>OY757938.1:62277094-62439594 GCA_963585895.1 Sepioteuthis lessoniana | reverse complement strand
TATATAATATATGCATATCTAAATAATTACATCATCTATATATATATATATATATATATATATATATATATATATATATATATATGCTGTATGCATTTCACTTTGCACTAATGCTCTTGGGAAAGCATGAATCTTCCTCTTCTTCCAGCTATTGGTAAGTAGTAGGGCAGACTGAGCTCTTTAGCCTCAATGCTGCAACTGGTCCTGGAAAAGGAAAAACTCTTCTTAAGCAGGTACTATTTCTGTGACCCAATTTTAGCCTATTCTTCATTGGTATCCACCCATTTTTTTTTAATTTTTTTTTTTTTAAGCATCAACATATTTCATATGGACCAATCCATTACACCTTTTAGGTTATGACAGGAGTCTGACCTGACTGACAAACAAACACACTGAAGAATTATATATATTTCATGAGTTACTCTTTGTCCAGCTCCCCACCAGACCACAATGTGACACAAGGTCTGTTTAATGTGGGAGTGTCTCTCTTTTTTTCTGTTTTTTTTTTTTCTCTTGCTGCAATGGAAAATGTTTCTTTCATTTGAAACTAAAGATTGAATTATAAAATTTGAAGTTTCTAGTAAACTGAGATTGACAATCTTTATAAATTTCAACTTTTAATACATATATTGTACATCTATATATACATATATGGATAAAATTTAGGATGAAATAAGAAGCCATAAAAAAGAAGATAGTTTGAAAAATTAGATTGATATGTTTCACTAGTGGGTTAGCATCATCAGAATTTTATGCTGCAAGGATGAGAAGCATGATAATTTTTTTAAGGTGCATGTATTCTTTATACAGTTTTTAAAATTGTTTTTGTCATGACTGTATCAGTCATGAACAACAACAAAAAAAATAAAACTGATACTAATAATGAAAAAAATCTAAGTGTACTCTACAAAAATTATCTTACATCTCTCCCTTGTAGTATAAAATACAGATGAAACTAGACCACAAGTAAAAAATGTTGATCTGATATATATATATATATATATTTCATAAAATACAACAGACAAGGTTTTTTGTTGTTTAAAAGTTATCTGTTGATAACACAAAATCTTGTGACACTGATTGCAGAAAAAGTTTCTTTCCCCCCCACCCCACCCCAATAATTGAAACAACCTGTATTAAACAAAGTATCTTTCACCCTGGAAGTTGGTATCTTAAACAGATCTACCACTTGACAACAATCAAGGCTTTTGATGATGTTGCAGCCCTATGATCCTAGCCAGTTATTTTTCAACCATTAAACTTAACATTTATACATGATGTCATTAACATGTGATGAAAATGTTCAGTTAAAAATTCATATTTCTAAATAACATAAAAAAGTTTTCTGGATTCCAAACATTACATAACAACAACTTGGTTCATGATAATGCCCAATGATCAAAATACTGGAGTCAGAATTTTAAAGATTTGAACAGTTTTTAGGTTAGACTTTATCCACATTTGAGGCATTTTGCTTGCTGAGAGGATAAACTTAAAAAAAAAAAATCCTTGTCTGTCACATTCAATAAAACACCCACCTCTCTCTCTCCCTCTATATATATATATATATTGGACAAAAAAGATAAGCTAAAAAAACTGAACTTTCTTTCATTGTTGCCACAAATTTTAGTGAAACTTCAATGGCTTATAGACTCATAGGAAGTGATTATTTTCTTTGATTACTGTTGTTAAAATTCCCTTAATTGTAGCAAAAAAAATCATAATTTTCTGAAAAGAAAATTATCAGAAATACCGAAAAATAGGAAAATTATCAAAAAAATCATAATTTTCTAAAAAGAAAATTATCAGAAATACCGAAAAATAGGAAATTCTTTAGAATGTTTTTTTTTTCTTTACTTGATATCTTAATTTGTGAATTACTAATGGCTACTAAGCAGTTGTCTGGGTTTGGAAAAGATCAACATAATCTCTTCTTTTGTGTATCTAAGCCATTAAAATTTTAAAAATGGTTCAGTTTTTAGGGTGTTTTGTCCAATACTCTCTCTCCCTCTCTCTCTATCTATATATATATATATATATATATATATATATATATAATCATGCAGCAACTGGATTGCTAAGGACTGTACTGTACAAAATGATTGTGTGCAAATATATCTGTTCATTTTTTTTCTCTTTAGTAAAACCTTTCACTTTGATGATAATTGATAACTCACAGCTATTCATGGTGTCCACTTATCATTATTTTCTCTTAAAGTGACTGTTGAAATTAATTGTTAATTTAAGTGTGTAAAAAAAAAAAAACAAACAAACTGTACCAATTTTGGTTGTCTTTCAAAAGTTGCAAGAAAGATGTATAAACCAGTGGTAAGGTTATAGCTATTATTAAGCACTTGAAATTTTAAGTAAATGTATGCATTTTAGCCATTTATACACCACAAACATTAACTGATTTTTTTTTTTAATGATATGAAATTTAATCATCTTCCCGTGAGGTTTGATTTGACACAAAGTCAAGCTTAGTCTGAGAACTGATTTGTGGGTCATTTCAGAAACTATTCAGTCATATCTTCTTTTCTCTCTAGTTTCTGGGATTGGCTTTGACCTTACCCTGTTAGGTGAAATGAGGAAGCTGTGTAGACAGCTCCCTGAAACTGGAATTTGGGCTAATTTGCACTTCAGGCTGCCAAATAGCAAGAAGCAATAAGTAAATGAAAAATTTTTTTACAAAAATATATATTCTTTTATGGACATCTATGATTAACACGGTTTGATAATTTTTTTCATTTGGGTTTTATAAATCTAATAAAGCAATATATAAAATATTAATCTAAAATGAATCCATTGTATCCTAAAGAGTATAATTTCTTATTTGATATTCTTAACTTTTGGACTTTCTTTAATGTATTTTGTTCAGTATAAAGCGAATAAATAGAGTGTATTGTAATTATTTGTGTATAAGACATTATTTTTCCAGGTTTTTCAGCCAAAAAGTTAGATTCATCTTGTACACAATAACTATGGTCCAAATTAACTAATTTCTAACAACATACACTTTTTTTTTTATTCTGCTACAGAGAAATAGCCACTGAATGTGTGTTTGTTTATAATTTGATTCTTTGATTGTAAACTTACTTTTGCCAAGAATTTGGTTACATTTTCATGTGAACTTGTCCTTACCTTTGCCCTAAATACTTTGTAAATTTTGTGTTTCGAAACTTTATTTGAACGATATAAATTACTGTTTTAGTCAATAGAAAGTGAATAAGAAGTTAAACAAATTTTAGATTTAGTTGTTACAAATTCGAAAAAGTCAATGCATATCATATACGAGATATTTTTGACGGAATTTCATAGCTGCAAGTTATGGGTGCGTATTATACATAACAAATTACTATAATTTTCTTGTAGGTTTTATTGATGGGTTGAAAAAAGAGTATTTAATGAATAATTATATTCAATTTGGATGGGTTCGGAATTCGTGTATTAAAATAAACATCTTATGTTCTAATAAGTCTATAAAGCCAGTTTCTTGTTTATAAGTCATTTAACCAATTACTTGGTTAACATAACCTGTCAAATAAAACCAAAGGAAGTAAACAAAAAAAACGAAAATAAGCTAAAAGAAGCTATTGTATTACCTATAATTTTGGGAAGAGTCATTACTATTTCATGGGTTGTTTAGACTGTTGATCTCATTCATTTTTGTTGTTACCATATTTTGGCTGATCAATTCTACAGCCTTCTACAAGTGTTTTTAAAAAAAAAAAAAAAAAAAAAAAAAAAAGAATGAAATCAAAAGTTGAAACAATTTTGAGAATGATAATGAATCTTCTCAAAATTATAAATTGATGTAAAGAACTTTGGAAAAATCATTAACATTCCAAGAATTGTTCAGATGACTAAATTTTTTCTTTGTGTTGTTTTTACTGTTTACATGTATTTACCCAAACCTTCTACCATAGGCAAGATGTAAGACAAGGGCAATTTTTAAGCTGTGTTTAACAGGTTTGAGTTCAGTTTTTCTTCTCTTAGACTGATTGTCATACCAAGGTTAAAGAACCCATTCTCCTATTAACATATTTCATGACCTTATTCAAGTTGTTTTTCCTGAGTGTCCAATACTTCTGGCACATTCAGGAAAAATCAAACTCGCTAACAACGGTTTACTAGCCTATCTTGCTAACAATTTGTTTTATCGTGGTAAGGAAGAGATACACAGTGAAATAGTTAATTATTTCTTAATTGAAGTGGTACTGTCCAACAAATATTATCAGTCTCGTGCTATGGGTGTTACGGCTTACTACTGACCGAGATCTTTCAGTACCAACGTGCTTGAAAAACACGGCATCTTTTATATCTCCGAGATACTGAACCACTATACAACACAATTATATTACACAAGGTGCCCTATAAAATTAAGCGGAGCTTAGATTTGGGGGAACAAGGCTAGAAGTAGGGTGCACTCAGTAAGAATCAAACTCACTTCTAAGCGGCAATGAACATGAGACGAGTTTGGTAACCATTATTTTCTTACCCAACATTGTGTATATCATTCCTTATGCAAATTTAGAAAGAACCTTTGAAAGAAACCAGCTTTCTCTTTAAAGTTTAATTTCAAGAAACATAAGAAAACTACAATCAAAAAGGAAGTTGACAAATCTAATATGACTGACTGTATCTGGATAAAGGTTTCACTTTATCTTTTGTCAGATGAAGTTCAAATAATAGTATCATTGGAAAATAAAAGAACTGAAAAAAGCAGGTATATAGAATCTTTTCAGACAGATTTATGAATAATGTTAGCATGGATTTTTATATTTATTTTCTTAGCTCTGCAAGAGCATCACCTCACCCACTACTAATTGTGCTTTACTCAGTTAACTCCCTTAGACGCTTAGTGTGATGGATTACCTAGTTAAGTCCCTTGGACTTGATGTTAGCAAGTGTTACATCGCCTTCCTGGAGGTTCACTTCTTTGCTGGGCGCCCTCACGTTAAATAAACATTATGTGTCATATTTTGGCCCTGTAGAGAGCTCAAATAACTATACTCTCCGGCTTTTCATGAAACACAGTCTCGTTTTCACAGTGAACACTGGAAGAGACATAAAATGTAAAAGTGCATTTGGTGAGGTGTTTATATAATTATGGTTTTTATCAGACAATGATTTCGTAAAAAAAAAAGAATTTTTTTTTACAAATCTTTATGTAATGAAATGAAAGAAAGTTCATGATAAGTATATAATCACTCAGACAAATTGATTTTCATGTTTTGTTCTGTCAGATTGATTGAATGATTTTTAACGACACATTAACCCATCTAGTGTTATTTTATGCCCAGAGGTTATGAAATTGCATACATTGAATATCTATATTTACATTTCTTGTGAAACAAACCTATTTGAACCTAACTGGTACTATCACTCCCCAGACCCATCAGATGCTGTTAAGTGTCATACCAAGTACACTTCTTTGGAAGGAGGTCTTACCCCTCTACATGGGATAGTCTGCATATTCTAAGCTCTGCCAACAGTGCGATTCTATCAGATTTTTTATCCATATATTTATTCACAGTGAATTGAGGAGTATTATTATAGTGGTTTATTGGCAGAATTATGCAAAGCAATAATACCCAGATTATATATATATATATATATATATATAATATTTGGGGTAATAGCAATTATCTGTTACCCTATACCATTTTCAGCAACATGTGTATGTTAAATCATTGTTGTAGATGTTCCTCCACTTTAGTTGATATATTATCCACTATTTCTGCTTATTCAAAATTGAGATTAGTCCTTTTTTTTTTTTTTCTTTTTTTTTTAAGAGATTTTGTACCTGCTGAAGTTTGTAGAAGTAGAACTTAAACTAACATCAAAACCAGTACAAAGAATTATTAAATCTTGAACAATCCTTGGAATTGAATTTTTTTTTTAAAATTCACTGTTGTAGCTTTTGTAGTTTGCTAAGAAAATATGTTTTATTACACAAGATACAGTGAACAAACAATTGGTACTTGACAGGTGGCATTCACAAGTCTCATTTTCTTCTTTCATTCAAGGGTTGGTTATTCATCAGAAACACGATTCCATTATCTTGCCTTTAGGTAGTTTATGACATTAACTTATTTTGAAATTTATCCAAATTAGACAGTATTTATTTATATTTCACTTTATTGTATTTCATGGGGGAAAATAGTTACTTGGATTTTTTTTTCTTTTTTTGATTTATCTATTTAAATACAAATTTGTATTTAAATGAGAGAAAATATATTTAAAAACAAAAATCAGATATCACTTATCTATATTTGTATGTTAGGAATTAATCTATTGTTTCTTATTTATATGCAACTTGTCAAGTAAAGTGGGTTAAGTCACAACAAACAAAAAGATCTTTAGCATTGGTGATACAGAGCATGGCACCAACGAAGTTTTTTTATATCATCCACTTTTGATTTTTAGTCAAACTGCTTATTTTATTTTATTTTATTTTCTCAGCAAGTTGTATTTATTACAGTATTGGACAAAAAAAAAAGCTCAGACAGCTTACAGAAAAAACTTAAGCCAATTGATGATAAAACAATTTATGATCTCTTCATATTTGGTTGGGCATCCCTTAGCATCAATTACTGTCTGACAACATCAACAAGTGAATGACAAAGATCAATTGATGAATGATGGCAATTCAATTTCTATGTAATATCATGAAGTGACAGTTTTCAATCATTGTATGCCACAATTTTACCTTTTTCAAATTCAGACAACTGCTTACAAGCCATTAGCTAAGGATTGATCACAAGTCAGGATATCAAATCAAAGAAAAGAAAATTTTTTAAAGTTTCCTATTTTTTGGTATTTCTTTTTAGAAAATTAAGTTTATGCTACAACTAAGGGAACTTTGACAACAATAATCAAAGAAAATAATCACTTCCTATGTGTGTCTAAGCCATTGAAGTTTCATTAAAATTTGTGGCAATAACAAAAAAATGTTTGTTTTTCCCTGTCTGTTTTTTGCTTTGTTTTTTATCCAATACTGTAGCTATTTATGGCTGTTAACTTGGAAAGTACTCATAAATAGACATGTAAGTATTACATGTGAGATGTAATAACATTTATTTTTTAAAGCCAGTGGTATCAATATTTCTAATTTAAAAATTTTTTTTTTTAATGAAAACTCAGCAAGTGTTAAAAGTGGCATTGTTCAACATCTTTTGCCATATAAAGGTTTTAAAAAGATGTTTTTGTTAAGATCTTTTAAGGCTCAAATGATTCTAATATAATTGTGACTAACAATATAGTTATTAAGGAATTCAGTTTGGTCAGATAAAAGAATTGATAAAATATTTAAAATTCTATCATCACTAAAAAAAGAGGAGGATACATAGTTTCAGTAATTCCTGGTATCGAAAAAAAGAATTACTTATTCTGTATACAAAATATTGTCAGTTTGCTGCTGCTGCTACAAAAAAAAAATGATTTTCTAAAGTGGGCATGTATCTATCAGGTTTTAATTTTTTTCATTCATACTAATATATATATATATATATATATATATATATATTATTCGGTCCAGTTAAACCAGAGTTGGGAGTAATTCCTTCAGGACAAGAAAATCATTCAAAAGCTGAACATTTAAATTTTCCTGGTAGAGAGCTCAATGTAATTAATATTACAGAGCAATACGTTCTTTAAAGAAAAAATAACCAGTCTTTGGTTTTTTCTTTAAAGAAAGTATATATATATATATATATATATATATATATATATATATATACACACACGCACCACACACATACAGGCATGAATGTAATACATACATACATACATATATATATAGAGGGTATGAGAGAGAGAGTTTTTCCATCTTACAAAACAATTGAAATAATAGTGTTCAAATGATTTTGTTTATAAGTTGATGAACAAGTTTTTTTTTCTACAGAATGTTGAATTCTTTTGTCATTTTTTCACAGATTGATTAAATTCATTTTTCTTTTCTTTTTTTTTTTTTTTTTTTTTTTTTTCAATTTAAAACGGTGACTCTAAATATAAATTCTGTAGTTATACAAAAAAAGTTGACGGAAAATAAATTAGCAACAACATCCTAAATATATGCTTCAGTTTATTCAAGACTAAATATGCACATAATACAGCCAGATTACAGTAAATGATCATGCACAGGTTCCAAAATAAGGGGTGTATCAACAGTACACAGACTCCATATAAACACACTTTATAGCCTCATTTAGTATTAAGATAAGTCTGTATTCTTATGCTTAAGATGGGCAAAGATCTACATATTGATCAAAATTAGCAAATCTCCTATTTTAGAACATCCCAATTTTATTTTCTGTGTCTACAAAATACTAAAAAGTAGGTAAAGAATCGGCATCATTACTCACTCATCCATGTAATATTTGAGGGGATTCATTTATTCTTTTGATATAATTTTGATCAACACAATTTCTTTCTTTCTTCAAAAGTAATGCAACAATTTAGGGGGGAAAATGTCTTCACTCAGGGAAAAAAATAGGTTTCTTTTTTTTTTTTTTTTTTTCTTTACCAATTTGATAACTTTTGTAGTTAGTGTATTCCGCTTTTTTTTTTCACCTAGACTCATATCACTGAAGCCTTTTATTCAAAATTATATCTTAAAAAAAAGTATACACCAACAATCTTAGAAATAAGGATTTCTATATTATTCTTTATTTTCTATCTGTTGGAACCTTGACATGACGTTAAAACTCTTTATTGATTAATGTTCAAAGAAAAAACCATTTCCATTTAAACTTTATATTAATGTGATTGAATGTTTTAACAAAAATATGCATGCAAAAATATTAAGTCTGGTAAAAAAGAAAAAAACAATTTATATATAATTAAACATGAGTAAAAAAGATATTTGTGAATAACTGTAAATGAACATTTCAATAGCAGACATTTGACCTAACTAATACCTGACCAACAGATATTTTGCCTGAAGAGAATTGGCAGTTTTATTGCTTCTATAAGTTAATTTGATAACTTTAAAAAAATAGACTTTCTGTTGATTTCTTTCAATTTTCAAGAAATCAAGCAAAACAATCACCGATACCGTCTCTATTCAGAAGTTTGTGTCAATGAAGTGTCTGTCAAACATTTGTCCAGGAACTGTGTATAACAAACGTTTTCAAGATAAAAATAAATATTTCTTTTCTTTTAAAGAAGAAAAAAAAATTTTTTTGTCAAAAAAAAACATGATTACTAAGACAATTTTTCTTTCTTTTTTTTTTTTTCTTTTTTTTTTCAGACTGACTGATAATACTAGATGTTACTATTATTGCAACCAAAAATCATTAGCTCTAATGTCTTTTGAAATGTTTGTCTTCAAATCCTATCTTAGTGTATCACTCCTATATAAGGTGGACATATAGTCAAGTACTGTAGTCTCCTGTTTGCTCACACAGAAAGATACGAGTTGTTTTATTTTTGTTTTACTGGTTTATCAACTGTGAAAACTTGCTGGCTGTTTGTGCTTTGCAAACAGGACCACAGTAAAAGCTTGTTGGCTGTTGCTGTCTTTAAAGAAACAAAACATTTTATGTTTCTCTATTTCTTTTTCCTTTTTTAAATCTTACAAAATTGATGAAATCTTGCAAAAAAAAAAGAAAAAAAAACTACGTAAGAGAGAAACTGCTTCAATTAATTAAATAATTACAAGTTCTATTTTAATGAAATGCACTGAGATTATAAAAGATTTAATTACAAAACAGAAGATTAGTAATAATTATTGAATTATTATAAGTAGGATTTCAACAAAATAATTATCATTCAGTGACATCAAACCTGTATGCTGCTGCACATAAAGACATGGATTCTCATCATTTACGTTCATTCTCTTAAATACATCGTCATCCAATTCTTCTTTCATCATGTATTGAATTAATTTGTTTAAATTCATTCACTAATTTACATATCATCTTTTCTGCTTTGTTGAATTTCCTTTCAAACTTATTTTTGATTTCTTGGCCCTTTTTTTTTTCCTTGGAATTGGTAGATAATTATTTCTATATGTTTCTCTGTATTCATCTTAAGGGTTTACAAGAGAATAAAACTTAAATTAAACCATTTTCATTAAAATAGTACTTGACTTTATACATACATACATACATACATACATACATACATACACACATTCATGCATTCATCTTGAGGAACTGCAAGAGAAAAAAAATAAATGAAACCATTTCCATTAAAATAGTACTGAACTTTATATCCATCCTCTGTATGTGTGTATAATATATATATATATGGGTACATATACATGCACACATATATTCATCTTTAAAGTCTGCAAGAGAAAGAACATATCACATTTCCATTAAAATAATACTTAACATTATGTCTGGCATATATATATATATATGTATATATATATATATATATACACACACACACACACACATGTAATCATCTTAAGGGACTGCAAAAGAAAAATATAAATTAAACCATTATCATTAAATCAGTACTTGATTTGATCCCCACAATATATATATATATATATATATATATATATATATAATCATCTTAAGGGTCTGTAAAAGAAAAAAAAAATTAAACATTTCCATTAAACTGGTTCTGACTTTATGTCCACTCTGTGTGTGTATGTGTGTATATATATATATATATATATATATATATACACACACATACACGCTTAATCTTAAGTGTTTATAAGAGAAAAAAAACCTTTCCATTAAACTAGAACTTGATTTTATGTTCCCCCTATGTGTGTGTGTATGTGTGTGTGTGTGTGTGTATATATATATATATATATATATATATACACACACACACACATGTTTGTGTGTTATGGGTTAGTTGTGATGATGTTTCAGCTCTGAAACCCTGTCTAGCCCCAGAAACATTATCTAATGAAGACTTTGTTGGTGGTACAGTGGTATAGCTGTTATTTTTATAAATATATAATTTTTTTTTGTTTTTGTTTTTTGTTTTTTGCCACATGTGTGTTTGAAATTATATAGATCATGTAAGCCAATAAACAATGACTTTCTCTGTCCATAAATTCTGTCTGGCTGAAACTGATAAATAGAATTACCCTGTGAATCCCACCCTGATTTGAACCTCCAGCCTGGAAGTAAACAGGCATGTGACATATCCACTATGCCAGCATCATGTTTGAACAGCATAGTAAAGTTAACTTGCAAATACTAAGTTAGGCAGTGTGTACAGATACTACACTGATCAAAGATATAGGGCTGGAGAACAGCACTTTGATCCAAGACAGAAGTGTTGATCAATACTTAAATGATCCTATCATTTTTGATGGGCACTGTGTTAGTATATATAATATGTAGTGTTTGTGAGAGCAAGGCATTTATTTGTTGACAAGGAAAAACAGTATCCCAGCCTGCATCTTTAGGCTTTCTACTTTCTTAAATGATTTTTTGCAGTGTTTATTTATGACCAGCTTACAGGGCTGGATTTACCAATAGGTATAGTAATCCTAGGGCCAAATAGGATTTGGGAGCCCGACTGAAACTAATTTGTCACACAATATAATAGTTTATAATCTTAGTTTAAGTGTACATCAGATATTTTATTATATAATATATTAAAAAACTATTAGGGCCCAGTACAATAAGTATAGACCCATAGTGGGTCATTAGGCCCACTGATAAGTTTGACCTAGGGCCTACAATTAGGTAAATCCCACCCTGCATAGCTATTGCATTTTATTTAATGTTGCTGAAATTAAAATGAAATCTGAATTTTAAAAAAAAATCAGTTATTCTTTTCCTGAATTTAAAAGACCCTGAAAGTTAATGCCTCGAGCTATATCTTTAAAAAAAAAAAGGTCATACATTGGTTTCTGTTAGTCCTTGTCTCTTAAGTGCCTCTTATAAGAAAGTCTATCATCACCCATTTATAAAAATACATTGGCTTTTTGTTTTGATATATGCTGACTTGATATATTTATTAAAGTGAATGTTTGGATTTGATTAATATTACGTATTAATATATTGTCAATAATTTTGGAAAGATTTGTTAACATTCAATGATTTGTTTGCACAATTAAAGTCATTTGTTGTTTTCATGATGTTACCACTATGCTTCAGCAGCTACATTCTATGACCTTCTGCAGAGGTATTACCTGTAAGAAAGGGAAGTTGGTTTTTTTTTTTGGTTTTTTTTAGGGGTTTTTTTTCGGGATGGGGGGATGTTACAGCACAAAATGGCATACAAAAAATGGTAGTTTTTATTATTATAACTACCCTCTCCTTTAAGCAATTTTAACACATACCTTAAGAAATCCAATTGATGTACTCATGTGAGAAGTCACATTTCGCCAACCCTTCTTTTTGGATGGAAAAAAACCCCAAAGAACTATTTAACCACTGTGAAATCAAACTTGGTGCTCATGTCCAGCTGACTGTATTCATCAATGAACCCATTAATGATTGATATCACTTGATCTGATATTGCCAATCATCTAACATAGAACATGGTGATCTCAGATGTTATCAATTCAACATGTCGAGCAGGCTCAACGCATATCAAGTGAATATTGTCTGTCTCTCTGTCTCACACACACAAATTCAGTTTCTATGATCAGTCTAGACTTGGGCTATTTAATTGTTCCATCGAAGATGAACAATTTAATCTCAGACTTGAAAACTTGAGAAAGTTATTTAGTCGAGAAAAGCATCATTTTATACAGAAAATGATTGATAAAGGACTGACTTAACTTTAATTGATCACTTTCAAGAAAAGTTTGACAAAAGAATCATATTTACAACATCCTATGAAAAAGAATATAAGAAAGCAGTCATCCTCTGAAAGGCAGACTTGTGGAATTTAAGAAAGTGGGGGAAGGAAAATCTGATATAACTGACCATATTTGGAGAAGGAATCATCATTCCATGTCTAGGTTCTGTGAACGAAGATTTAGAAGGGGATGATTTATTTTGACTGCAGGCACGCTTGTGGCTGACGAGGCCAATGCAGGACAGGCATAGTTGCTGCAGCTGAATATCTGGTCAGGGTGCATTGTTGCAATTCTACCTCCCACTTTTTGGTCCTTGAGGGTGGCCATGCAAGTTTTTTTTTCAAGAGGTGAAATGCCAAACATGACATTTTAACTGGGGGACTGTTCCATATTGACCCTTGATTGATCCATCAATCAGATATTTCTCTGAACAGGACGTACATCTGTAAAGATTTTAACTGGGGGGACTGTTCCCTATTGACCCTTGACTCAGCCATCAATCAAATATTTCTCTGAACAGGACATACATCTGTAAAGATTTTAACTGGGGGGACTGTTCCATATTGACCCTTGACTGAGCCATCAATCAGATATTACTCTGAACAGGACGCACATGCATAAATAAGCAGAAGTAGTCATGTGGTTGAACAGAAATGGTGGGCATTTTAACTCCAAGAAAGAATAAAGAAAGAGAGTTATATTTTTATAACTAAGTGTTATAGTCATTCTTCCTTCATGTACATTCATTTGTTAGGAGTATGCCACAGAACCATCAGTGATGGCTGATGTGTCAGGCACCAAGAGATCTAAAAAAATTGACAAGAAACTCTTTCTGACTATTTGTATAAATCAAATTAGTATCGATTTTAGTGTACTCTGGGTTTTGTTTTTGTTTTTTTTTCTCAGCAAAGAGAAAATTAAGGAACACTTCATATGTAAATTAGAATTGTTTTTTCATCAGTGGCAGTGAATAATATTGTTGGTGTGTCCTTGAATGAACTGAGAGGGCTGCCATTTTTCTGTATGCAATCTTGTTCTTTTGGGATTCCTTATGGTGCCGTGGCTAAAGTGCTGGACTGTGGCCTTGAAATCAGTGAGTTCAAACTCCAGTCAAGCTATTAGATTCACTTTCGGACTTATACTATTAAGAAAGGTATGAATCTCCTTTTCTCCACCAGCTATGAATTAACTAGTGTCATTACTCCTATTTACCAACCCCTCCGCTCGGGCAGGATATGACACAAGGTCAATTTTTAAGCGGAGTTGAACAGGTTTGAATTCAGTTTTCCTTCTCCTAGACTAGTTGCCTCACCAAGGCTGAAGAACCTAGTCAGTCCTACTATTTACCCATAGCTGGAGGGAGAATATTTACTGTTCATCCACAAGGTGGGATTTGGCATTAAATAACCCTCAAAGGTTGATATGCCATTAAAACAAAGAAACCAAACCTATTTTGTTCTTTTAGAAAAATAAAACAAAACAAAAAAAAAAAGCAGCCTCTTTTTTTCCTTACCAATTCTGCACTTGAAGAAGGCTCTAGAATTGATACGCCAAAACATAACAATATCAACAGCAAAAAAGAATGAGTTGATTGTCGGAGTAAATCTTGGAATGAGAAAGGTAATAATGCTTTGAAATGTGCTTACATTAATCGTTTTTCCTCTCCCTGCAATTTACACAACATTGTATATAGCTCATATAATGGTGACCAGCTTACAGCTTAGCTCAGAATATAAGTATCACAGTGTGATGGGTTTTTTTTGGAGTGGGAAGGGTTCCTCTTTCTCATTCTTACACCTATGTATTAGGAGTTCCTACTAATTCATATGGTCAGGATGATTATGGGATTAAACAGGAGGAGATTATCAAGTTCTAAGCAGTGAAGCACTCGAGTAGAATTATCTGCAACTGGGGATAATGGTTTTATTGGATTCATAAAAGACTAATCTTTTGGAATAACCAATAAACCATCTGGATCCTGGGTCCAAAGAATATTGTAGATTGTGTTTTAATTAAACACTTTCTTCTCAGACTTCACTATGAAAAAAAACAAGGATGGGGGGGGTCTTATATTGTGTCAACGTCAGCGTTTTTGTGTTATGTATGAAAAAGCTCATTGCAGATTTTAACTAAATCTTCTGTAATCCGGGGTCTTGAAGCTGACTGGAATTACCATCAAAAGTTGTCTATTATCCCCCACCCCAGTACCCATAAAATTCTATAATGGCATCCATTATATTTTGATAATGCTCTTGAAATTTTCTTGGTGATGGAGTTCATTTTTTTCCACCCCTCTTCTTTTTTTTCTCTCCCCCCCCCCAACCAAATCAAAAATTAATTAAAAATCTTTAAAAAAAATCTTGCATTCTGGAAAAAGAAATTTGTGTGAGTAGGAATTTTTTTGTTGCATTTGAATAGTTAATGATTAAACCTAAAATATAATTAGTTTTATCTAAGTAATATATGTGTGTGTACACACACACACGCATATATATATATATATATATATATATATATATATATATATATATATATATATATATATATATAGAGAGAGAGAGAGATAGAATTGTTAGTTTAGTGAATCTGACAAGATGGTAAAAATAAGTGGAAAAATGGATAAATCAAACATTTTCAATGAGTTCAGTATTTCATTCTTTATTAAAAACAAAACTAATACGAAAAACGAAATATTGAATCCGTTGTCAGTGTTTGGTTTATCCACTTTTCCACTTATTTCTATCATATATATATATATATATGTATGTGTGTGTGTATACTGTAGTGAAAATTAAGGTTGTTTAAACTACCAAAGGCTTAATTCAAACAAAATAGGTTACCAACTAGACAAATAAAGAAAACCAAGTTATATAATGAAATTCACGATAAGAATAGTCCACTCTAAACATCAGTGGTAGGAGTGAATAGACTATGTCAATTATTTACAACCATCTGTATCAATAAAAGGGAAAATATCACTTCAATTACTGTATTTACCAGTGTATAAGATGCATTATTTACAAGGGTATTTTGAAGGATTAACACCAACTATACCTTATCCAAGAGCCATAATTATCCATTCTAATCTTCAGCAAACAGTCTCCACACATCATGATATCAGTTCATTGGACTCTGCAGAATATTTGCCTAATTTTTTCAATTATTTAAATGTGCATCTTATATGTTAGAAAATACGATGTTAGTGTACCAATTAGAAAAGAAAAATGATTCCATATTTTTACAACCTGTAATGAAGAAACAAAGATTTAACCTTACAGAGAAAATGTTTGGGTATTTGTTTTAAAGTTCAAAATGAAAATATTAGTTTTAAGAAAAATAGTGAAAGCTCCATTTTGATGATCTAATAAATCTATAGGAAAATTTGAAAAAGAAGAAGGAAAAAAAAAAGAACTGTTACCTCTGTCCTGTCATTGTTGTTACATTTAGTGCAGTGCTACTCCAAAGTGATATGCAAGTCGTTGATCACCGGTATTTGACGGGTTTCCAGTTTGATATTATCATAATATATATATAATATGTAATATAAAAATAAAAATACATAAAATATATCCGTATTGTTGAAAATTATTCTTTTCACACGTTGTGATACAATGCAGCTGATAGAAATACTTGGAACTTGATCAGAAATGAAAGCTCTGCACAATAATAATATAGTACAAATATTGTACTAGTCTGTGGCACATTGGGAAAATATCTTGCCAGGACACCTCATAAGATAGTTTGAGAAGCACAGCTTTAGTGGATAAAATTTACATACAAATGTAACATTTATTATGGGACAAAGGTCATAGCAGTTTTATTTTCTTGATCTTTAGTATTGTAAATTAACCCTTTGAACCCATAAGCCTTATATTTGGGGCTGGGCACTTATTATATATATTCTTTAAGCTCGGTGTTGCGAGCTCAGGGAGATCACAGATACTAATAAATGGTTTAATTTAGTGAATATTAGATAACCTTTTTTTTTTTCTTTTTTTGTTTTTTTTTTTTTTTTCTTTTTTTTAGGAATAATAGGATAGCTTTAAACCAAGATATCTGCACCCTTGACCAAAGTTTGGATGGGTTTTTTTTTTCTTAGCTCGGGTACAGGGTACCTGAGGGCTAAGGGTTCAAGGGGTTAAAAAAATGAATTTTATCTCATGTATTTTTTTTTTTTTTTTTTTTTTTTTTTTTTTTTTTTTTTTCTATAATTATATAAAATCACTTCTGGAGAAAAATGCTGATATTGACAAGAGATAGTTGAATTGGGAGTTGAAGCTAATCAACTATCAACTTATTTTTTATGTATTTTGCTTGTATTTATTTTCCCTCTCCACCCCCTTTTTTCTGCTTTTATTTGCTATCAGTTATCAAATGTTTTTTGATATCCTGTGTAAAAAGAAAAAAAAAAATACTTTGTTGCTGTGCACATTTAACACTTTTAGTCTCTTTTCTTTCTGGCTCTATTTCTTTTTTTTTTCTTTTTTTTTTTTTTTTCTTTTTACATCTTTTTAAAGTGAATAAATGAATATTTTCAATTTATCTTTCATTTCACTTATTTTTCTTTGCATGCAAAGATTTCTGAGTAAAATGAAATTTCTTTTCTTTTCTTTCAAGAACGAAACTTTTGTTATGATTGAGTTGAAAAAGATTTTGATACATTTACATGTTTTATTGATTGATTTTAATGGCATATCAACCCATCTAGGGTCATTTCAGGCTAAGATGTTAGGAAATCACTTTGACTGCATATTCATATTTGCATTATTTGTTGAGTTGATTTGTAAGAAGTTTTTTTTGGCACATGATCCTATGAAATATGAATAATTTTCAAACAGATCAATATGACCGAAAGGTGCGACCTGAATAGATACTACGACTTTGAGCCAGTGTGATCTGGGAGTAATAACAATGAAAAGATACTTCACTCTTCCCAGATCTCCAGAACTAGAACCTCACCATCTGATACATTTCAAAGTCATATTCAGGATATGCGGATCAGAGTAAACTTGGGAGTAATGATAATGAAAGGGTACTCTACACTCTTCAGAACTGGAGCCTCACCATCATACTTTGATATATGGAGCACTCTTTGTCATAACAGATGTTCCAGCAAGTTCAAGATATTGAAGAATTTAATCTAAAGTCTTCAAAATTTCAAGAATCCATGCTGCCGGCAAATATAGTCCAATATATCTTCATATTCAAGGCGTAAAAACACATGTAAAACAAATGTGCATATATAACCCACTCCTGTATCAATGTCTTGCTCATCTTATTTGAATGGTTTGTGAGATGGGAGGTAAGTGGCTATACAAACACTGTTTTGTATTTTGCTTTTTCCAGAGTTTGTTCAAAACAGCATGCAGCATCCTATGTAGTTCCCATCTAGCTTTTTCTCTTGGTGTTTTGTTTAATTCCAAGTGGTGCCACCATACAGTAGTACTCATATGGCTACAGATTGGAAGAATTTTTATTTTATTAACCTGTCAATTGCAGTACATACCTTAGTTATGTATATACTAACATCATTTTCAGTTGATGAGGTATTTATGTTAGAATAGTTTTACTGAAAAGTTTGATAAAATTATAGACATCTTTGGAGAATAATAATGACATTACGTATTCAAAAAGTATCAAGACTGAAATTGTATTTACCAATACAGAAATGAACTAAGAATGAAGCATTAATTTTCTTCAAAATAGTCCTTTTGGCATTCAACACACTCACCCCAGTGAGTTTCCTATTGGTTAAAACACCTCTAAAACTTCTTTAGATACAGTGTGAAGATGTGCTGCCATATTTTTAAAATCTCCTCCATGTGCTTAAATCTTAATCTTGAGATTAATTTTCAATTTAGGAAACAAGAAAAATTTGTACCGAGTCTGGTGAGTATGGCGGATGCTACACTCACACAATCTTGTCTTTTGCCATAACATGCTGATTGAATGTATCAAGAATTGATTCTAACTCATCTAGACTTTGTCATTTTATTATATAAGTCAGTCAGTAGGGCACTTTATTTAAAATTCTTAAAATCTAAAACTTCAATCTCAATACTTTATGATTACATCTTGTATGTAGTTAAAAGACTTTGCATTAATCCAATATTTCAAAAATTAATATATTTTAGACAAGAGATTGAGAACCTTTTTATGTTGAAAAGCCACATTGAAATTTATTGACTACTAATAAGATTGCAATCAATAAATTTTTTAGTATTTTTATGATAAAATCTTAAGTTTAAACTTAGATGATAACTTATACAAAATTTAATATATACTATTTTTTTGGAGGTGCCTGCAGTGTAATGGTTATCATTGTAGGAAATGGACACAGCGACATGAGTTCAAATCCTGAACGAGGCTGATTACATCTCAGAAAGTACTAATACCCTTGGGAAAGGCAGGAATCATGTTATTCTCCCTCCAGTTATGGGTAAATAGTAGGGCAGACTGGGTTCTTTAGCCTTGGTTAGACCACCAGTCTAGGAGAAAGAAAACTCTGAATTCAAACCTGTTAGACTCCACTTAAAAAATTGACCTTGTGTCACATCCCGGTCATGTGGAGGGGTTGGGGGGGATGTATATATATATATATATATATATATACACACACACACACACACACACATACTACTTTGAACCCTTTTGGTGCAGTGAGTAACTTGAGTTGCCCAAATATAGTTAATACTTGAAGGTAAGGTGTAAAGTTTGTCCAAATAACTTTAAAATTTTGGATCTTGTGCAATATATCCCGCAAAAGTGCTTCTTGTTCGATATATGTATTTACCAGCCTTTTTTGCACAGGGAAGATATAACACAAGGTCAGTTTTTAAGTGGAGTTTAACAGGTTTGAATTCAGTTTCCTTCTCCTAGACTTGTTGCCTAACCAAGGCTAAATAAACAGTCTGCCCTACTATTTACCCATAACTGGAGGGAGAATAATTTGCTACAATCAGCCTCATCCAGGATTTGAACTCGTGTCACTATGTCCACTTCCTACTACAATAGCCGTTGCACTATAGACACCTCCCACTTGTTCAATATACACTGTCCTAAGATTTGAAAAAACAACAACTTTATTATTCCTAAAAACGGTCATTTTTAGAAGTATTAGTGAATAAAAAATTCTCTTATAAACACGACCTTGTACAATATACCCTGATGTTAATAGTGTATTTTAGTATTGTAATTGTGAAACTATAATAAATTTTTTTTTTTCTGCAAACTTTTTTTATTTTATTGTCAAAGGTGCATTCCAGCCATTAGATTTGCTGCACCAAAAGTGAAAAATTTCAAGATTGTTATTTTTTTACTCAAGGAAGGATTGGGATATCAGGTTCTCAAGTTGAAGTGTGAAATTTTAAAACAGGGCTTCTTATATGATGTCCCACACATTGTAACTAAATTTACTTTCCATTCACCGCCAAATAATTTAATTGAACATTCAATAATTTTCTTAGTCTCAATATGATTCAGTATACTTGGCACATATTTTACAAAATCCTGGCATAGAATAATTTTGAGCTTGGATTTAAAATCAGAAGACTTGATTTGATCTAAAACAAAGATCCTTAATGTCTTACCCATTGTAAGTAAATTTGATTTCCCTTCATCCCCAAATAATTTAATTAAATTACTAAAAATAACTAATTTGCCAGTGTTTAATACAATATCCATGAGAAAAGAATCGTTAAACTATGAATGCAAACACAACTTTTATTTTTGAATTATTTTTCAATGGGATGGACAGATTTGGCAAGCAATGAATATAAGGTTACTGGTTTGTGTGTTGGAGTCACAAATCAACACGTTCTATGTTCAAAGTGTTTCTCTATTTATTAAATAATGTACAATGTTAAACCCAGATTTTACCATATACAATCTTAGAAAAACTTATAAAATGAGCTCAACATAAAGTTTGGGATAATTTGCCACAGTGTTTTTCTTCATCCATTAATATTCCTTTAATTGTGTAGATAGACTTTGCTTCAATATCAAAAGTATTTAAAATAAATTCTTTGTGAAAGGTGTCTAAATTTTCACTTGAACATTGTTCATTTAAACAACCCATATATTTTAAACTGGTCATATGTAAACAACACTTCACTCATGGCCATCCCACTAAATCAAGCATTTTGCTAAGTGTCTGATATCCAGCGACTGGTCTACATGATCCAGAAATTTTTATTCTCCTGTTACAAAGGGATTTATAAATGCAAACTAGTAAATTCACCCCCCCTGTGACCCCCCCCCCCATACTTTTATTCATCCCGCAAAAATTTTATTCAATCCAGGGGTCTATATGGACCGCTATGAAAATCCCTGCACTTTTTTTCTTTTTTTATTAGACTATAAGATCATCAAAAAAAAGCTGAAAAATAGCATGAAGAAATAAATTCCTTGTGCTATTTTTCACCTTTTTTATAATCTAATATTAATTTGAATAAAATATTTAGTCAAATGAAAACTGCTGAAAGCTTTCTGCATCAATCTAATATCAATAGACTAGAAAAAGTATTGCTCAAGTTTTTCCTAAACAATGGGATAAAAAGTTTGTTCTATTTTTGTGTCATTAAATGGCGTTAGAACATTGACAAACTGCACACTAAGAATGAAGATGAACGTCCAATGTAGTTTCTGCTATTGATTGATCTGGAGTGTGTGTGTGTATATATATATATATATATATATATATATATATATATATATATATATATATATAATTCTTTTAATACCTTGTCTAGTGGCAAAAGCTGCTTGGTAGCGCCAGGAGTGGCAGTACCGCCTTGAGCTACCAAAACTGTGTTATCACCCTGGTTGGCGGCTGATGAGGGCTGGGTATCGCACATGCTTTCACACGTTGTATGATGAAAATTTGTGTCATTAAATGGCATAAGAAGTGCTAAGTTTGAATATTGCTTTTAATTTTGATAGCTATCATATAAGTATGATATATATTTTTTTAATTTGTCATAATTGCCACATTTTTATTTTATTTATTCTTTCTGGCAACTCATGACATTCATTTGTGCTAATGCAGCTTCAGAAAATATATAAAAATTATATTACTATTGTGTTAATTTTTTTTTTTTTTTTTTTGCCAGGAGCCCAGGGTGGGGACATTGTAGGATTTTAGGCATTAGGGTTCAAAGAGTTGAATGAAAAATACCAGACAATATTGGAACAAAATGGCAAATATATAATTCGGTAAAGTTAATTTTGAAAAAGTTTGTTTTATATCACTACTTAGTAAAGTAAACCATGTATATATATATATATATATATATATATATATATATATATATATATATAAATAAAGTTGGCGACCATAGTCGAGGGCAACCAGAAGGCTCCCTTTTCAATAGCTACTACACCAAAGTGTAGAGGAGGGCGCTACTCCTTTCCCTGGATTGCTCCACTTTACCCTTGATCCATATATTATAATGCTGAGTGTTAAGCAAGGAGGCATCAAGTACCATTTTTTTGAGTCTTTGGTATGACTTGACCTGCGATTGAACCCAGGTCTCCCAGGCCATTGGCGAACAATCTAACCGCTAGGCCAATGTCCGATGTGTGTGTGTGTATATATATATATATATATATATATATGTATATATATATATATATATATGTCACCTGTCACTTCTTTACTGAAGAAGGCTATCTCTTTAATCCTGCAAAGAACACACATGAACACACTGGAGGCTTTTCAAGCTAATCTTAGGAGTTTTGCTGTATATGGAACAAGCAAAAGAACAGTCTTCTGTATTGATATTAACCCTATTCACTCTCATGTGGCTTTTCAAACCTGCTGCAGACCCAATTACTTTGTCACAGAATAGACTTGAATTACCTTTGGGTTGCTGCAGAAGGACTCATGTAAAATCAGCCAGTGATTGTTTGCTGTCATGAGATCTCATATTACTATGACCCTATTGCAGATGTTGCAAACATTTTCAGTTTGTCCCACAATGGGTGTTGCAAATTTTTGAAAAGTATCCAGGACTGAGGTCAAGTCCTATTTCTAAAGTGTTCATTTCAAGACAGTTTGATTCTCAATATTTCAAATGCTTTTTACTCATGTAGATCACTTTTCCCCTAATAGATTTTCTGTTATCTGCTCCGAGTCTCCAAGATCTACACTAAACACCCTGAGGTTATTTTTGATGATATCCTTAAAATGTTTCTTAAGTTTATGTCTTGGACGTTTACAATATTGTAACTTAAAATCCTCTATCTTTGTAAGGTGTTCAGTCCAATTGATCTGGTTGCATACAAAAAACATCTCAATACTGGATGTATTGGCTCACTGAAGAATAATGGTGTCTGGTGTCAGGGGACATTTTTTCCTCAAGTACCAACATTGGTCATTATCAAGACTTTAATCAAATTTTTTTTTCTTTAAAATCCTGTGTGACTTATTCAATATACTTTCTGTTCTGAGTGTAGAGTGACTTGGAATATTTGTAGCTTTTCTATATCATTTACCCAGAACACCCTTTTTTTTTTTTTTTGAGGTGGGGTACCTCTCTACAGAGGATGCAGTCAGTTTATTCTAAGTTCCATTGACGAGGGTGTATGACATTCAAGTTTTTAACTTGGATCTTCACATGTCTATAAGGTACAAAATGTTGGAACTTGTATGAACTAAAAGTTCTTTTTTTTTTTTGTTTTTTTTTATAGAAAATGCCATACAAATATATGATAAAATGAGAACAGTTTGCAAGAAAAAGTGCTCAATGCTGCTGAGAAAGAGCACAATCATCAAACAGAAATGGGGTCAATCAATTGCAATTATATACTAGTGTAAAGACATTTGTTAAAATGGAAGTACCCATGACACTCACCTGTGTTTTCAGCATATTCTAGGATCCTTATTTATTTTTTTACTCTAAATATGATCTGCAGCTATTATTACTACCTTTGTAAGCTTGAACAAAACTTCTAATTCAATTTCTATAATTTCGTGTTATTAAGATTTTGCTCCTTTCTTTCATGTTCATCCATTCAACAATAGAATTCTTGAATGTGTTTATTTTTTGCTTTTTTTTCTGCTACAACAACATTTCTTTGTAGATAAATGCTTTATATCGGCCACCATTTTCTGGTTTCATCTTTTTAAAATCTCCTCCCAGCTCCTAGCAACTACCTGCATATTGATGTATTCTTTTTTTAAATTATATTTTCATAAGTCCATGATAAAGAAATTTGTGTTTTATTTGAAAAAATCATTTTATCGTTGCTGAAAAACTAACATATGTATTTTCTTTTTTTTTTTTTTTTCTTTTCTTGGTGTTTATCCAGGACGAAATTTAGATTTGGTAAGTGAATGAACACTGGCATTAGTCAATTAGGAATTATCTCCCTTGATTTAACTCACTATGACAAGTTCCTACTTTTTTTTAGTAATCAGTTAACTCACTGATTGACTCCTTTTCTCCTCTTTATACTCTGTTATTTCCTTATCTCTATAGAAAAGTCCTCTTATCTCTCTCTCTCATATATATATATATATATATACTCACACACACAATGCCTTCCTTTTCTTTATACTGATGCCTTTTCCTCTCTCTCTCTCAATTCAGTGTGTGTATGTATATATATATATGTCTTTCTGTTCTGTATATATGTATCCTATGCTATTTTCTCTACAGAAAAGCACTTCTCTCTCTCTCTCTATATATATATATATATATATATATATATATATATATATATACTATGGCCTCTCCTTTTCTCAATAGAAAAGTACTTCTGTGTGTCTGTGTGTGTGTATATATATATATATATATATATATATTATGTCTTTTGGCAGGAGTCCATGTTGTGCTATTAGGTTTAATTTTGGACCAATACTCTTGGGGTGAAAGGTACAGACTCCCTTATCCCCACTGCTATCAGTTGAATAGTACCACTGCTGTTCTATAAGGATGGCTTTGGCATTAAATAACACACAAAGGTTGATATACCATTAAAAAAAAAGAACCAAACTATGCTCTTTATTTTTTCTTTATTTCATATATACCAGGCCCTTTCTTTGTATCAACTGAAAAATCCTTATTTATATATAAAAAAATAAAAGTAAAGTCAGTGACTGTCGTTGAGAGCAACTGAAGGCTCCCTTTTCAATATCTACTACACTGAGGTGCTACTCCTTTCCCTGGATTGCTCCACTTCATCCTTGATTCATAGATTATAATGCTGAGCATTAAGCAAGGAGGTATCAAGTACAATTTCTTTAAATCTTTGATATGACTCAACCTGGGATTGAACCCCAGTCTCCCAGATCATTGATGAACACTCTCCACACAAGACCAATATATATATATACACACACACACACACACACACACACTATACCCTTTTCTTTTGCTCTCTCTCTCTATATATATATATATACTATTTCCTTTTTTTTTTTTATAGATATATTATGGCCTTTCCTTTGCTGATTCCTCTCTCTCTACTATATATATATATATATATATATATATATATATATATATATATCTCCCCCGAGTGACCCAAAAATCATGTCTTTGCTCCACTCTTTTTTAGATGGCAACTAGTCTATTTCTTAGTCTGTTTTTATCTTTCTATCTGGATATAAAGTTTCATCTAATGATTGTGTTTTCTATTGTAAAGAAGACATTGTGTGAAACAATAGTAAGTAGTTAAGATTTTAATTCCTTTTAGTTTTTATATTGCTCTGCTGGGCAGCATTTGAGCACTTCTTGATTTATCTATTGCTTTTTAAATGATTGTTTATGTGTGTGTGTGTGTGTGTGTGTGTGTGTATATATATATATATGTACACACACACGATTTTCTTTTGAATATATGCATTCTAGGCTCTTCTTTTTTTAAACTAATGTCCTTCTCTTTGTATATCTTTCTTTTTTCAGTACTATAATAATATTCTCTCTATATATCCTTGTTCCTTTCTTTTTCTTCATATCTGTATCCTTCCCCCATTCTTTGCCTATTTGACCTTTTTTATATTCTTCCTTTAATTCTCTATATTTTTTTGACTTCTTTTGATTACTTGACTTAATTTTATCGCTTCTTTTATTTTATTTTCTTTCATCAAAATGGTACAATTTAAAGGATAATTTTTTTTATCATTTTGTTCTGGGAAGGACTTTTTTGATAAAGACAAAGAAGTTCCTTAACTGGTTTCTGCCAACCATTTCTCTCTGGTTTACAAAATTTTGGGATTATGAATTTTATCATTCTATATATATATATATATATATATATATATATATATTCAGACTATAATCTTTGGTATTTTTAACGTAATTATTCAGCGGATATATCCTTCAGCATTCCTTTGTTTGAAGTTTGTTTTTTATTATTTTATATAATTTTTGTTTCGTTATTCATTACTCATTGCACAACACATTTTCCCGATAGATTCTTTTAGCTTTTTATATTGTCTAAAGTAAGTACATTTGGCGACCTTAGTCGAGGGTAACCCGAAGGCTCCCTTTTCAATAGCTACTACACCAATGTCTAGGGGAGGGCGCTACTCTATTACATGGATTGCTCCATTGTACCCTTGATCCTTACCTTACAGTGCTGAGTGTTAAGCACAGTGGCATCAAGTACCTTCTTTTTTTTTTTTTTTTAAGTCTTTGGTATGACTCGACCTGGGATTGAACCCTGGTCTCCCAGACCATTGGCGAACACTCTACTCATTTGGCCAAAAGTACTAGGATAAAATTTTTCATTATAGTATGTAATTTTTGTTTTATCTTCGTTTTTCAGGAAAAAAAATTCTTAACCCAAAAGCCCCTGGAATTATTTGAGGGAAAATTCTCAACTTTTCTTTGATGATTAAAATGGAAAGAATTTCTCATGGAGTTGCGGCCAACAAGCTCGACTGTGATAACATAGTAACTGAGTTCAAACTCTAGTCATACTTTTATGTTTTATATTTGGCAAAGGCATGAAACCCTTTTTCCCCTCCCTCCCACCTATGGGTTAAATTGTACCACTGTTGTTCTTCTATAGGAATAGTTCTGGCATTAAATAACCATCAAAGGTAGTTAAGTCATTAAACAAAAAAACAAACCAAATACTTAGAATGAAGTCTTTCCTCAAATAATGTTAACACAAGTTTAGTATGTAGAGAAAAATTGATAACAAGGCAATCCAAGTGGAAGGAGAGATTTATTGAGAAGTCGGCACTATAGCGTTTCGGTTCTACTGAACCATCATCAGGACCATGAGGAGTGATATTAGCGATATTAAGTCAACAATGGATGTTTAAAAATGCAAAATACAAAAACCTAAGGGAAAATTTGTATAACAAGAAAAATTTGTCCGTTTAATTGGTGAATCAGCATTTGTTGTTTTAAATTACGTTATTTGACTTATTAGGAATATTGTATAGAATTTATGTTACGTTTGTTTATCGAGAAAGATTTCGAGTCGAAAGGAAAAAAAATAGCATAAAAATTATGATATATGTGGAAAATATTCACTAAAGATGGAATATATTGTAGCTATTTAAAATGGATCTGCTCAAGTAAGGAGAAATATTATAAAAGCCAGGACGAGTATTTAGGGAATTAAAGAATGAGATAGCAACGGCTTCGAAAATTCGTCTTAGACTTTTATTATGGATGTAAATGAGCATCTTAGGAGGATTAAAGTCAAAATCATATATATTTAATATATATGTATAAACAGGATTTGGTATTATATAACCGTTTAATTAGTGAATCAGCATTTGTTGTTTTAAATTACGTCATTTGACTTATTAGAAATATTGTATGTTAGTATGAATATTTATTATCTGCAAAACATCTCATCCATTTTATAGAACAAGATCTAAAATATAAATAAAGCGATTTTTGTAAATGTCTTACAAAGGAAATAATGGTGTTTATTATGTTGAATGAAGCATTGTTGATTATTAGTTACTATTTTTTTTCTTTTATTAGTACCCATCTTAATTTGAACTGCTTTACTCCACAACTGTCATGTTACAGTTTTTAGCACCAAGAATAGACATCCAGTGAGACTGAAATCACTCAATCATCTTGCTCTGGTTTGTCACTGGATATCAGATTCTAGGGGAGAAGAGGGTGTTACATGAGACAGACAAGAATGTAGCATTGGAAACCATGGGATGCAGCATGATAGATGTGAAGCTAGGTAAATGAATTCAACTGTATTGTTCACTTGATGCTGGGTGAAGGAACCTCATAAGTCAACTGCCAAATAGTTCAGTCAGGAAACTACTGCTACTCCTCTATAAGAGTGGCATCTATCAATGTGAAAAATAGCCATTGAACGATTACTATGACTCAAATTCATGAGACTCACACTCAGATTTTCTTTACTCCTTGGTAAACTGGTCTTCAAATTGTAAAGCTTACTGGTTAATAGTAAAAAGAGTTGGTGATCATAGTCAAGGGCGACCAGAAGGCTCTCTTTTCAATAGCTACTACACTGAGATGTAGGGGAGTGCGCTACTCCTTTCCCTGGTTAATAGTGTAGCATAATGGTTATCATTGTAGGAAATGGAATTGGCAACCAGGGTTCAAAATCCTGGACAAAGCTGTTTGCATTTAACTTCACACTAATGACCATCAGTTCTCCCACAGCTATGGGTGAATAGTTGGGCAGAATGGGTTCTTTAGCCTTGGGTAAGCAACCAGTTTAGGAGAAGGACAATTCTGAATTCAAACCAGCTTTAAGTAAGTAAAGTTGGCGACCTTAGCTGGGGGTGACCCGAAAGCTCCCTTTGCAATAGCTCCTACACCGAGGTGCAGGGGAGGGCGCTACTCCTTTCCCTGGGTTACTCCACTTTACCCTTGATTTGTAGCATAATGCTGAGTGTTTAGCAAGGTGGCATCAAGTACCAGTTTTTGAGTCTTTGGTATGACTCAACCTGAGATTAAACCCTAGTCTCCCAGACCATTGGCAAACACTCTACTCGTTAGGCCAGACCTTGTATCACATCCTGCCCGTGTCACAGGGTTTGAGTAAATATATGCACCAGTGATATTAGCAATAGAAATAAAATGATGGTCTGAATAACTGATAAAAAGCAATTGAAATCAAGATGAAATACTTGTCAAAAATGCTACACTCTTAATCACATCTCATTATGATTCGTAAACAATTCATTGCAGTCAAAAAAACAGAACTGCCCACAGGTTATACAATGTTACTGTCTGACTGGTGCTCATAGCAGTGACCAATCACATGACAAAGAGTTATTTCAGGCCAATCAGAAAGCACTGCAGAATAAATATATATAAATAACACTCCACAGTTTGTAATGGGCAGCTCCCTCACATCTGTAGACTGTAGTTTTCTCATTCACCCCAATACCACTCTGAACATATCCTTTTGAAACCAACCCAACTTACATATGTGTCACATAAATTATCCATGAACTTATTGTGAATGCAACTATCATAAAATGGGCATTCAACAATTCAGCTTCTTCATAAGCTCTCTGATCTAACATGCAGAAAAGGAACCTTCTTGTACATTTCTCTAGATAAATTTTACCTCATTTGATGATTCTATAGTTTCTTGTTGGCAACTGTAGTTGAGGGTGACCTGAAGCCTCACCCTTCAATAGCTACTACACCGAGGTGTAGAGGAGGGCGCAACTCCATTCCCTGGATTCCTCCACTTTACCTTTGATCCTTACCTTATAGTGCTGAGGGCTAAGCAAGGCAGCATCAGGTACCATTTTTTTGAGTCTTTGGTATAACTCGACCTGGGATTGAATTACCTGACATTGGCATGATGGTTAGAGTGTTTGCCAATGGCCTGGGAGACCTGGGTTCAGTCATGATATATGTATTAACAGGATTTGGCATTAAATAACCATCAAGAGTTGATATGCCATTAAATCAACATAATATAACCATTAGCACTTCTAGTATCTAAAAACAATAACAACAAATATTGCACCAACAGATCAAGAGTCAGAGTAGAGGATGAGTTATCGGTGTGGTTTTGATTATGGATAAACAGGCAAAAGGGAATGTGAGATCAAAACTTACTGACAGTTTATGCACGATTATATTTCTGATCCATGCTATTCGTAGCTGTTATTAATGCATTTAGTACTTAGGAAGATATTCAGTTGAGTCCCCTCTCACCAAGGACCAACATTGGCATTAGTATATTTGTGATATACTAACACTGAACACAACAGAAGGAAAGACAAGATAAACACATTTGTACATCCTAGAACATTTAACCTTTTTATATACATAATATACATACACAATAGTATTAGGAAGAAAGAATGCACAAAGATATCCCAACAGCTAGAAATATATACATATTGTTCCATAAGCAAGCAGTATCAGAAAGGGGTACAAAATGGGAATAAAAGCTTACTTGAGGGAAGAAATTAAAATAGACATGTGAATTTACCATTATCTGGTGGTATCGAAGACACATCTCTCTCTCTCTTGTTCAAAGAATGGAAGCAAAAAAGGTCAAGAATGGGTTTCTCAACATTCATGTGACATCCAACAAGGTAACCAACAGACATACCAATTCTGTAAGGAAGATGATTATTTGTTGTCTCTCTATACTCTGTTATAGAAATGCCAACTTGAATGAAAATCAAATGATACACGAAAATAAGAGGTGGAATGAATAAAAATGGTTGACAATTCTTCATTTAAAAAATAAAAAATTATCTAGTATTACGTTAATACTGGATCATTTTTTATTAGCACTATATTCATTAAAGCCACAAATTTGCTCTAATTAAAAAAAATAACCATATATACTCGTGAATAGGTCAAATTTTGAAGACACAATATCTAAGTAAAAAGAAATAGCTTTGGACAAAATTTAAACTCACATCCCATTTCCTAGTAGTTACCCTTACATAAAGACAAAAAATATCCGTGTATATTCGAGTAATGAACAACTTCATAATGAATGACCCCTAATTTTTTTGCCACAAAAATGTTTTTATCAAAAATTGTGTGTAATAAACTATCCCTAACTTCTGACTATGCTAACTTACAAAAATATTTCTTCAGCATCCAATCACAGAGAAAACATTCAAACACTTATTTATACTTTCAAAACTACTGTAATACAATTAAAACCAATGCAATACCATAGATAATGTTGTCTAGACCTTGATGTAGCTTAGCTAATGTCTAAACAAAAGCTTTTAGCTAAGATAATGAACTTTTTAAGTAACCTTGTTTACTATTTATAATATTTGTATATATTATATGCACAGTTGTTATAAATAGTAAAGTTGTTAAGTAAAAATTTTATCATAGCTTGTACCTAAACAAAAGTTGTTATGTGGGAATACTTTGGATTGAAACTCCAGTAAGGTTAGGCCAAGAAACAAGGTCAGCTTCTCCATTTCAAAAAGATATCTTGTGTAATGAATGACCTTCATAGTGAGGCGAAAAGTCGGTCTTTAAAAAGCCATTCATTACATGAGTATATACAGTAAATTAATGATAAAGATCTTTAGAAAATTTAGGCGACTTAAAGATTGCGGTCATCAGATTAGGTCATCAACAATCATTCATACTCACAAGTTTTACAAATATATTTTTTTCGATAATTCCTGTGCCTCTTCCTTTTGGCTTTTACCAAATTCCACAGAGATTCCAGTCTTTGATTGTGTTTTATGTCTTTCCAGTTTGATGGTGGCCAAAAGACGAAGAGATGGATAAAATTCTGAAATTCTGGAAAAGACTCACTGGAACTTTCACACTGCCATGTCTTTAAGATTCAAAAAGTTAAAAAGAGGGAGAAAAAATTAAAAATAACAAAAAAAAAAATTAAATCACAAAATTTGAAAGTAGGAGAGACTGCTTTTAATTTAATATACAAGTACTTCACTTTTTTTTTTTCTCCAAACAACTGATGGTCTAACAACTTTTTTAGTCCAAATGAAGTTTAATTTAGTTCTTCAGATTTCCAAGGATACCAGATTGATGTGTAAGGTGTTCTCCAATAATTTGAAAAAAAAAAAAAAGTTTTTCCACTATCACCTACAAAAATTCTACTTGGACACATACACAACAGTCTCCTAAAGTTTAATAGCAAAATTTGTATCTTATATTCGGTTTTTATGTACTGTTTAAATTTCCCAAACTTTTATTAGCACTATATTTATTAAAGCCACAAATTTGCTCTAGTTAAAAAAAAAAAAATAACCATATATACTCATGAATAGGTCAAATTTTGAAGACATAATATTTAAGTAAAAATTGATATCAACCTTTCCATGAGTAATAATTTTGTAAGAGAAAAACTTATCTTCAAAAATTCATTTTATAAATGAATGATTTCATGAACGTAAATCAAGGGTTGACCGATACATGAATAATAATTTTGTAAGGTTGAAATTTAAACATGATGGGAGCAACCCTTGACTTCAAAAATTGATTCTATAAATTAATGATATTATGACCATAAATCAAGGGTCATTTTATACATGTGTAATAATTTGTAAGGTTGAAATTAAAACATGATAGGAAGGATCAAAATTAATCCTGGCCTTCAATGATTTAATGACCTATACGTGAGTAATAATTATATAAGATTGAAATTCAAGGGTAATAAGAAGAAATAGGAGCAACTTGTGGCTTTCAGAATTAATTCTATAAATGAATGATTTTTTTTTACCATAAATCAAAAGGGTCAATCTGTACACAAGACTGACTCTTACACAAGTATATATGGTGTCTATTTTTGCTTATATATAATCTTGGAAAGGATTTTTTTCGGTGCAAGTATCAATGGTGGTATTAAGTGTGTTAACACTGGCTGATCCCTAAAAAAAAAATTTTTTTGAACTGTTGAAATATTGAACTGTGATGTCTCTGCGCTTCAGTTTTGTGTCATAAATGAGATTGGTTTATAAAGGAACATTTCATAGTTGTATATGTGTTAATGTGTTTATCTTTCACTTAGTGAGCTTGATACTTACTGAGTGCTCCAGACATGTAACTGGGTGTCATAGATGGCTGAACCCAACAAATTTCAATTAATTAACTGCTTTTTATATGAAAAATGTGAAGGAATTAAATACTGAAATACTTATCTCTCTCTCTCTCACTATCTCTCATATATATATATATATATATGCACACAGACAAATATACATACATATATACACATGCATACACTGACATATACATATTTTATACTACCCCTGACAAAAATAATAGAATTAGCACACTTCATGGAAGTTCACTTAGCAGTAAATAAACTAATAACAGATAAGATGCAAAACATTTTTTCTTTAATATCTGAATATTCTGGCTTCATATAATATTCTTCAAACAAACTAGATTAGATTATCTAAATGATAAAATTTTTTCCAAGCCACACAGAAGAAAATAGGAAATAATCCAATGCTGCGGAAAATGTTTTCAAAAGAGTGCACCATTCTTTTGTTATCAGCTCATCTAAGAAATGAAACTGGTCCTACAAAAACTTTCACCACTAGGAACAAATCACAGATGTAGATCAGTTGCTAATTTTCCACTTAGTTAATAGTTGTCATCAATGCCAGTCAATGAACATGAACACACACATACAAGTCCCTTTGCTTTTTTCTATGCAAATGTACTTCTTTCTCTCTCCCTCTCTCTCATATGTGTGTGTTTGTGTGTGTTTGTGACCTGATTTCTGATTTTTTTTAAGCAAAAGAACATTAAAAAAAAATGCAAAGATTTCTAAGATAAATCAAGAGATTGCAAAGACAGAGATTAGATATCTACTTGCCGAATTACCTATCTCCACTAGGTAAGAGATTAAGACTTGAATCATAGTCATGGCAAGACAACAAGCAAATATCAAAAATCCCTTTTACTTATTTCATTTTAATAAACAATATTTTGAACACCTCTCATGATGTAAGTATTAGAGAGCTAAGTTAGCAGACTTTTGTTTGTGAGTTTGATTCTCACTGGGTGCCCTATATTTCTAGCTTTGTACTTAACTAAGCTGAGTTAATAAATATTGGAGTATCTATCATAGAACACTGATTATAAAGTTTATATGAAAGACTGATTTTCTAGAGTAGTTTAAACCTCACTGAATGCCCTATGACTGCTTGCCTTAGACCAGACTAAGTATAAGGCTTATCAAAAAGTAATACCTCATTGTTATGTTACCCCACACCATTGGGAGCAGTTACTGGTGGTATGGTTGTAGTCGTTGAACCTTCCCTCTTACAAATGCAAAATGGCATCTGATCTGTGTCATTGAATTCCTCCATGAAGAAAAAAATTACAACTATTGACACTTGCTGAATTTTCATGTGGACCAAACACCAACTGCATCTCTGTAGAAGGGTAAGACCACCCCCAACGAGTGTCCTGGACATGACACTAAACTGCATCTAATTGGGAGCTTTGGGGAATGTGGAGTACTCATTCATTGTCATTACTCCCAGGTCTACTCTGACCCAGAGTGGTTGATCCTCATAGGGTCCCATCAATCGGTTAAATAGAATTGTTTGACATTTAAACTATGTGCAAATCAAATGTATGTTAAATCAAATTGTTAGAAATAGAAGTCTTTGAGTATTTAACTGTGTGTAAAAAAAATTTTAAAAAATGACTCACTGAATTGTTAGTGATATATAGCAATACTTGGAACCATTTTTGGCCAACAAAAGAGTAATATCAAATAGAATTATCAGTGTTAAATAGCAATACTTGAAACTTTTTAACTGTGTGCCTAAATTCAATTATTGGTATTACATAGCAACACTTGATACCATTTGACGGTGTGCAGATGAATAATCTTCAATAGAATAATTAGTTTTAAATAGCAATACTTGTAAGTACTTCACTGTGTGCAAAAGAATGATTAATATTGAAAAATGTAAATATGAACACGGTTCCTTAATTTCAAAGCATGAAATAATCTTAGACAAGTTGACAGGTTATTAAAATTAATCAATCAATCAACTAACCTCTTTGCCCTTGTGTCACATCTTGCCTGTGACAATCTTTATGTGTAGTAAACCTTTTTTTTTTTTTTTTTTCCCTTCTCTTAGAATGGTTTCTTAACCAAGGCTAAGGGCTTAGTCTAACCTACTATTTACTCATTACTGTAGGAAGAACAGATAGATCCGTGCCGATTCCAAGAGCATTTGTGAAAAGTGAAATACAAAGAGTCTCATCCAGGATTTGAACTTGGGTCACCAATTTCATTTTCTACAACGTTAGCCACTACATCAAGCCTTCCTCTCGGTATATAAACATTTGTAACAACTCTTACGATACTAAGGTGGAATTTCAAATTTTATAACTGATCTTGCAAAAGTTTTCATGAGATTCAAAATGTTTGTTTTTTTTTTTTTTTTTTTTTTTTTTTTTTATTTAGAAATTTAAAATTCAGAAGAAGACATACGCATAACTGAGTGACTTACGTAATCAAGTGATGATGTTGAGATATCTCAACTGTTGTCAAGACAACAGTCTAGATGTCTACATGGCTGTCTGGATGTTTAGATGAATCAGTAACAATTTTTTTTTTAAATTACGAAGCCAGTTTTAATATTTTTTTTTTGTCTGAATAGCAATTTTTCGAGAAACACAGGTTTGTGTAAGTGCAGAAACCATTATATTCACCAGACCTAGATCTCTGTGACTTTATTTTTTGCTAAACTGAAAATTCTTCCAAAGGAGAAAATTTGCTGACATGGAGGACATTAAAAGAAATATAGCTGTGTAGCTTGAAACCATATGAAAAAAGGAGCTTCAGAGGTACTTCTACCAATGTAAAACTCAGTGGAATTCTTTTGTTTGTTTTGACTCTGAAAATTCATCTTAAGAGTAAGATTTGCAGTTATGGAGGACATTAAAAGAAATATAGCTGTGCAGTTTGATACCATATGAAAAGAGGAGCTTCTACCAATGGAAAACTCTGTGGAATAAATGTGTTGAATACCAAAGGGGACTATTTTGAAGAAAATTAATGTTTCATTCATTGTTCATTTCAGTTTTGGTAAATACAGCTTTTTAAACCCACTTCATATTGGACACAACAGGGACTTTGCACCTCACGTGGTGTAATGGTTGCAGAGCTAGCAGACCATTTCCAATGAGTCTGAATCACACTGAGTGCCTCAGACAGTTCGTTGAATCATATTTTGGTTAGTTGTGAATATTTTATTTCTATAAGCAAATCTTAACAGTCTAACACCCAAATGTTTCACCAAATCTAAAAATAGAAAAAGACCCACATGTGTCATAATTTCCCTATTTTACCAGGGCCCAATCCACTGGGGCAGCAGAATACACTGATTGCATCTCTGCGGAGAGGTAAGAATCCCCCAATGAGTGTCATGGGGCTGAAGAATACACTGACTGTATCACTGCAGAGGGGTAAGACTCCTCCAACGAGTGTTCTAGATATGACACAAAACAATCTGATAGTGAGGCTTCCGTCATGCTAGAACTTTGGGGGATGCAGAGTACTCCTTCATTGCCATTGCTCCCAGGTCCCCTCTGACCTGGAGTGGTAGCACATCAGAGGGTCCTATCTGAGGGTCAAATAGAATTGTTTGACATTTAAACTGTGTAAAAACAAAGGACCTATGCTAAACTGAATTGTTTGAAATAGAACTGTTTGATCATTTAACTGGGTGAGTAAACAATTGACTGATGTTTAATTGAATTGTTAGTGATACATAGTAATACTTGAAAGCATTTAACTGTGTGCAAACAAATAATAGTAAATAGAATCATTCATATTAGAAATAAGTGAAACCATTTAACTGTGAAAAAAAATGAGCTCGGGCTGGTTTAAAAATGTTATCAAAAAGATCTGTTTAGAAATCATGTATTTGATATATATGTATAAAAAGGGTTTGGCAATAAATAACATACAATGGTCAATATACCATAAACCAAATCATATATATTAAATATATATGTATTAAGAGGATTTGACATTAAATAACCTGCAATGGTTGATATGCCATAAAATCAAACCAAACCAAATCATATAAATTTAGTATATATGTATAATGAGGATTTGGCTTTAAATAACCTACAATGGTTGATATCCATAAAACCCAACCCAACCAAATCATATAAATTTAATATATATGTATAATGAGGATTTGGCATTAAGTAACCTACAATGGTTGATATACCATAAAACCCAACCCAACCAAATCCTATATATTTAATATATATGTATAATGAGGATTTGGCTTTAAATAACCTACAATGGTTGATATGCCATAAAATCAAACCCAACCCAACCAAATCATATAAATTTAATATATATGTATAATGAGGATTTGGCATTAAATAACCTACAATGGTTGATATGCCATAAAACCCAACCAAACCAAATCCTATATATTTAATATATATGTATAATGAGGATTTGGCTTTAAATAACCTACAATGGTTGATATGCCATAAAACCCAACCCAACCAAATCATATAAATTTAATATATATGTATAATGAGGATTTGGCATTAAATAACCTACAATGGTTGATATGCCATAAAACCCAACCCAACCAAATCCTATATATTTAATATATATGTATAATGAGGATTTGGCTTTAAATAACCTACAATGGTTGATATCCATAAAACCCAACCAAACCAAATCATACATACTTATATATATATATATATAGAGAGAGAGAATTTGGCTTTACATAACCTACAATGGTTGATATGCCATAAAACCAGACCTAACTATTTTACCACTAACAATCCATTGTGCCAGTTCAAAGCAGTTCTACAGTCAAAGAAGGCAGTCATTAGTTGCTCCAAACTAAACCAAAAATATCAGTCCAGAATTTCACGATGATGACCAAGTTTTTCCTCAAAGGAATTCAGGACTTTTACACAAATAAATAGGGAGTCCGTGTGTGATGGTTAAAGCGATGGACTGCGGAATCGTAGTACGCGAGTTCGTACTCCAGTCGTGCTATTACGTTCACTTTGGGGCAAATACCCTTGGGAAAGGTATGAACCCCCTTATCCTCCCAGCTATGGGTTAAATAGTACCACTACTGTTCTTTTCGGAGAATGGCTTTGGCATCAAATAACCTACAAAGATTGATTTGCCATTAAACAAAGAAACAAAAAAGCCCCAACAAATCTCCATTCTTAAAATATTGCTTATTGCTGGAAAAAGTACGTAAAAAGAGATCTATCCAATTCAACCTCAAGTTACTTGTTTTTTTATTTGCTTGTTTTATTTTATAATTCATTTCAATATTAACTTTTTTCTCACAGAATATAGCAACCTCCTCTGTTACAAAAATAAGCTACATTTTGTTTCTAACTCGTTACACATAATTTAATAAATCCAAACTATCCTTATAACAAACTCTTAGTGATAAAAGATGAAAGTTCATATATCAACTAAAGGTTATTCTTTTTTTTTTATTCCTCATCTATTTGTTTACTTAATTGTCCTAAATGTAAAACAAAAACTGGACATCATTTACATAAAAGGCAATAAATAAATGTTTTACCCCAAGTCAAATCTTGTTATAAGCCCAGTCAGCTGGCGATTAGCAGGATTTATGGCATATCAACTATTGTAGGCTATTTAATGCTAAACCCTCTTTATACATATATATTAAATATATATGATTTGGTTTGGTTGGGTTTTATGGCATATCAACCATTGTAGGTTATTTAATGCCAGATCCTCTTTATACATATATATTAAATATATATGATTTGGTTTGGTTGGGTTTTATGGCTTATCAACCACTGTAGGTTATTTAATGCCAAATCCTCTTTATACATATATATTAAATATATATGATTTGGTTTGGTTGGGTTTTATCGCATATCAACCATTGTAGGTTATTTAATGCTCAATCCTCTTTATACATATTTAGTGATGTTTGAAGTGAGTATTATTGTTTAGCGAGGGGAAACCATTTTTGTAGCCAGAGTTTTTGTTGTTGGTAAGCGAGGAATGGTTGTAACGTATGTGTGTTTACGTGGTGTCGTTTCCTCGCTGAGCGTGTTGTTGGATATATAAAGGTGGATGAAGAAGAAGTAAGATGGCGAAGGTCGAAAAGTGTTGTTATGAATAGTTTTTATTTGTTTCGCAATTCAGCAGGTGCCATGCGGGGTCGCCAATTTATAGCGGTTTCGGGAAATTTGTTAATTTCCTTAACTCTATATTTTTTAGGCAATACAAATGAATGACGAAACTTTTCTTTTACAACACAACAAAGAAAGTTTTTATTGCAGCATGGAATATGGTTGGTTTGCTTTTGATGCTGCAAGACTCGTGGAGTTTAGGCTTGTTAGTGTTGGAGACGAAATGGCTTAGCGGGATGTGATGGCAGCGTGTGTTGCTGGACGTGTGAGGGATGTGTTTAAAGTCACCATGTAGTTTTGTATCTGGTATTTGGAGGAGAGTAGGCGTTATCTCCATTTAATGTGGGCCAGAGGTGAAATGGTAGCTAGTGTGTCAAGAGTGGAGTTACGCTCGGATCGACATAGCCAATTTTTGGGGTGACATGAAGTGGTGCCAGTGGAAGGCATGCTGAATGCATCCAATTCATATTCAACTGGGATTCCTTGTAAGAAATCCATAAATTAGATGGTTCCCTCGTTGAGTGTCCATGTTGCTGCTGCTAGTGTTAAAGCCACAGTGAGATGTCCACACTGGGTGGCTTGTCTAGCTAAAAAGCATCGCTAAGTAGGGACGGCCAGAGAAACGTCTGTTCTGGTCGCCGTCTCACGCCGAAGAGAGTGGGTTTGGCTGCTCACCCGTTTTGCTATCCGGAAATGAAGGTCCAGGCTGAATAAGATAAGTCATCCTGATTGGGTGAAATTAAGTGTCGAAATAAATTGAGCGCCAAACCAAAATATGAGAAATATATATGATTTAGTTTGGTTGGGTTTTATGGCATATCAACCACTGTAGGTTATTTAATGCTAAATCCTCTTTATACATATATATTAAATATATATGATTTAGTTTGGTTGGGTTTTATGGCATATCAACCACTGTAGGTTATTTAATGCCAAGTCCTCTTTATACAGGAAGGAAGTTACTTACCAAGTAACAGAAACTCACCAGAAAGTGAGCGGATAGAAAATGCACCGAGGTGTAGAGGAGGGCGCTACTTCTTTCCCTGGATTGCTCCACTTTACCCTTGATTCGTACCTTATATTGCTGAGTGTTAAGCAAGGAGGTATCAAGTACCATTTTAAAATCTTTGGTATGACTCGACCTGGGATGGAACCCAGGTCTCCCGGACTATTGGCGAACGCTCACCCCTTCACTAGCTCATTGGCCTAGTGGGTAAAGTAAAGTAAAGTTAGCTACCATACTTGAGGGCGACCAGAAGGCTCCCTTTTCAATAGCTACTACACCGAGGTGTCGGAGAGGGCGCTACTCTCGAAGGGGTACTTCATACAAATTTTTCATTTAAAAAGCTAGCCAGGTTAACTCGTTTGCAGACAGGGCGACATTTTTTGTCGATTCATGTTTGCTTAAAGTAAGGCATTTTCCTATTTGACCGCTCGTTGACCATTTGAAGTTTAATCTATAGAAAATAATTCGCTCACTCTGCAAGGAATTAAAAAAAATCATCTGCTCGCGAAAGGGTTAAAACTTTTACAGCTATTACTATCTATAAACAAGCGATAAAAATACGATGAAAAAAATACTAATCGAAAATAGATAATCTTATCCATAATTTTTAATTTGCTAATTCACGCTAACCTCGAAACAAAGCTTTTTTTAATCAATGGATCTTGAAGCAGCAAAATCTCTGATTTGTTTCAATATCAAATCGTCGTATTTATGTTAAAGGTGTAACGTTCTTTATTGATTCAGATGTGCGTGTGTGGTTTTGTTTGTTTGTTTGAAGAAAATATATTCAGGAGTCGACGGTTTAAACACATGGTCGTTGTCGTGGTAATCGTAGAATAAATAAATAAAACATATCCGGTATTTACTGAATGTAGAGAAAGCAACACAACTATTCTTTAAACTCGTTGACAACTCGGCCTGGTTTCCGAGTGATAGCGGTAACGAGAATAAATCTTTAAAATAATCCAGTCAGTAAGGATTTTTTTTTTTTTTTTTTTTGCTACCACGTGACGAACGTAGAGCTCGTTGGAGAAAAAGTAAAAAAGAAAGACGTAGAAAGTCGTCCCGTCCTTAAAAAGTCACCTGTCAGGTAGGTTTTAACTGACAGTGAGGAAACAACTGAGAGAAGATTGTTTCCTACTAGTAGGAAAATTTAAATGGGAACAGGACAAACTTTTGTGAGAAAATTTGTTTTCGTTTTTTTTTCATGATTAATTAATTTATGTTAACTAAGTCTAGTTGTGGCACAAGGCCAGGTGCATGAGGTACCCAATGAAACTCGAACTCACTAGGAATAGTTTGCTAGGCTAAATGCTAACCATTACACCACTCGACGTATGTAGAGTGATTTTATGTGTAGAGGTTAGAGAATCTCGTTCATATCTACACTCTTTTATGAAGCTGTTTCTTAGAAGGATTTTTTGTTTTGTTTTGTTTTGTTGTGCACATGGTTCTGTTGGCTTTAGCGGGTAGTGTGTTCACCAATGACCCGAGAAACCGGGTTCAATCCTAGGTTGAGTCATGCCAAGAACTAAGAAAGCGTTACTTGATGACGCCTTGCTAAACACTCAGCATTATAAGGTATGTATCAAGAGTAAGTGGAGCAGTCCAGGGAAAGGAGTATCTCCTTCCCTACACCTCGGTGTTGTAGCTATTGAAAAGGGAACCTTTGGGTCGGTCTCGATTACAGTCGCCAACTTTTCTTACTTTATTTGCCCCATAGATGGGACCCAAACAGATACTACTAATCCGGATCAGAGTCGAACTGGGAGTAATAGTAATGATGTGATACTTCATACTCTTTAAAACTCAAGAACTGGTGCCTCATTGGATGCAGTTAAGTGTCATACCCAGGACACCCCCTTTTGGGGGAGAGGTCTTATCTCTGCAGGAGGATACACTCAGCACAGTCTAAGCCCCGCCGACAGGGCTGTTTCTTTTTCAGTTTCTACTCGAGTTGCACGTATAGATATCACAAGCCATTCACAGTAATGCTTATTGATCCAACAGAAATCGGCCTTGTATCAGCTAGAATCAATTTATTTTTTATGAAAACTGAAATTGCAACTGACTGGTGTTGTCATGGTAACGAGATAGAAATTTGGTCGGATGTTCGCATGTCCATGTACCTGTCTGCATGTTGTGGTTACTAGAGAGAACTTTAGTCGAGTATTGGCATTTCGGTCGTTAGCCGTGTGGCTATTTAACCGACTTCTCACCAAGCCGATGTGTGACACAAGGTTACTTTAGAGTGGGAAGCAACGCACAGATCAAGACTCTAGTGTGCAGCTAAACGAAAAAATGCTGGGTCCCTTCGGCATTTCCCTATTTGGGCACCTCAGACACCGAGCCATAAACACGACCCTGCAAAGCTGGTATAGCCGAGTGAAAGGCCCCAGACACCAGGCGATTCATCCTAATAACCACTAGGCGCGAACACCAGGCAGACCTCCCCCCAGAATACCAGAGGCGAGACAAGCCCGTGTTATCTAGCTCCGATCGCTGGTCGTGTGTGTCCGTTGCTGCCGAAAACGTGAATAAATAGACATCCTGATCACGTGACTGGCTACAAACGAAACCTTTTAGATCTGCTCGGGAAAGCACCAAACGGCAGGTTCATTTGTAGTTCCACAGCGTGGACATAATTGTAAGAATTGCACGTGACTATCCCGTCCAATCAGATTCCGGAAACCATTTATTTAGTTTTGGATCCTGATTTGTACAAAACTTTTTATTTTAGTGATTCTGTTCTGATTTAGGTGTAGCAGAAATAACAAATTATTACTCATTACGGAATGGTTTTTGCCGTTGGAGTTTTGAAATTATACATTTTTAGCCATTATTTTTAGCCAGAGTTTTTGTAGGATGATTTTAGCTGGAGAAGTTGGTTTGTTTGTAGCGAGGGAAAGTTTGTTTGTTAGCGAGGATAGGTTGTAACGTTTGTGTGTTTACGTTGAGTTGTTTCCTTAGTGATGTAAGGCCCTCGCTAGGTTGTGAGTAATAATAGGAGGATGAAGAAGTAAGATGGCGAAGGTCGAAAGGTGTTTTTAGAAATAGGATTTTATTTGCAGCATGGAATATTGGGTTTGCTTTTGGTGCTGCAAGACTCGTGAAGGGTTGTGAGTAGTGAGGCGAAATTGAGTTATGAGAAGTTGAGATGGTTGAGATGGCAGCGTATGTCGTCGGACGTGTGAGGGATTGTGTTTTAGAGTCACCATAGTTTTTGTCCGTCTGGTGGAGAGAAGGTGTGCGTTGGTCTCCATTAAAGTGGCCCAGAGGTGAATTGAGAGTTAGCGTGTCGAGAGCGGGATTACGCTCAGATCTACATAGCCAATTTTGGGGTGACGTAAAGTTGTGCCTGTGCGAGGCATGTTGAATGCATCTAATTTATATTCAACTGGGATTTCTTGTAGGGAATCCATAAATTAGATGGGTTCCCTCGTGTATTCATGTTGCTGCTGCTGCTATTTTAGAACCGCAGTGAGATGTCTGCACTGGACGGCGTTGTCCAGCTAAAAATCATCGCTATTGAAGAACGGCCAATGGGACGTCTGCACTGGTCGGCGTTCTCCAGCCAAAGAGGATGTGTTTGGCAGCTTATCCGATTTGCTAGCCGGAAATGAAGGTCCGGGCTGAATAGGATAAGTCATCCTGATTGGGTGAAATTAAGTGTCGAATTAAATTTGCGCGCCAAACCAAAATATGAAATTTTCCCCTTCTTTACACATTTCATCCAATGAGAATGACCGATGCTATTCTGCCCGGGCACAACTCCCCGGACACTATAAAAGGCAGCACAAACCATGCTCGCCCTCTCTCTTTACCTCTCCTCCTTGCTGGCAGCAAGGTGGGAGCTCTCTTTTCCTTTCCTCTTTGCTGGCAACAAGGTAAGACCACCCGACACGAGAGAAAAATGTTTTCTCTCTATCTCGGGGCGATTCCCACAGCAGACAGGGACTTTTTATCTCGAGAGAGCACAGTTCAACATTTGATCCTCTGCTTCCTTTAGGAGACCATTTCCTGGTCAATTATTTCTCCCTCCTAAGCCAAATGGACCCCGAAGCACCTGGGTAAGTACTAAATTCCCGCACAGCCATTTACAACTGTCTTCCTATCTTCTTCAACTCATTGCACAAGGAAAAACTTCCTCTCAAGCTGTCATTAAACTATAAAATTGAAAACTATCAATATCAACGCTTTCATTATTTATTTTCTTTCTTTTAATATAGCAAGAGGCAGCAGAACTCTACAACATCAACTGCCATTTACGTTTAAATGGTAATTCAACCTGCCCTCTTGTATATAGGTATGGGCGTTTCTTATTTATTTGTATGTCACCTATTGTTTGTAAAATATAGGATTTTACATCATATAAACTTAAAATAAAGCAAAATAAAATTAAACTGAAAAACAATAAAGATGTCGAATGTTTAAAAGCGGCCATATTGATTTTCTCCCCTATAGACAAGTCTGTAGGGGGTCGGTTGAGGGGAAAAGCAGTGTTGCCGTTTGATATCTGACTCCTTTCTGAGGTTATCTATTTTGACCCTACGTTGTCTTGTTGGTGTAACTCCTTGAACAAGAAAGGCCCCAAAAGAATTGTACGAAAGAAGACAGCAACAAATAGGAGACGAAGACGTTTCTTTTATATTTTTCCTTTATTTCCTGGGTCAACAACCATTCAATGGGTGAGGGAATTTTCTCTGAATACAATTGAAAAGGTAGAATCCTCTAGTTAAGGTGTCTAAAAATACGTTTATCGTTTCTTTGTATATGCTTGTCCTCATTTGGTATTTTAATGTTTCAATTTTTTTTAAAGCTTAGTTGCTTTTGGTAGTTTGTCGAAGTCCAGTGTTTTTAGTTCGTAGTTCCATTTCGTAGCCTTTTATATTTCGGCATGCTGTTAACCGAGAGGGCTGCTACTGGGGAAAGGACTAACCAACGTCTCGTCCAAAGACGTATGCGTGGCGCCTGCCATCAGTCAGCAAGGTGTTGTCAATTCGCCGGCCACTGCCTGAAAGAGGAAGAGCCTGCCCCCCTGTCGGGAGGTCCCCTTTTTCTTTACGCATGCGTCGTCCCTTTTTCCTGTCAGAGACCTCTGGGAGTTTCTGCATGTTTTAATAGTTTTCTTTTTTAATTCAATTTAATTTTTTTTAAATTAGTCATTCCCTACTAGTCATCTTCAAATCTCTGATATGAAATATGTCGGGAAAAAAAGCGTAAATACACATTCATTTTCAAGCTGAGGTTTTGGAAAGGTTAGAAAATGGTTAGTTATTTAGTAATCTTTGCTAAGATATGGCACAAAGACTTCGTCTTGCTTTAGTGGTCACTCATTTAAATAGTGAACAGACTTATTTCTACTTAATTTCCGTTATCTAGCGGGAAACAGTGCAATCGGTGTGATTTGATCGTAATTGGTTGTAAAGGGAGGAGAATTATAAAAAAAACCCCCAAAAGGCTGGCTTTTTGTACATTTCGACAGTAAGTGAATGTTTTCAAAAGTACTCCACCTAACCCATAGGAAGATGCACCAGCTGAAACTTTAGTCTTTTTGTCAGCACTGTTGTCTGGAATGCAGTTTTCTGAGGCTCATCCCACATCCATGCTGTGTCTTTTCTACGAAAGTCTGTAGCAGAAATAAACTTGATTTTTTGTTTGGCGCGTAATTTAACTTGACCGTTAGAGTCGTTGAACATTTTCACCCAATCAGGATGACTTGTCCGATTCAGCCCGAACCATATTTCCAAGCAGCACCAAAAATTGAAGAAAGCCCGCGAATCTCTCTCTCGCTCAGAAATCCTCAAAGGGAACGGACGTCTATTCGTCTGTTCCTGAAAAACAGTAGCAGCATCAACCATTATGAGGAGAGCCATCTAGTTTACGGACCCCCTTGGGTCGATTCTTCTAGACCAAGGGATCCTAGGTAAAAACAAATTAGATGATACACTCTAACAACTTCCTACCTTCTTTCCTTCCTACAAGACCTCGCAGCATACCAGCGTAAACCCCTTTACTTCATGCTGCCATTAAAACCTTGATACAAAACCTAACGACGTCTTCGTTCTTCTCCACCGCTTTTATTTTCCATCAAAATTTAGCGAGGGGATACCAACCAACGAAATACCAACGCTACCGACGAAATACCAACGCAACCAACGAATTACCAACGCAACCAACGTAATACCAACGAAACCAAAGTAATACTAACAAAACCAACTTAAACCTTAAACCAAAAACCCAATAATAACAATAACAATAATAATGATAATAATAATGTTATCCCCATCGCTATAAATTGCGACCTTCCGACTTCTGAGAACACGCAACCACATATAAAAACAAATTAAATATACCACTACAAAATGGAAATTAAATATTAAAACACAATATAACCTCCTACAGGTCTGAGTGGTTTTGTGGTATCTGCTGAATTTCTAGCAAATTTACCCACATGATTTGCCATGCCTAGAATGAAACACCGAGAAAAAATATTCAATTTTATTATTTTTCAGTCTCTTAGGTGTTATAATAATTTTTAATTAAATTCAGAAGGCTTGAAAAAAAAGCGTCAATTCGATGACGTGGGTGCCAGGTGTCTTAAGTTTTGTCTGTTTCGTTGCCCGGTAAGTTTTGACCAATGAATCTTAAAGGCTGGTGACCTTAATGGATAGGAATAAGTCTAAACAAAGAGAATAAGTGCATGTTGGGAGGGGAAAAAAGGTAGAATTATTCATGTCGGAAAGTCAAAGATTCTTCCGACGTTGTATTTTTGAAATTATAAACATGAGTCTCATCTAAAATCAAATTAAATCAATATTTCTAAAAACTGACAAATTGCACGAGTAAAGGTAAATCTTTTATATGCTAAAAAGTAAATACATATTTGGAAAAAAAAAACAGCTTTTTCTTTTTTTCTACATGGGACTAAGAAGATTCAGATATCCACTTTGGTCCGTTTGAACAGCTAAATTTATTTTCGGCTTTGTTTTTTTTCTCTTTCTTTAAGACAACTTATTCATTTTATATTGTTTGTCAAAATCTAATTGTCATTATATCAAAGGTATCACAGCCACCAGCTACTCACGTCTAGATTCTCCGGAATAAGTGCGTCATGGTCACCAATTTCGTCAATGAACAGAATTTTCCATCACCAATCGAAAACTCTTTTCAAGACCATTGATTCTGTAAGTCATTTCAGAGATATTTTCTGATTGCTGCGTATAGCGAGTAATATTTGCTACCTTCTTTTGATCATATAATGATCCGTTTCATTATATAACAGAAATTAAAGAGAAGTATTCCTTCCAAAATCAGAAGTATTCGAATTTGCCGAAAAAGTGACCAGCTTCGCTATAGAATTAACAAAGACAAATGTGGGTCTTAATGAGAAAAGGCTTGGCTTGTGGCAAAAGGATAAAAATGGATTGCCCTTTCCTCTAGTATGACCTCCCGAGTTCCAGACAACCAGATGCCACCACCTCTAGGGGTCACTAGGAAACCAAGAAGTTATCCGTCCGGCTATTTTTAATTGCCCTATTCAGAGAAAAAAGTATTTCAACAACTAAACAAAGAGGACCTCCCAGTTCTTGAGCAGTCATCCCGATGCCGTGACACTCGGCTTTGCAGATTAACCGGCTCAGTGAACCAAGCAGTTCCGTTACTTAAAACTTCCCTATTCAAAGCAAGTATTTTTCGACAACCAAAGAGGATCTACCAGTTTCGGACCAGTCATCCTATGGGATACACATTTTTTCTAGTCTTAAAATAAGCAATAAAAACATTCTAGAAATTTAGGATCAAAACCGCATTAGCATTTAAGTTAGATTTTTATATTTTTCAACCAATCAGCTAAAAACATAGAATAGAACATTCTAGAAAAATAGGATTGGAAGTCAACTAACAGAAAATATTTAGGCTTTAAAATAAAATAGTAAAATACAAATCTGATTGGTCAATAAATGTCTACGCGCCAAAATTTTAGGACGATTCTTTGATCCACTATTACGGTATAAATAACACACAGGGAGCCATTCACTAAGACTAGCCACTAAACTACGAAGTCAGTAAAGCAGTAGCCGATACTCTGTTCGGCAAATTCCTTTTCTTCCACTGCCATAGTTCATGACCTACCTACAAATGGCTGTGAATCATGTTCAAAAGAAAAAACCGACAAACTTTCTTTCATCAACGCGACACGCTGTCGCCACAATCATAAAACAAGACATGAACTTAATGTAAGTAAGAACGACTTATTTACGGACTCCGTTAACATCTAAACATACACACACCTTTAAACAAATTTATTTTCTTCTTGCCAAACTTTAATTTCCTAAAGGCCATTTACACATCATGTATTTTATTTGTTTTAATATTCTGTTTTATGCATATTACATTGTTTGTTGTTTAATGTTTGTTGTGTTCTATTCCATTTCTTTTACACGATTGTAAAGTTTTGTGTTGTATTTGTGGAGGAAATAATATTGGGAGCAATACCCGTAAAATACGGATGCATATCCACTGAAATACCAAATTACATACTCCCCCCACAATCCCGATACAGAGACACTTGGCGTAGCAGATTATCCAGCTCAGTTAACGAAGCAGTCCAGCTACTTGCCTATTCAGAGCAAGAAAGGTTTTCTCGCTGTTATATACAAAAACTTCTTCTAATTTACAAATACATTCCAAACTAACTCACAAGCAAAATCAATAAATAAACAAACAAAACACAAACTTACATTCCAAAAGCCTAATATTCCAGACAAGCAGACGCCACCATCTTGGTTTCCCAGTGACCCCACAGAGAAGTCATCTGTCCGGTTATTTTTAATTGCCCTATTCAGAGCAAGAAAGTCTTTTCCGACAACCAAACTAAGAGGACCTGCCAGTTCCGGACCAGTCATCCCAATGCAGCGATACTCAGTGTAGCAGATTAACCACTTTAGTGAACGAAGCAGTCTAGCTACTTAAAACTTCCCTATTCAGAGCAACAAAAAAAAAGCTTTTCTCGCTGTTATATACAGAAATCCCTTTTAATCCTAATTCACTTATACATTACAAATTAACTCACAAGCAAAATCAATAAACAAACAAACAAATAAATCATCACAAATTGAAAAGTCTGTAGCGTTTACGGGAAATTGTTAATTTCTCTAACACTATATTTTTTAAGGCAACACAAATGAATTACGAAACTTTTCTTTAACAACACAACAACGAAAGTTTTTTATTTGCAGCTTTGAATATGGTTTGCTTTTGGTGCTGCAAGACTCGTGGAGTTTTGGCTTGTTAGTGTTGCAGACGAAATGGCTTAGCGGGATGTTGAGGTGGCAGCGTGTTGCTGGACGTGTGAGGGATTGTGTTTAGAGTCACCGTGTATTTTTGTGTGTCTGGTATTTTTGGGGAGAGTATGCGTTATCTCCATTCATATGGACCAGAAGTGACATATGAGCTAGTGTGTCGAGAGCGGACTTACGCTCGGATCGACAGAGCCAAGTTTTTGGGGTGACATGAAGAGGTGCCTGTGGAAGGCATGCTGAATGCATCCAATTCATATTCAACTGAGATTCCTTGTATGAAATCCATAAATTAGATGGTTCCCTCGTTGAGTGTCCATGCTGCCGCTGCTGGTGCTGCTATGTTAAAAAGCATCGCTAAGCAGGGACGGTCAGACGAACGTCTGTTCTAGTCGCCGTCTCAAGCCAAAGAGACTGGGTTTGGCCGCTCACCCAATTTGCTCGCCGGAAATGAAGGTCCGGGCTGAATAGGATAATTCATCCTGATTGGGTGAAATTCAGTGTTGAATTAAATTGCGCGCCAAACCAAAATACAAGATTTTCCTCTTCTCTACAAGCCGAATATTGTCTAAAAGACAGCCGATACCAAAATGAATAAAACGTGTCGCTGCGCTGGTAGGCTCCGCGCATCCATCCGGTTGAAATGTAGCTTTATATTTACAATAAAAACATCCTTCTTTTTTAACCAATCAGCAACTTTCCCTCCAAAGTTTTTTGGAGCCCATTCGACCCAAACGCGACAATAAAATGGTTAAGGAAAGTTGAAAAAAAAAAGTCGGCTCCGAGACCTCGAGAGAGAAGATCGTCACACGTAGCATTTGGACAAGAACACAAAAAAACAAAAACAAAAAAAAACAGACGCCTTACCAATCAAGTTCACATCCCAACACTACGGCTTAGAGCTTACCGACCCGCGTCACACACTGTACCACAATACCAACCTCGCTGCTCGAGAACGACTTACGCCCACTCTCCTCCTCACCAGTTATCTGGTGGAAGAAAGAGGCCCGTGTCTCTCCCAACATACCAAATTTTATTTATTTAAAATAAACGGAATTAAATCTATTCCTCTCATCTGTTGTCTCTTGCAACCACACGCTTATTTATAACATCGCCAATCTAGCTTAGAGGACCAGCTAATTCCAGACCAGCCAGCCTGATGCAGCAACCAACCAGGCCGATACAGTGACACTCGGAGAACGATGTCCAGTGCAGCGACGATTAGTCGTATTCTCTGGTTTAAGAACTGCTAACTTCACGCACTGATACCGCTCAGGCCGACAATGACTTCATCGGCCCGCTTGCAGCCAACGCCGACTAAACCCCGAGTTAACCATATTTACCAAACCCCTCCGTTCGAGCAGGATATGACACAGGGTCAATTTTTTTGCGGAGTTTAACAGGTTTGAATTCAGAGTTTTCCTTCTCCTAGACTAGTTGCCTCACCAAGGCTGAAGAACCCAGTCTGCCCTACTATTTACTCATGGCTGGAGGGAGAATAATTGGATTTATACCTTTCCAAAGGGTATTAGTACTATGTGAAATTAAATCAGTCTCGTCCAGGATTTGAACTCGTGTCACCGTGTCCATTTCCTACGACGATAACCATTACACCACGAGCACCTCCTGAGTTAACTGTCGATTCAATCACCGGCACTTGGACAAGCTTGCTTCAGCAACACGACAGGTCTCACCCTCTGACCGTCGGCAGACTACCTGGCCACATAACTTGTTCCCGTATCTTTCAGACTCGCTTTCATCAAGAACTATAAGACAGTCAAGTCTACGCTTTCGCCACGAACAGGAATTTTCCCTCAAACACCTTTCTTGTTGTTTCTCACCAAATAAAAATTGCCTTTTTAACATATCCTCTTGCCTTAGTTTCTACTTACCTTAGTCGTTGTCACTTATTTCAAATATCTGCAGGGTCAACATATTCAGCTGTCTCGCTACAAGGGTAAGGAAAGTGCAGCCTTCTTAAGCAGTGTTTTCTAACCTGGGGCACAATTTCTTCATCTGTGGGGAAGGCAATTTAGAGTTTAGAATTAGAAGATAAAAAAGCATTCTGTGACTTAGAACTTAGTTTGATTAACATATATATTTAGTAAGATCTACAAATACAGGACGCTTAGTGGTGAGGGAAGATATTTCAGTCAAATTGCCATTCGCTAAGGACCAATCTTAGCATTACTATATCCATGATATACTAACATTAAACACAACTGAATGAAAGACAAGTTTAACTTATTTACACATACCAAGAACATTAACACTGTATAAACACAATATTAACATTACTGTATCTGTGATATACTAATACTGAACACAACGAAGGAAAGACAATGTCATATAATTAAGTTAATGATTTTTTATATTAATCATTTTTCGTTAATTATATTTTATTATTTAGTTTGGTAAGGCTTTGAACAACTCGGTGTCTCTTAGTTCAGGTGCCATAGTCATATGGTGCAGTCTTACGCCCACGTAGAAAAGATATGACAATCATCATCTGTCATAATAAACCCCTAAGACAGAAAATGGGGCTGGATGCCCGTTGGAGTGAATTGAGTGGGTGGATGACGTCTTCCCGGAAGAGATGTCTTGAGAATTTTGAGGATTTCGAAAAGACCAGTGTTGAGTTTATTCTGTTGAAGCGCGCAGTTGGGTTTTTCAGATGTGAAAAGCAGATCATATTTTTTTTGGGGGGGGGTCTCGTCCGGCAGAGATAAGTAGAGATCTTAAACACTACAAGATGCACCGGGCGTGTGTGTGAGGAGGGGAGGTCAGCATAGTATGTTTAGCATAGGCTTTTATGATTTGTGTCCCTCTCCTCGTGTCAATAAGGACTGAAGCCAGAAATGAATAAACTTTTCGTATCCGAAACGACAGAATCTGCCTGTATTATTATTATTATTATTGATGTATATTTACACTTTATAAGTAAACTCATTTACACAAACCAAGAATATTTAACATTTTATAAACACGATATACCAACAAGTGGTATAAAAAGTAAGAATACACCAACATGTCCAACAGTTTTAACTAGAGACATATTGTTCCATCAACAAACAGTGTATGGATGAGATACAAAATAGAAAAAGGCATATAGATAAGGGTAGATGAAAGATACCTATCTGGCTTTACTGTTCCCTGGCAGTGGTCAAAGACAACGTTTCTACGGTTTAAAGACCAGAGTTTCCCTATTGCATATGCCAATTATCTAAGGAAGGTAATTATTTATTGTATCTCTCTACACAGGATCCCAATTTGACACCACGTCAGAGTATAATCTACTCTCAATTCGTCAAGCACAACCATCAGCCTATTGCAATATGTGTTCCCAATTCGACCTTGCACTCCCTAAGTCTACCAACTACATACACAGATATTGTTTGATTTATTCACAAAATTACTTTTTCTACAAACTGCGTACCCGACATAACCATTATCTTAGTATTTTTGTTAAATGTAGATTTTAAAAAAATGTATATATAGCTGTTTTCACAGTACAAGTCTTTTTGGGTCTATTATCATTTACCTTTAGAAGATATAGCTGGTTGATTGGTTGTTATGGTATGTTAACCTTTGTATGTTATTTAATGCCAAATCTATCTTTTATACAAATAATCAGTTCTATTTCAAACAATTCAGTTTAGCATAGGTACACAGTTTAATTGCTTAAAACATTTCTACTTCAAGCTATTCAGTCTAGTCAAACAGTTCTAATTCAAACAATTTAGTTTGGCGTAAGAACTGTTTCAATGTCAAAAATAGTTCCATTTCAAACAATTCAGTTTAGCATACAAAAACAGTTCCACTTCAAACAATTCAGTTTAGCATTAGTAAACAGTTTAAATGTAAGTACACAGTTTATCAAAAACATTTATTTCAATCTGTAGTGGAAGGGAAAATTCGTATTTTGGTTTGGTGCGCAATTTATTTCGACACTTAATTTCACCCAATCAGGATGACCTATCCTATTCAGCCCGGACCTTCATTTCCGGCCTGCAAAAACGGTAAGCTGCCAAACCCACTCTCTTTTGCTGGAGAACGCCGTCCAGTGTAGACGTCACACTGGCCGTTCTTCAATCGCAATACTCTTTAGATACATTCAACAAGCCTCGCACAGGCACAACTTTATGTCACCCCAAAATTGGCTATGTCAACGCGATGCTTTTATTCCGCAAACGACACCTAGCTCTCAATTCACCTCTGGGCCACCCTAATGGAGACAACGCAAACTCTCCACCAGACGCACAAAATTCACGGTGACTCTAAAGTTCAATCCCTCCAACTGCAACATGGCTTTCGTTAAACTACAACGAACACAATCCCTCACACGTCCGACGACACACCCTGCCATCTCAACCTTCTCAACTTCTCATAACTCAATTTCGTCTCCATACTCACAATCTTACTCACCACGAGTCTTGCAGCACCAAAAGCAAACCCAATATTCCATGCTGCAAAATAAAACTTATTTCTAAAAACATCTTTCGACTATCGCCATCTTACTTCATCATTCTACATTTATTTACCCTTAAAACTTAGCGAGGGGACTAACAACACTTGGCGAGGAAGCGACTCAACGTAAACACGCACACGCACGTTACACCGTTTTCCTCGCTAAACACAAACAAATATTTTCCCCGCATAACAAAATTCCGGCTAAAAATCTATTCAGTTTAGTTTCAGTTTTATTTTTAAAAATTTATTTAAGTACAAGTACTGTTTTTGTCCACACACAGTTAAATGTCAAAGCAGTTTTATTTAAATAATTCAGTTTAGCATAAGTACGCAGTTTAATTCTATTTTACCCATAGATAGAACCCTGTCAGGTGCTACCACTCTGTGCCAGAGTGGACCTGGAGCGATGGCAATGAAGGGGTACTTCGCATTCCCCAAAGCTCCAGCATCATTGGAACCTCATCATTAGATTGTTTCGTGTCATATCAGGACACTCGTCGAGGATGGGGGTACTCTTCTGCAGAGGCGCAGTCAGCGTATTCTACTGCCCCAGCCGACTGGGTAATTAAAGTTTATAGGTTTGAAAGGTCTTATATATATCGTCTAACTTACGGTGTTGTTTTTATCGAAGTGTTATGTAATGTATGGTCATATATAAAAACATCTGATAAATAAAAGAAGCAACAAAAACCTTATTTTAATATGGACTGTTTATTCTTTGTTTTTAGCGATAGGAATGTTTGTTACCATTTTTAGCGAAGAAATGTGTTCTTGCGTGAGTGTGTTATTCCTTCGCTAAGTGTTGTTGTAAAATAAAGAAGTAAGAAGACGAAGATGCCGTTAGGTTTTATATGAAGGTTTTTAATGGCAGCATGGAATAAAGAGTTTACGTTTGTGCTGCAAGTCTCGTAGGAAGGAAAGAAGTAAGGAGACGAAATGAAGTTATGATAGAGTTGAGAAAGCATTTTAGCAGCTAAATGCCTGAGCGAAAAGTGCATTGTTAGGTTAAGGCATTGTTGGATGTGCGAGAGAGATATGTTCGCCATAGAGTAGCAAAAGTCGTATTTGCTGTTTGAGGAGAGAAACGTTGAAGTCACCGTGAGTTTGTGGTTCTAGTTGTTTCGGGGAGAAGCGTGAATGTCTCCAGAAAATGTTGCCCAGTGAAGAAGTAGCTAGGTGTCGGAACGGAAAATTGCATCGAAGTCGACATAGCCAATTTTGGGGGTGACGTAAAGTTGTTCCTGTGTGTGGCGTATTGAATTTATCTAATTCATATTCAACTGGGAACCCTTGGTCTAAGAGAAATAGACGCCAGGGTTCCATAAATCAGGTAGTTTCCCTCATGCTGCTGCTGCTGCTGCTATTGAAGAGCAGACAGCAAGACGTCTGTACTGAACGAAGAAGTTCTGCCTAAAAAAGTGTTTGGCAGATTTCCCCACTTTGTGCTGCACAGAAAGATGGTCCGGAATGAATAGGATAAGTCATCCTGATTGGGTGAAATTATGCGTCGACCCAAAAGGTCGAATTAAATTACGCGCCAAAGAAATATGCGAAATTCTTTCTGCTACAGGTTCAATGGAAACAAAACCCAACAAGTTTAGCACCAGAGATGTATAACCCCGTGACGATAAAACTATGATTAATCTGGAGAGATTATGATGTGTAATAAGGGTTTATCGTGGTTCTGGTTAATTGTTGGCATTGTTGGGAGATTCTGATGTTTGTAAACCGACCCCTTTTCTTCTTTTTACCCCATTCACTTGTCTTCTTTTTGTCTGTCGCTGCTGTAACGGAATTAAGAACGAAAGGAAAAAAAAACAAGGATACCTTTCGACTCAAATTTTATTTTGGGAGTTTACGACTATTCTGTGGTATTAGGTGTGGAATGTGTTACTGAACCAATAGAAATGGTCGGCTCCCCCTGTTAAAGCGTTTGAAGCATATTATGGAATCATCTTTGGCAATTACAAGTTCGAGGGTCCGTCGTGTGTTTTGCGGCAACAAAACAGGAGACGCAGCGCCCTGCCAGGCCTCAGGATTTATCCAGCACGTGCACTCCCTACTAGCAGCCGGGAGAAAAAAAATGTCCATTCACTCGAGGTGTCTCGCGGTAACTAAGAGAGAGTTTCTCTTTGACACGAGGAAGCTTTCCTTTTTGGCATGCTCCAATTTCGCTTCCTGTCAGAGGCCTCCTGGGAAACTGTTACGTTTTGCATTTATTTTTTTTATGTAATTGTCTTTTTATTTCTTTTTAATCCCCACAAGATTAAATCCCACAATTATGAAATATGCGATTATCTTACCCCGGCTAAATTACAAAATAAAAGATTCTGAGAGAGGAGAGTATTATACATGTCACACAAACGTATAGAATCGGAAACCATGGAATACAACATGATGAATTTAAACCAAGGCGAATGAATTCAAAAGCGGGTCCACAACGCGCTTCACCTGAGACTGGATAGATCAACGGCCAGGGACAACTAGTTCAAGCCAGGAAACTACTGCTACTCATCTCTATGGGTGGCGTCTATTAATAAGGGAAAAAACAGCCATCGAAAGATTACCATGACTCTAATTCAAACCATATGACCAAATCGTTTCGCTCTTCAGGCGGGTAAATATGGGGCACGTTCTGCTGGGATTGGTGTTCTACTGTTGAAAAAATCAGCTACAGAACATAAACTTTGTGCGGACACTGGATGCAGTCTAGAGAACCTTTAAGAAGCAATGAACGATCCGAACAAATGACGAGAGAGTGAAAATCAGGAACTCCGTGGTATCAGCCGAGCTGGGAAAATGATCGAATATCAAAGTTGTACTAAGTTCATGACTTATGGGGTATTGGAAGATTTCATTGGTTATTTGGTTTTGTTTCATTGGTTGTGGGTTGTTACAATATCTGACGCCATTATTCTTTTTTTTTTTTTTTTAACCCCTTTGAACTTGTTGGCTTTTTCTTTGTCTGTAAAAGGCAGCAAAAGAATTAAAAAAGGGAAAGAAGGAAGAAAATAGACAAAGATACCTTTTAAATTTCAACTTTATTTTAGGGTTCAAAACGGCTATTCTCTGGTGATATGTTTTCCAGCACTTATAGACGTGGTTGTGTTTCTCAAGCAAGACGTTGAAATATATTTGTCATTTTCGATGGGTGATAAGTCTTTGATTAAGACCAGTATGTGTTTTGTGAGGTATGTCAGTATGGGATCCCAAATTCAATTTAAAAAAAAAAATAAATATAGATATATATTGAATAATAATATTATTGATAATAATAAAAATGTTTGAACAAAGAAACTTGCTTTCACTTGTTCTAAAAAAAAAGACGATAATTTTTAACAGCATTAAATATATGATAGTAAATGTAACAAAATTAGCAACAGTAAGTCCAAAGAACACCCTTAGTGCTAGACAACTTGTTAGGGAGAAATTTGATTTATGACCCCTTGTCACTTCCTGTTTCTAGTTTAGATATTCCCCTTTCCTAAAAAGAAAAGTCAGTTGAACTCAAGACTCCGGACATGTAAATTTGGGAACGAACTATAAAACAAAGAACGAAGGACCTTTGACGGAAAATAACCTTGAACGATTAAAACATAAATCCACAAGATTATTAACCCATTACAGGACTTTTAAGTAACAATATTTACTAGATGCAAACCCTTTAAAATATTCTTTTAGATATAAAATTTCTTACAAGAGACCAAAAGGAAAACCATTTATCTCTGTCCGTAAAATATTTCATTGTAAACGTACTATTCATAATCCCTTGCTTCACATACAGTGTAACCCGGATATAAGAGTGTTGTAGGGACCTGAGAATACGTCTCATATCCGGGTTTCTTTTATATCAGGGTTTGGTCTATTTTGTTCATGTAACACTGGCTCTAATTTGGGACCGGAGAAAATCTCTCTTATATCCGAGTTTCTCTTATATCAGGGTATCTTATATCTGGGTAAAAAACATATATGTAAAACTTATATATGTACATAGACCTACAAATTCTTTTTATTTTTGTTTGTTCCCTTTTTTATGTTTAATTTTTGGTTTTGCATGTCTGTCAAAAGCCGAATAATTTGTATTATTCTTTTTTACCTTCTTTTCTACTTTCGTAAATATTTATTTTATTGGATTAGGACAACTGTTAGCGGCGACTATATCTCTAACCCTGTTTATTATTAAAATAATTCTAGTTTAGAGATACCCCATTCGCTACATTAGCAGAGGCAGCTGCTGATAGAAGAGTCATTTTGGTGAATTGTGAGTTTGAAGGTCTTTCCTATTGTCTTGTAGATATTGTGGGGGGGGGGACATGTTATTTTGGTATATATGTTTGGTCCCCCAAAGTTTATGTTGCAGTTTGGTTTATGTTTAGTTTGTTATGGTATTTTTGTTTATGTTTGGAAAAAGGCAAAATAGGCACATGGGGACAAATGAAGTAATGATATGTGTGGGGTTTAAAGGTTTTTCGCGTCGAGGTCACCAATGTGGGGTTTGAAGGTTTTTAGGAAAGTCAGTGGCTAAGGGCAAGACTGTGTTGCCGTAAGATATCTGACTCCATATTTTGGGTTATATTATTTTACCCCACGTTGATTGGCCGGCGTAATGCCTTGTCCAAAGAAAGTCCAAAAGAAATATACAAAAAGAAAGGATAGAAACAGATAAGAGACGAAAAACATTTCTTCCATACTTTCCTTTATTTACTTGGTGAATGGACTAACCAACGCTACGTCCCAAGACATAGCGTGGTGCCCAAAACACCAGACAGCAAAATCGGTGTTGTCGGTTCGACGTCACTACCCGAAAAAGAGGTCGGTTCACAGAAAACCTGAGTATTTATCTCTCTTCACCGGCTCCAAATTCGCCACTCCAAAATCCTTCTAATTTTGGCGCGACCGCTTCCCATTGGCTACTTTACTTTTTATTATTTTTCTTTTTTCTGATTTTAACCGGATGGATGCGTGGAGCCTTATGCGTGGCGACGCGTTTATACATTTTGTATCTGGCAGCCGACGAGACAATATCCGGTTGGGAGTTTTACTGTTAATTCCTAAATCCCCACATATGAAAGATGTGTAAACGATATGAAACGGCGCGGACAAAAGGAACATTCAAAACAAGTGACATAAACAAAACAAATTTATATCTTAACAATACATATAATGAAAACATTTAAAACATTACTATGGTTCTATTAGTATTCGTGAAAGTATACTCTGTGTGTGTGTGTGGGACTAACACAACTAAAACTATAAAAGTACTAAATGACAAAGTGTCCAATGCATGTTGACTACGTATTTTTAAATGTTCGTTTCGACGCAATTGCTGTTTTCGAGGCTGGAAAAAGTCTCACAGACAAGGTATACTGAGGAAAGGAATGTTTGCATAGCCTATACATTTTGTGGCGTTTGACGGATATTGGTGAATATGAGAGAGTGATAGTATTCTCTCTGAAAGTCACACTAGAGAGAATGTGTTAGCCCTGCAGGTGAAAATGTGAAAAAAGAGAGAGAGTGTTTGAAGACGAAATATTTATTGAAAATACGTGTCTTGGAGTCGGCTCCAAAAAACGTGGGACGAAATTCAAATGAGGACGTAGTTTTAAACACTGATCAGGCGGTTCTCTTGGCCAATGGTTTCCCGAGACTGAATATTTGCGCGCGTCTGCCATCTTTTTTTCGGGAACAAGTGGCATACCGCCCATTTTAAATTATAGGAGTGTAAGTCCTATAATATGTTCAGCAAAGGCTGCTACTAGAGAGTGAATGTGCCAGCGTGCCATTAAGTAGACACGTGGTCTTTCCCACTAGCAGCAGGAGAGAAGTAGTTCTTTCCAGTTCAAGTAGTCACTGCTGAATGAGAACGAGTATCTTCTTGATGCTAGTAGGTCTGTTTTTCAGGCATGCTCGGATCTCGCTTCCTGTCTGAGGTTTTTGAGAGCTACTACAGTTTTGAATCTTTTTTTTTTAATTTTCTTTTTAGTAATCTCCACAGACCACTTTGTTGGGAGCTCTTGAAAGCGTGTCCGCACGCAAAGCGTTGTTCAAGTTAAAGAAGGATGGGTTTTCTCCTTCCCGGAAGCGGTGTCATAAACGTAGAAGGATATGAAAAACCTTCCCTATTTTTTTCTTTATTTATTTATTATTTTTGCATCATGGGAAAATGTATTTCATTTTAATTTATTATTATTTACTCATTAGAGTTTTTCACATCAGCGTTAGCTGATGGTCTTTCACTGGAGATTGAGTGACAGCAAGTCTCCAGGACTCTTCTCAGTATTCTGGCCGTCTTCAATAATGCTGTTGTTTGGATGGTCTCCACTCAGCCGCCAATTTCCAAATCCTCCAGGCCCTTTAGTTACCATGCCAAAATCACCAATCACAATTGGTATTATTGTCACGTTCATGTTCCATAATTTTTTCTATTCTCTAGCAAGGTCGAGGTACTTATCTCTCTTTTCACATTCTTTCTGTTTTATTCTGTGGTCAGCCAGGACAGCAAAGTCGAGAATTTTGTAGATTTTCTTTTTTTATTGTTGATTATTATAAGGTCTGGTCTTTGTTTGTTTGTTTATTTGTCTCACTTTATTTTTCGCCCAAAATTCTTATTTTGTTTATTTATTTATTCTCTCACAAAATACACAAACTTCTTTACCTTTTGATCTTCGACCTGATTATGGAAAAGGTAAGTAAAAATGGGTGTCCATTGTCCAACGGAAAAAGTGGGACGATATATAGTAAATTATTTTAACTCCTGAGGTGAAGTTTGGTTGGGTTTTATTTTATGGCATATCAACCCTTGTTGGTCATTTAATACCAAATCCTTTTTATACATATATATTAGATATATAGGATTTGGTTTGGTTGGATTTTATGGCATATCAACCATTGTAAGTTATTTAATGCCAAACCCTCTTTATACATATATATTAAATATATATGATTTGGTTGGATAGGGTTTTATGGCATACCAAACCTTATAGGTTATTTAATGCCAAATCCTATATATATATATATATAATTTGTAAGCAAAGTTTGCTGCGAACATTAGGCTTTATGGTCAATCATGTATGGTTTAGGGACATTTTTTATAAATAAAATTCATTTTTTATGGGTGTTTTTAAATGCATTCATGATAAATACTCAGTTTGTAGATAACATTATTTTCAAGCGAGCCAGGGCACATTTGTTTGCACACAGTTAAATCGTTTCAAGTATAGTTAACGATTGAACAGTTTTATTTAATCCATACATGGATCCCTAACAGGTACTACCACTCTGGGTCAGAGTAGACCTGGGAATAATGGAAATGATGAGATACTACATTGCTCAAAGCTCCAGGATTGAAGCCTCACGATCAGAGGCAGTTTAGTGTCATACCCAGGACACTCGTCAGGGTGGCATTGTACTCCTCTGCAGGGGTGCAGTCGTTGTATTCTACTGCCCCAGCCGAGTTGGTGGGATGTGGATTAAAAAGGGTTAGGAATTACGGTTCTAAAATATCGATTGTGGACTTCCATCGGTATGCCGAAAGACCTATTAAAATTGCACACCTTCACTTTAAAGTCTGATATCCAAATGTTTTCTCACAGAGAAAGTTATACAAAAAAATTCGGTGCTTGTACAGAATAGCCCACCCATGAAAATTTACATTAACTTAGTTTTAATGTACGAACCAATTATAAAGAAACCATCAGGAATCGTGGAAAGTCCACGGAACGAAAAAATAATAAGAGAGGATATTTAAGAAGGAAAGGACGGTTGGCAATTTTATTACATATAAATACTATTATTGCCTTTGCAATAATACAAAAATATACAATAACAATGTATATAATACTTAATCCTATTTACCAACCCTCCGCTCGGACAGGATATGACACAAGGTCAATTTTTAAGCGGAGTTTAACAGGTTTGAATTCAGAGTTTTCCTTCTCCTAGACTAGTTTCCTTACCAACGTTGAAGAACCTAGTCTGCCCTACTATTTACCCATAGCTGGAGAGAGAATAATTGGATTTATACCTTTCCCAAGGGTATTAGAGCTATGTGAAATGCAATCAGTCTCGTCTAGGATTTGAACTCGTATCGTCGTGTCCAATTCCTACGACGATAACCATTACACCACGGGCACCTCTTTATATAAATTATGTATATAATACTTAATACACGTATCATTCGTTAATGGCGGAGTTTCCATTGCGAAGTGGCTAAAATGCTAAATTGTGATATTGTAGTAAGCGAGTTCGAATTCCAGTCGCGCCATTACTTTCACCTTCGGAAAATTTCCCTTAGAAAATGTATGAACCCCCTTCTCTACTCCACCAGCTATTGGTTAAATAGTAACACTGCTGTTCTTTTGCACGGGTGAATTTGGCATTAAATAATCCACGAAAGTTGACATGCCATTAAACAAAGAAAACGAAATCATTTATTTGTTAGTATTTAATCCTACCGAAACTACAAAACCAATATATAGTTGTATATTCTATTCGTTGGAATTTGTAAATTCGGCTGTTAATAACTGCTCGAATGCCATTGGCTTATTTCAAAGTTAGACCGTTACTGGCCCTTACGGATATAAAAAAACAGGTCAGCTCTCTTTTCCCTTTTTACTTTTAGGTTTTTGCCTCAAGCCTCCTTTTGGTCCCGTTTGCCTTCGAGTAGTTTGGTCTTAGCCGGAAGCTGTCTAGAACGCGCCTATTTGACCAGTTTACCAGGCAGCAAATTCGGCTATTTAGCCGACACAAGAAAGCTGTCGAGCCAGGTCGAGAATCTAGATTTGCTATCTGTTAGACCAACAAAACCCAAAGAAACGGAGTTAAAAGTCATTGAGAAACTGTTTGTGGGCATTGTCTACGCAGAAAGAAACAAACGGTTTCGTATCTCCAGTTTACTCAGAGAAATTAAGTTTTTGATGAGATTTTGAAGCTGAAAGAATTTGAAAGAAATTCTACGTAAAATTTAAATTCCACGAGGACCAGCCTACGGAATTGTCGAGATAAGCTACAGAGAAAAGGAAATATTCTACTCTCGATACAGGATGTTTTCCCAGCTGATTAGCGAACTTTCTGTCGACAGAAGCGATCTCGAAAATAAAATAAAAAAGAACTTTGAATTCAGATATCAAGTGAGGGTATTTCGCTCATAAACTGTCTCTGCTACCCGTTGTACGTTGCGGTCCAACGACGAGTAAGTCTTTGTTTATTCCAATGCTTCTTACTTTTATTTTGTTTTGTTACACTCATATTGTATCATATTATGTTTATCTTTTACTTTTGTGTTCTAAAAGAGTTGAGTGTGTAGCTCAACCTGCATAGAGAGACGTAGGAAATGTGAATGGTATGACTATTTTCGAAAATTTATTTCTTCGGAAATAAGTTCATTTTTGTGGGGGGAAAAGTTGTCTTGTTTTTTGGAATATTGTCGTCGCCTTTTTTACAGGTTAATAGTATAGTAAGTACTTTCCTTCTTTTCTACGCCTTTTTTTCCTACCTTATTTTCTCTTCCCTTTTTTCCGACCTTACTTTTTCTTCCCCTTTTTCTTCCCTTACTTTCTCTTCCCTTTTTTTCACGCTACATTCTCTCCCCCCTTTTTCCCTACCTACACTTTCACTCCCCTTTTTTTCCTACCTTACTTTTTCTCTCCTTTTCTTCCCAACTTACTTTTTCTTCCCTTTTTTCCTACCTTACTTTCTCTTCCCTTTTTTTCACCCTACATTCTCTCCCCCTTTTCCCCTACGTACACTTTCTCTCCCCTTTTTTGCGTACCTTACTTCCCCCCACACACTTTTTTCCCTACCTCTATTTCTCTTCCCTTTTTTCCTGCCTTACTTTTTCTCACCTTTTCTTCCCAACTTACTTTCTCTTCCCTTTTTTTCCTACCTTAGTTCCCGCCCTTTTTTCTTACCGGATTTTTTTTCTACCTTACTTTCTCCTCCCTTTTTTCCTTCCTTACTTTCTATCCCGTTTTCCTTTCCTACCTTACTTTCTCTCCCCTTTTTTTCCCTACATTACTTTCTCTTCCCTACACTACTAAACATGGTTGACTGCAATCTCTGGTCATCGATAAAGCCGAGTCTCGTTAATTTCTACAACATATTTTTAGAACACGTGGTAATTTGGTAAAAATTGTATGTGAAACAAAGTCTAGCATACGTAAACTCCTTTCTTAACCTTGCGTATGTTAACCGCACAATTTTTATAATATATTTTGCGGATAACAGTATTGCTGGTACTGAGGAATCTTCGGAGCTCTTTTTCTTTTTATTTCTCAGCCTTTAACAACATGTTGATGGAGCTTATCAAAACTTCAAAATTCATCAGATTCTCAGTGCTTGTGAGATCTTCAGCAAACCAATATACAATAATTTATATTTACAATGTTACTTAGTGGATATAGATGAAGTTAGCACTGGGCAATTTCATCAGAGTTGAACACAGTGTTAGATCTGAATGAGCAACATTAATGTAAAGAATGTCCCAGTTGATTGACTTAGGTGTGGAAGAATATTCCACTTGGCTACGGAGAGGAGATGTGGAAGAATATCTCACTTGGTCGAAAAAGAGAGAGAGAGAGAGAGAGAGAGAGAGAAATAATATCCCACATGGGTGCAGGGAAGGGATGTGGAAGAATATCTCACTTGGTCGAGAGAGAGAGAGAGAGAGAGAGAGAGAGAAATAATATCCCACATGGGTGCAGGGAGGGGATGTGGAAGAATATCTCACTTGGTCGAGAGAGAGAGAGAGAGGGAGAAAGAAATAATATCCCATATGGGTGCGGGGAGGTTATGTGAATGGGCGTCACGAACGAACTGACGAAACACAAGCAGAATTTTAATATAGATACAATATCTAGAATCACCGTCCAGATAAGCGTAATTTTCTGTCATTTACTTCTTAATTTATTTTTATTAAGTAGTAAAAAAATCCCAAAATGACGTCGTTAACTACATATGATTCGTCAGTCGGCCATATCTCTATCGAATTTTGGCTGATGACCGATTCGTTATTTGAGGGCTTAACAGAAATTATTCAATGAAAAAAGTGTGGGTGGGGGAATACGTAACAGTTCAAAGACAACTTATGTTGTTGTGGGACCAATAAATATGTCGATCCCATAAACTTTTGAAAAATAAGTGATTGACAACCAACTTGGCAAAAGTGAAAAAGACAATAGGGTTAATTCGAAAAGGCCAAGATTTATTCGGCGAATCGATAACAATAAAAAAATTGGTCCGTTCAGAGACGAGGATGTTGTCTAAATTGGTCTGCGTGACTGCATTGTCGCCGGTCCAAAAATTCAGTTTTTGGTTGCAAAGGCCGGACGATCGAAGACCTGGTTATGCGGTACCTTGGTTAACCGGAGATGTATCGATGTAGACTCGGTGTGTTGTGTTAGTCCGAGCAGTGGTCGCTCGTAAACTAAGGTGATGCAGAAATCCGCTGCTGGGTGAAGCTGGTGCTGGTCTGCCGTTGGTGCCGATAGCTTGGTTGCGCAGGAACAGCTGCTGATGAAGTCAGAGTTAGTCTGCAGGTGCTGGTAGCAGGAAGATGCAGGAACAGCTGCTGGTGAAGCTAGAGCTGGTCTGCAGGTGCTGGAAGATGCAGGAACTGCTGCTGAAGCTGGAACTGGTCTGCTGGTGCTGGTACCTGGAAGATGTAGGAACTGCAGCTGGTGAAGCTGGAGCCGGGAAGGTGTTGTGAGAAGACCAAAAGTGGTCTTAAAAAAACTTTCTGGGGTTAGCTTTTAGAAGAGCTGTTGAGGATAGTGAGACTTTTTAAGGTTCGCTTTTAGAAGAGCTGTTTGAATGAGAAAAGCAGCTGTGGTTGGTTTGGTTGGCTGTGCTGGACCCGCAGTTGGTTCCTGCATCATCTGCTGGGAGGAGTCAAGACATCGGCTGTTGGGTACACCTGGAGCAATGCGCCTCTGGTGGCTGCTGCTGATAAGGCTTTGGTCAGAGTGCTCTGACCAGAGGAGGTATGGATTACCTTCCTCGCCCACCGGCTGTCGCAGCCGGAATGTCAATATTTGTCGCTGCCTCCCACCAGACAGGACTTGACATAAGGTCAATGAGCCGAAGGTCGATTAAAGTGGGGATTAGGGAAGGGAGAGATCGGGCACGAACCGAGACTCGAGCCCTGGTTACTATGAATCAGCTAGCCCAGCCGAAGGTGGCCCAGCCGAAGCCGAGAGCCTTACTGGACAAGGCCCACTGGCGAACCAACGGGTGAGCCAGCGTGCGATGCCGGAATGTCTCTGACTTTCTGACCACTGAGTTTATATATGGGTTGTATACTACCACTCTTCTAGGCTGAGTGGGAGGTCCTTTGTTAAATATAAATAACAATGAAATACTTCATTATACTTTGAAGAGGAACTTCCAAATATAATGTATTTTATTTTGTTGTAAAGAATTTATCTCCGAAAGTCCAGTAGAATTAATCCCTTTCGAAAAATAGTTTGTGTATTCGTAACGGAAGTTCTCTCATGACGTTGTGGGGTTTGGGGCTGAGGTCAAGGGCAAAGGGCATGACTCCATATTTTGGTTATTTTATTTTACCCCCACGTTGGCTAGTTGGTGTAACGCCTTGCCCAAGAAAGTCCCAAAAGAATCATACAAAAGAAAAGACAGCAACAGATAAGAGAGGAAGACGTTTCCTTTATTTACTGGTTTCAACAACCATTCCATGGATGAGGAAGTTTTTCCTGAATACATTGAAATGGTTGAATCCCCCATTTAAGGTGTCAAAAATACGTTTATCGTTTCATGCATGTGTTTGTCCTCATTTGGTATTTCGGGCTTTCATAAGGGTTAGTTTTCTTTTGGAAGTTTGTCAAAGTCCGGTAAGGGTTAGTTTGTAGTTCATTTGTGGGTCTTTTATATTTCAGCATAATGCTGACTGAGAGAGAGCTGCTCCTGGGTGAAAGGGGCTAACCAACGCCTAGTCCAAAGACGTATGGCGCCCAGACACCCGTCAGCAACGATGTTGTCAAAACGCTGGTCACTGCCTGAAAGAGAACAAAAGCCTGTTCCCCGTTGTCAAGAGGATGCCTTTTTTCTTTACGCATGCGTCATCCCTTTTTCCGTCAGGGACCTCTGGGAGTTTCTGCAAATTTAAGTTTTCCCTTTTTTAAAATTCAATTTAATTATCTATTTATTTATCTATTTATTCGTTCCCTACAACGTATCTACAACGTTCTGTTGTTGTCTGACGTCACGGGTGACTGGGTGCTTTCTTGAAACAGGGGATTTTAAGTTTGAGTAGCGGTTTGAGTAGCCCACGATGATGTAATTGTTATACAACCTCAATTGAACTCTCTTCTAATTTACAAATACCTTTCATATCCACTCACCTGCAAAATAAATAAATAAAAACATTCGGGAAGAAAATCCAACATTTCGGTTGACAAAAAAAGGACCATTTACAGAATGTTGTCTGAACGGTGGTTGATTACAGAATGAATAAAACTCGTCGTCGCGCAGGGAGAGTCTGCGCATGCGTCTGGTTAAAATAAAATAAAAACAAAAACAAAAAATTCACGCAAACCTTTTTTCAAGTAATCTCAAACCTTCCTCCCAAAAACTTTCTGGGGCTGATTCTTTCCCCTGCAAAACTATCAAAAAAGGATATCCAGAGATACGAAGGACAGTTCATCCCACACCTCAAACAAGAGCAGGGACAAACCTATAACTCGCAACGCACTGGACGTCCCAAAATTAGGTCATTCACTCCTCGCATACCGGATTAAGAACGAACTTATACTGACTTACTTCTTAGCCTCTGCCAAAAGAGAGAGAGAGAGAGAGAGAGAAAGAGAGAGAGAGAGAGAGAGAGACGCCCATTCCTTCTTGAAACTACAAATTCCAAACCACACAAATTCTGTTTTTATTATAAGCAAATCCAATTCTAAAATTTTCGTCCGTTATAATATCCTTGCAACCATACGCCTATCAATAACACAATGCTTCAGAGTTCGGTTAAAGATGATAGCTAATAATATCCATTTTGATTATATAAGATTCCACTATAGATAAAAAAAAAAATCTGGAATCCTTGTTTTAAAAAGAAAATTACCAGTTTTTTTCATATTAAATAATTGTTAGGCTGATTCTATAAATAAGTACTAACTACCAATGCTTCGTGTAAAATAATTTTAAATGTTAAAAGAAAAATGCTTTTGAATGACTAAAAATGAAATAATTCACTTGGACCCCCACACATGGCCGTGCAAAAGCAGGACGACCAGCACGAACATACATTTAGCAACTATGTGAGGATACGGGATGTTGTCAAGAAGACCTGCCTGAGGCGATGAACGATAGGGAAAAGTGGCGAGAGTGGGTCAGGGATATCCGTGCTACCAGCACGACATGATGATGATGATGATGATGAATTTCTTGAATAATTTCCATTACAGTACAATTCAAGATAATAGTGAGTAAATAGAGAAATATAAAATCTGGTCCAACTGGGACGCTTAGGTGAGGAGTGTGGGTCTGATGTTGCAAGACTCGAACCCTCTGTCCCCAGGAAACCAAGAAAAAAATCACTGACCATCCATACCGGCGCATTGAAGAAATATATGAAATCAAAGTACGTTTTTTTTCCATTAATTATTTGAAAATCGTTGAAATATGAACACAGATAAATTCAATGCTTCTCGGGAGATATCCGAAACACTTACTCCGAATGACGAATACGAAAACTTTTCAACGCCCATATGGAAGCAGCAGCAGAATGCATACCAACCAAACTAATAGCCAAACATAGAGTTCCATGGAAGACATTAGCAGTTAGAAAAAAACAAACAAAAAAAAAAAACGAGACAACGTGAATATATATAATATAAAGAACCATACGAACGTTCAGAAAGTTAAGAAGACGCAAAGAGAACTAATTAACGCATACCAAAAAGAACAAATAGAATGCATACAAGGTCAAATCAATAAAATAAGAAATTCGGCAGAAGATAGACAATCTCGAATAGCATAGCAGACAGTAAATGAAGTGAGTAAACGGAAGAACACCTCGAGAGCTAAACTAAAAGCTGCCAGCCAAGAAGAACAAATACACATGTGGAAAGAATATTTCAAGAATCTGCTCGGAAACTCCCTTAAAGTTACTGATAAACCTCTCACGAAGATTATTAATGACTGACTAGACATCAAATTAAAACAGTTTACCCAAGAAAAACTCGACGTAGTAATAACAAAAATTAAAAACAGGAAAGCTGCCAGTCTTGATGAAATACTTCCAGAAGTATGAAAGATGAGGATATTCGATGACTTACTGCTCCATTAATGCAATGCCGTATATAGCCAGAACACAAGAGAGAAATGGACAAAAGGTTGCATCCTCATTGTATTCCCCAAGAAAAAGGACCTCGGAATTGCCAAGAACTACAGAGGTAGAGCTCTTACTTCCATAGCAGCGAAGACTTATAATGCTCTGCTACTTAACCTCATCGAGCCAGAAATTGAGAAAATTCTTAGAAAGAACTAAAATGGGTTTTGGCCAAAGCGATCCACAACATCACAGAATCTGACAATCCGTCAAATCATTGGAGTTCGTGCAAAAAACTTCGATGTGACACTCTTATTCGTAGATTTCTCCAAGTCACTTGACTCCATACACAGAGAGAAGATGGAGCACATATTTCTTGCGTATGGTCTTCCCAAAGAAACTGTCACAACCATAATGATGCTCTCTAAAAACACAAAAGTAAAAGTTCCATCGCTAGATAGACATAGACATCTTTGACAATGTTACCGCTGTCCTGCAAGGTGATACAGTAGCTCCATATCTGTTCATAATCTACCTAGACTACGTACTTCGAACATCGATAGATCTAATGAAGGAAAACAGCTTTACACTAAAAAGGTACGAAGCAGACGATATCCCGCACAAACTATTATGAACACAGACTACGCAGATGACATAGCACTTCTAGCAAATACCTTTGTAGGTTATTTAATGCCAAATCCCTTTTTATACAAATGAACAGTTTTGTTTCAAACAATTCAGTTTAATATAAGTATAACTTTTGTCCAAACACAGTTAAATGGCAAAACAGTTATATTTCAAGCAGTTCAGTTTAGCATAAGAACGCAGTTTAAATATCAAAACAGTTCTATTTCAAGTAATTCAGTTTAGCGTAAATACACATTTTAGTTCTATTTGACCCATAGATAGGACCCTATCAAGTGCTCCCACTCCGGGTCAGAGTGGACCTGGGAGCAATGGCAATGAAGGAGTACTCCACATTCCTCAAAGCTCCAGCATTACGGGAACCTCACCATCAGATTGTTTAGTATCATGGGGGGATCTTAATACTCTGCAGAGATGCAGTCTGTGTATTCTACAGCCTCAGCCAATCGTGCAATCTGAAATTAATGGACAGGTTCACATACCTTGGTAGCAGCGTCTCATTGACTGAAAGTCACATCAATATGCGCCTAGCGAAGGCATGGACTGCTATCGATGGGTTGTCGATCATACGGAAGTCAGACCTATTCATAAAAATAAAACGCAATTTCTTCCAAGCAGTGGTTGTGTTATTGCTATCATATGGATGCACCACATGGACGCTGACAAAGCGTATAGAGAAAAAGCTAGACGGGAACAGTACAAGAATGCTACGAGCTATTTCGAACAAATTCTGCAAGCAACATCTCACGAGACAGCAGCTGTACGGCCACATACCTCCTATCTCTAAAACCATACCAAATAAGACGAACAAAACATGTGGGATACTGCTGGAGAAGCAAGGACGAACGCGTAAGCGATGCACTCTTATAGATCCCTTGGCCGACCAACGAGAACTTATCTACAACAGCTCTGTACGGACACAGGATGTAGTCTAGAAGATGCGCCAGAAGCGATAAACGATAAAGACGAATGACGAGAGAGAGAGAGAGAGAGAGAGAGAGAGAGAGAGAGAGAGAGAGTCAAGAGAATCCATTATAGCAGCGTAATATGATGATGATGAATATTCTTACATGTGACTGACGAGAAATCTCGTGATTGGAATCCTGTAAATTTAGTGGAGTGCGTGGAAGATGACTCTAACACTAGCCGTACCTATTTTAAAATTCTGAATGTTATATATACTAGTTAAAACTCCCCCCTTCAGAGAGTATTTTAAGTTAGTCATACTGAGCCGTGTTTTTTTAATTCTTTATTATGACTTAGAAGTTAATAAATGTCGTCGAGGGATTAATGTTAATGACTTTGTGGTAGCCATTGTTACGACCCTCCCCCACCTGAATCTCTCGTGTTTGATTTTTTCTATCTCACACCCACACACACTCTTCTCACTCTGGGAAGGAGAAGACGGAGAGAGCCGGAGTGTCCCGAGTAGGCCTGAAGGAGAACCGGAAGTTGGGCGCGAGCTTAAAAACAAGTTGCAACAAGGTTTGTGTGCCATAAATCGGTCGAGATTGGACCGGGTAGGTTGGACTATCTTCTGCGTTCGGCTCCCACTTATAGAGAAAGATTCGTAACCTCTGAAAAAGTAAGATAGTGGTTGGTACTTTCTTTTTGCCTTCTCTGTCTTTTGGTTGGTTTCCGCGAGGTTTTGGCGATTTTTGCCCCTCCTCCTTTGATGTTGAATTGTTACTTTTCTGATTTTCTTTGGGAGGATTGTGTCCCATATGGAGGGTTTGTCAGTGCTGAAGTGGAATGACCTACAAGCTAATTCGTTTTGTTGCGTTGTATTGGGTCTGCTGTTCCTTCCAATGGTGTTCGCGGCTGAGTGACGACCCGTAAAATCTTTTTATTCGTCCGAGCTGATACCACCATGGTGATTGTTTTCCCCAGCAATGATTAGGTATGTCACCCTATCCATCAAGAACGGGAAAGCCGTGACACCATTATAAATGTAAGCACAACAAAATATTAATATTGGTTTTTCGGCGTCTAGAAAAAGTGATATGAAAAGTGTCACGAGGAAAAGGTCATATCTTTAGTTTTTGGTTTGAATGGAATTCAAAACAAAAATAAATATAAAAAAAGCAGTTCATTTTTTTGCCAAAAAAGTAGCTGATATTTACCCGTACATTTCTCCAGGTAGGATTTGACTCAGGGTCATTTTAATGTGGGGAGCCATGTACAGATGGAAACCCATATGCGGCAGGTGTAAAAAAATGCTTGTCTCGTCGGCATTCCTCTTTTGGAGCGCCTCGGGCACAAAGTGATAAACTTAGCCCAGCAAGCGGGTATTTCCGGGTGGGTCTGTCCCCTGAAACCAAGCGGTCAATTTCGTACTTCGCAGCCAAAAGTAGCTATTTTGAATTTTTGTCTTAAAAATAAAGCACTACGAGGTGTAGCAGAGGGATATGATACTGAACGACTGAAAGTTATCTGAGTATTTTTGTCGTATATGAGTATCCTAACTTCCCGCTAACTTTGAATATGAATAAAACAATTCAGACACTTGTATTATAGTTTAATATTTTTGTGCAGAACAATGCAAAGACAATTCACGACGAATTAACAATAATATATTTTATTGTCTATTGCTTAGTAGAACGAATACGGAAATGACAGTATTAAAAGAAGTACATAAAGAGGTTATGTAGAGAATGTTCTATTAACTGAAAGAGTCTTTAATTTATTATCTTACTCCTGGTGCGTTTTTCACACCATCGTCAGCTGATGGTATTTCACTGGAAGCTAAGTGGTAGCAAGTCTTCTTAGGCTGAGAACCTTTCGGCTCAGCACATGGGTTAGTTAGGGCGCGCGCGGGCGGATGGAGGCGTCACTCAGATGTCACAATAGTCCGAGACGAAACAGGTGACGGAGTGCGAGTGACGTCACGCACCGGAAGCGCGCAGAGGTTTGTGGAGAATTGAAAGAAAGTTAAAGAGTTGAATACTAGACGCCAAACGAGGAGGATCGACTTTTGGAGCTCGGAGGCGCGAGGCGAACTTGCGCCTTATGGGGGCCGCTCGAGACGGGGGCCAAATGAATAAGACATCATAGCAAGATTGTGTCTCTCTCCTTATGTCGCAACCTTTAACTCAAAGTTAATAAAAAGGTTTCGTACCTGAACAAGAAGTCGTTACGTGTTTTTCGTAATTTCGAGATTCCTATGTTCTTTATGTGTTCTACGTCATCTATATGTGGTTATGAGCATTACGAACAATCGATGTACATTTGGCACATGGCCATGTAACATTCTCAGCACTGCAGGATTCTTCACAGTATTCTGGCTGACCTCAACAATACTGTCGCTTAGATGATCTTGACTCGGCCTCCGATTTCCAACTCTTCCATCTCTTTTAGTTGGCTTTTGCAGATCGTTCCAAGTGCACCAATTGCAAGTCACCTTTGTCATGTGATAGCCCACGGAGACGATAGAAATAAGATTAATACTATCCTCCCGTTGGAATGAACAGTGGCGACCCGTCAAAAAAGTGACCATTAAGGAAGAATGTAGGTCACAGAGGGGATATCAACAGGTGTTGGTACTTAGTAACTTCATGTCGCCGGACAACAAGGGGGAGAAGAGATAAGCCAAATGATTGGCTGGGACCCTAAAACGGAAGTGGGGACTCCTTACCCTCAGCGGAAGTAAATAATAAGAAAGTTAGTTTTTGGGCAGGGCTCGTGGCAGACAGACCCATAGGCATAATGTATTTTTATGTAAAAAAAACAAAACAAAAAAAAACAATAGGTCCATATTCTTCCATTATCTAGGGGAAGGAAGGAAAGCGGCCTGGTGGGTGTGTGATAGTGAGAAATTTGGAACCCCTTGCCAGCAGCGGTCAGTCTGGCCCTAAATTAGTCCCTCACATAATATGCCAGTTCTTATATGCCTGAGAGAAAAACTCTGAACGAGAACTTATTATATAGGGGATCAAGTGCCAACCTGACCCGTCTTCACACGTGCGAAAATAAAAGTCCCGTTTTGGGATTTTAGTCAATTTGCCGTCACAGACTTATTACTGGTGTCTCGTCCGGGGATATTTTAATCTTTTATTCCCGACCTCAGACTTATTGTGGGGGCTCGTTTCCGGAATTATTATTATAAATGATATTTATTGCTTGTGGTCGTATGACAATTCCTGCCATCTAAATCTCCCCTGGGAGACCGTGAAAGAAAAAAAGGAATATTGTCGAAACAGCCAAATTACCCGTTGATATAACTGTTTGGAAAAATTGAAGAAAAATGGACAAAATAGATAACTTTTTAAAAGAACCCTCCATGGAAAAGTTGGAGAGGCTGAGAAAAAGCGAGATAGTGAAAATTGGCGAGAAGCTTGAGTTAAATGTTCAGAAAACTATGAGGAAACATGAACTCGTTAGAAGAATAGCCGAGCACATGGTGGACGAAAATGTGTTCGAGGAAGCAGCATTAGAGGAGCTACCAACGGAAATAATGAGAATGACACCAGAACAAATTGAACTGGAGAAAATTAAAATACAAGCCCAAATGGAGCTAGAGAGAAAAAAGATGGAACTGAAGAAAGCTAAAATTCAGCAAGAAACAAGGCTGCGAGAAGTCGACCTGGCAATAAGAGGACGCGAAGGAAGCCATGACAGTTTCGAAGTAACGAAGCAAGCGAGGCTAGTCCCAAAATTTGAAGAAGCCAACGTGGACGGATACTTCGCACATTTTGAGCGAACTGCACTAAATCTCGGATGGCCGAGTACATCCTCACACACCGAAAAACGAAGGAAAAACCGTACACGGGAAGTAGAGTGAAATTCGAAGCTGAGTTAAGCCCTGAAGGAAGACCTGAGGAAGAAAATAGAAGGACCATCCAAAGTAGCAGCAGAACAGTGGTCTGCTACAAATGTGGAAAGGCTGGACACGTAGCCATAAGGTGTCAGCTTGGAAAAGGTCCTGAAAGAAACCAGACCCAGTCCGGAAAACCTCAAGGAGCTGTAACAACAACTAGAGGGAACCAATCTTATCGACCCTGGACGAAAAAAGGGGTGATAAGAAGCCCACATGGAGGACCAGTGGAAGTCTCAATTTTACGAGATACCGGAGCATCTCAGTCGTTACTTCTACGAAATAAATTACCTAAAGGGGTAATAGAAGCAACACGTGAGACTGTGATGATAGAGGGTATTGGCGGAAAGAGGGTAAAAATACCGCTATGTAAAATAACCCTAAAGTCCCAGTGGAAAAATGGACGAATTCAAGTTGGTGTCGTAGACAAGCTACCCATGAAAGGAATTTCCCTCATACTGGGAAATGAAGTAAAGATTAAAAAGTGTCACCCGTGTAAGATGGCGAAAATAAGCGCCAAAAATGAAGGAAAGATGGCGAGAGTGAACGCCAAACATGGACAGAAGATGGCGAAGATGAACGCCAAAAATGGAGGAAGCAAGTTGGCGAAAATGAGCGCCAAAAATGAAGAAAGAAAGATGGCGAGAATGAACGCCAAACAGGAAGACAAGATGGCGGCTGAGCCACGTGGGCGGCACAAACTACATAGTCGCTCGCAGAGTGAGAAAGTGGAAAGGAAGGAAGTGAATCTTCCACACCTCAGTAAACAAAAAGACAAAGGGACCAGTCATCAGGGAAAGGATAAAACTCCAACGAATAATGGGAATAAATTCCCTGATACTTATCGAGAAGATAAGAGAAAGATGAGAGGACCCTCACACATGGCTAAGAAAGAATTTAAAAAGGGCGACGAAGTCCTGCTACTATCTTCAGATAAAGGACCACACTGTGGTGCACGATATATAGGTCCCTACGAAATATCACAGAGAATAGACAAAAGGACATATAGAGTCAATACCCACGAGGGAAAGAAAAAGACACAAGTGTTTCATGCGAACAAATTAAAGGAATATGTCCGTCAAGAAGGCCCACCTCACAAAATTAAGAACTCGGAAACGCCGAATAAATTCGAGGAAAAATTAAGCCAGTTGTCTGTTTCAGAGAGAATAAAAAAATACCCAGGTTTATTTCTCTAACACCCTACGAAAATGTAGTAGCGGAAGGTTCCTTCATAGTGTTAAGAGTAACGAGAGAAAAGAGAGAGAGGGAGAAACTGAGAGAAAGAGGTTCGTCAGCAAGTGACGAAGAGGGGAAAGAGAGAAAAGAAAAGGAAATTTTCTCTCCAAAGATTGATAATTAAAATTATAAAGTCGTCAAAAGTGACGAAGAAAGAAAGAAAGAAAGAAACAAAAGGGAATTTACCTCCTTAAGGTTGAAACATGATACGGCCAAAAGCCGGGAGAGAAAAAGAAAGAAAGGAAGACAAGATTAAAGAAAAAGAAAGGGAGAGAGAGAGAAAGAAAGAGAAGAGGAATTGTCTTCCTCTATGGAGGGAGATGTCACGTGATAGCCCACTGAGACGATAGAAATAAGATTAATACTATCCTCTCGTTGGAATGAACAGTGGCGACCCGTCAAAAAAGTGACCGTTAAGGAAGAATGTAGGTCACAGAGGGGATATCAACAGGTGTTGGTACTTAGTAACCTCAGGTCGCCGGACACCAAGGGGGAGAAGAGAGAAGCGAAATGATTGGCTGGGACCCCAAAACGGAAGTGAGGACTCCTTCCCCTCAGCGGAAGTGAATAATAAGAAAGTTAGTTTTTGAGCAGGGCTCGTGGCAGACAGACCCATAGCCATTTACTCCGGGTTGAAGACAAAAGAATAACTGAGACACGAGGGACCCCAGGTTCTTCAAGCCAGTGTAAAAAATAGAATAAAGTCTATTAGCCCGTGAAAGAAGAAAGATTCTCCAGTGGAACCCCGTCGAAAAATAAGATAAATAACTTTGGGACCATTTCTCTTTTATACCTAAACTTTATATACCACCCTCTCTCTCTCTCTCAATTTGAAGAAAAACAAAAGTCAAGAAAAGACATTTATATTCATGGACTGTCCATTTGTTATATGTTTTAACACTTTGAAAGTGTATCGCTTTGTACAGTAAAGGATTCATGTATTTTTATGTTACCACGTGGTCGAAGTTTGTTCTTTGCAGTTCTTCTACGAATTTGTTACTTCATGCTTCCTATTCAGCTTCTATTCGCCTTATGTTATCTTGCTTAGAATTGTCCTGTTAACTCCCTAAAAATATCACACGGGAAACCGGAGTTGCCGACTACTACAATATAATATTATTACGACTAAAACCTATAGGTCCATATTCTTCTGTTGTCTAGGGGAAGAAGTTTAGCGACCTGATGGGTGTGTGGATAGTGTGAAATTTGGAACCCCTTGCCAGCGGCGGTCAGTCTGGCCCTAAATTGATCCTTCACATAATATGCCAGTTCTTATATGCCTGAGAGAAAAACTCTGAACGAGGACTTATTCTATAGGGGATCAAGTGCCAACCTGCCCCGTCTTCACACGTGCGAAAATAAAAGTCCCGTTTTGGGATTTTAGTCAATTTGCCGTCACACCTTTATGTTCCATAACTTTTTTAGTTCTCAGGCATGTTTCATAACTTTTTTAGTTCTCAGGCATGTTTCATAACTTTTTTAGTTCTCAGGCAAGATCTAAGTACTTTCCGGGGTTTTTTTCTTCATGGTTGGCCAGGACGTTAAAGTCCTCGACTCGGCAGGTTCTCTCTCTCTCTCTCTCTCTCTCTCTCTCTCTCTCTCTCTCTCTCACGCACACACGTTTTTTCTGTTTACTATCACTAGGTCTGGTATTCTGGCTGAGATTAGGTGAGCTGTTGGTATCTCCAAACCCCAGAGGATTTTGTGTATCATTCTCTTGGACAGATTCTGGTTTGTGCATATACCATCTGGCAGTATGGTCAAATTTCAATTTCTTGCACAGTTCCCAGTGGATCACCTTCTCATCCAGTCGTGTCTAGTCTTCTACTCTTTCTGTGCTCGTCTGCTGCATTCGCTAATTATGTGATTGATTATTATTATTATTGTTTTTGAAATTGATGTTGATTGTTATGCTTCTATGACCCTCTCCCTTTTTTATTATCTTATCGTATCAACTATTAAAATCACAATTTTCCCAGTTGGCCGAGGCTGTAAAATACACCGATTGCACTTCTACAGAGGGGTAAGACCCCCACCCCCACCCATCACCAACGAGTGTCCTCGATATGACACTAAACAATCTGATGGTGAGGTTCCAGTGATGCTGAGGCTTTGGGGAATGCGGAGCACCCCTTCATTGCCATTGCTCCCAGGTCCACTCTAGCTCGGAATAGTAGCACCTGATAGGGCCCTGTCTATGGGTTAAATAGAACTAACTGCATGCTTATGCTAAACTGAATTGTTTGAATTAGAACTGTTTGACTAAACTGAATAGCTTGAAATAGAAATGTTTTTCACAATTAAACTGTGTACTTACGTTTAAACTGCGTACTTGTGCTAAACTGAATTGTTTGAAATGGAACTGTTTTTGACATTTAAACTGTACTCGCAGAATACTGCATTGTTTAATATAGAACTGTTTTGACATGTAACTGTGTGTAAACAAAATCTATACTTATACTAAACTGAATTGGCTGAATTAGAACTTTTGAATAAACTGAATAGCTTGAAATAGGAATGTTTTTGACAATTAAACTGTGTACTCATGCTAGACTGAATTGTTTGAAATAGAGCTGACTATTTGCATAAAAAATTGATTTGGGATTAAATAACCTACAAAGGTTGATATGCCATGAAATCCAAACAACCAACTAACTAAAATAACAAAAAATGTAACTTTGTACGGATCATATACAATATTAATACAATATCAATATACCGATCAAATTCTGTTAAGTAATTCGTTCGATAGTTGACAAAAATGCCTTCTTGTTTTTTTTTATTTACCATTATTTCTGATATCTTCCATCTTAAAATTTTCTGCTCTTTTACTGTTTTTGGTCTGATTAGGCATTTTTTTTTCTCAGACGGCCGCCTGCCTCCCATCATGAAAGTTAGACGAACCAGACACGCAGGACACTGCTGGAGAAACAAGGACGAGCTCATGTACAATAGCCACAATTAACGCCATGTGCGAAATAGACATATAATGTTCATTACGATAGAACATATAAAGAACACAGGAATCTCGAAATTCGAAAACACGTAACGACTTCTTGTTCAGGTACGAAACTTTTTTATTAACTTTGAGTTAAAGGTTTCGATATAAGGAGGATAGACACAATCTCGCTATGCCGTCTTATTCATTTGGCCCCTATCTCGTGCGGCACCCATGACGCGGAAAATCGTCTCGCCGCTGCGAGCTCAAAAGTCGACCGTCTCCGTCCGGCGTTTAATTTTCAACTCTCTTTCTTCAAATCTCCCACAAACCTCCGCGCGCTTCCGGTGCGTGACGTCACCCGCACCCTGTCACCCAGTTCCGTCATCTCGGGCTATTGTGACATCTCTGAGTGGCACGTCCGCCCCGCGTGCGCGTTACCACCTACATCAAGGTTTGCACCTAACTAACCCATGTGCTGAGCCGAAAGGTTCTCAGCCCAACTAAACTCAAAGGCATGAACCGAAATCCCTTGGCCATTACATTACACTCATAAGTGACGTACTCCCATTGAACCCCGCATATGGCCAAGCAAAAGCAGGACGACCAGTTCGAACATGCATACAGCAGCTATATGAGGATACGGGATGTAGCCCTGAAGACCTGGCAGAAGCGATGAATGATAGGGAGAAGTTGCGTGAGAGGGCCAAGGATATCCGTGCTAGCGGCATGACATGATGATGATGATGATATTACTTTATTAGCAAAAGAATCCAGTTGGTTAGTAGACTTAGTTTTTCAAATCAGTCTTGATAATAAATTCTATCAAAAATTTTGAAAGTTTCAATCAGCTAATCTTCCACTCTTCTTTCTAATAAAGTAAGTAAAAAAAAGTAATGTTAGCGACCTTAGTCGAGGGTGACCCGGAGGCTCCCTGTTCGATAGCTACTACACCGAGATGTAGGGGAGGGCGCTACACCATTCCCTGGATTGCTTCAATTTACCCTTGATCCTCATCTTATAATGTTAAGCCAGGCGGCATCAAGTACCATTTTTTGAATCTTTGGTATGACTCGACCTAAGATTGAACCCCAGTTTCACGGACCATTGGCGAACGCTCTACTCATTAGACCAACGTCCCGGTATTCATTAGTTCTACTCTTGTAAAGTAGTTCATCCTAATTTCTCTGATCTCTCCCTGTAACTGTAATCTATTACTTGTTATTATTTTTGTCACACTTTTTTATCCTTCAATTTCAATATTTCACTCCAATTTCCAAATCTCGACACTTAAGCCCAGGCCTAAGTACAATATTCTGAATAAGATCTTATTAGGGTTTGATATATTCTTAAAATAACACTTGCTTCCCTCGAAATAATATTTCTAACAATCCAGCCAACCATTCAATACAATAAACAAAATATGATTGTCAGCTTTAAATGTATCATCAAAGTCAACACCTAAATCGTATAAGTTGAGAGCCCTTAATATACGATGTTTATGTAAGAATAATAGTGTTAAATAAAGACTTAGATTTTTGAAACATGATGTCGTTGGGGTGGGATGTGAACTTCCCCGCTGTTGAGTGGACCTGGGAGTAATGGCAATGAAGAAGTACTCCACACTCCCCAAAGCTCTAGAACTGGAGCCTCATCATCAGATGTGCGCTCTTCCGGGACCACAAGCGAAAAAGACTTTGAGGCTTCCTTCTTTTATATACTGCTTTGGTCATGCCATCTATCGGCCGTTAGAAGTACTATTTAGCAGACAATGGATGTAATCTCTACAGAGGACTCCAAGGGACTTTTAATAAGTTATTCCTCACTATATCAGGAAATTACCATAAAAAAAATCAACTTCAGCCCAGAAAAATGATGAAATATATCTTGGACGTCATCGTGGAAATTTAACCTTTAACAGGAACAACATAAATTCACTGATAAAAAATTCGAAAGAAAATATGAGACAATAAAAAAAGGGGCAGAACAATTCCCCAAAAGTTAAGCTATACACGGCAACCAGGAGACACTTAACTCAGTTCTTGAACTTCTCTCTTTCTTTCTTTTTCTTTATATCTGTTTGTCTATCTGTCTCTCTTAGAACCTGCTCCTTAGTACTGTCCCTAAAACACGCTAACTTTTTTGAAGTCTTATTCATTATATGTTCGTATTTACATTTTTGTTGATTTTTTTCTTTTCACATGTGGGATTCTTCCTATCACATAACTATGTAACATATCTGTTTAACCCATAAATAGGAACATAAATGTATACCAACATTCCGGTTGAGTGTGTTATATAACTGCAGAGGGATTTTTTATATATCATTTTTCGTTTTATATATCTTGGCTTTCGGTTTAGTTAGGCTGAGAACCTTTCGGCTTAGTGCATGGGTTAGTAAGGTGCACACATTGAGTGCAGGTGTTCACACGCGCGCGGGGCAGATGTGACAAACATAGATGTCACAATGGGAACCCCAAATGGAAAATGAGACCGGTGACGTGAATGACGTCATGTCCGGAAGCGATGGGCTGAGGATTTTGGAATTTGAAAACAACAGTTAGTTGAGATTCGACGCAACAGGAAGGAAGTTGATTTTCCGGAGCTCGCCGAGGCCAGACCAGTAGTTTGCGGCGGGGTGCCGCACGTGGTGGGGTCAGATGGAAAAGTCAGCATAGAAAGAAATTGTGTCTCTCTCTCCTCATGTCGGAAAACCTTAAACACAAAAAGGTAAATAAAAGTTTCGTACCTGAAACAATTTCGTATATTTCGGGATTCCCTATGTATATTTCACATATTCATGTCTTGGTCGTATTTTTGGACCTATATATTACAAGTGGACCTGGGAGTAATGGCAATGAAGAAGTACTTCACACTCCCCAAAGCTCCAGAACTGGAGCCTCATCATCAGATGTAGTTTAGTGTTTTACCCGGGACACCTGCTTTGGGGGCCTGTTGGGAGGAATACAGTCAGCATATCTTAAGCCCCTTCTAAGTTAAAATTAAATGAAATTGGTTGTATCTTTTTTGAGTACTTGAGGATCTTTTGGCCTTGGTCATAGAGATAGCAGGAATTTCCATTTCTTGAATTCTGAGAGAGAGAGAGAGAGAGAGAGAGAGAGAGAGAGAGAGAGAGAGAGAGAGAGAGAGAGTAAGTACCGAAAATGTCACGATCTGAAATGGAATTTTAAAATGATAATTATCATTATGGCACGCCGCCAGCATGGATATCCCTGACCCTCTCCACCATCCTTCCCTATCGTCCATTGCTCTCGGTAGGTCTTCACGGCTACATCCTGTATCGACACAGAGCTGTTGTATATAGGTTCTACCTGGTCGTCCTATCTTTGCTCGTCCATTTGAAGGGGTCCACTGGAGTATGTCGCTTATGAGTTCGTCCCATCTTCTCCAGCAGTGTCCCGCATGTCTGGTTCGTCTAACATGGATAGTTTTCGTGATGGATGGTAGGTGGCTGTACAGCTGCTGCTTTGTGGGGTGCTGCCTCCTGGACTTGTTTAATATTGCTCGCAGCATTCTTGTGTGGTTGCCGTCAAGCTTTTTCTCCATACGTTTAGTTAGTGTCTATGTAATGCATCCATAGAGCAGTATCGACACGACTGTTGCTTGGAAAAAAACTGCGTTTTATCTTATCCGTCAGGTCTGACTTCCAAAAGACCGATAGCCTATCAATCGCTGTCCATGCCTTTGCTAGTCGCGTATTGATGAGACACTGCTTCCTAGATAGGCGAACTTGTCCATTAGTTTCAGAGAAATTTAGTGGGAATACGTTGCCTCTTTGATTAAAGCACATCTATTACGTCTTATGTGCATTGACATGGCGGCCTATGCCAGCAGCTGCTCATTCCAGACTATGTCACAGGGTTTCGGCTTGGGCGGGTGTATTTGCCACAAGCGCCATGTCATCGGCGTAGTCCGCGTCCGTAATGCTTTGTGTGGGGTATCTTTTGCTTCTTTCCCTTGTCAGATTGAAACCGTTGTCTTTCATTTTATCAATAGACGTTCTAAGCACGTCGTCTAGACAGATGATAAAGAGGTATGGGGCTAATATGTCTCCTTGCAGCACACCTGCTACGATATCGAAAAAAAAGTCTTGAAATAATAACAAACAGGAATTTATTGTAAAAAGGTCAAGTAGGAACATTCTTGATAAAAAATGGAATGACCTTCGTATGTGTATGTGTGTGTTTATGTTTTGAATGGTATATCAACCTTCGTAGGTTACATAATAATGTCAAAGTCATCATTCTAAAAAAAAATCGTAATACTATTTAACTCATAGCTGGGAGGATAAAAGGGGATTATAACTTTCCCGAGGGTATTAGTCAGAAAGGGAATATAATAGAGCGACTGTAGTTCGAAATCGCTACGCAACAGGGACCCCCCCCCCCGTGTATGTGCATGCATGTTTGAGAGAGTCCTTGTAAAAAAAGTCTTTTGAATAAATGCAGTAATGGATATTTATTTGCTTTTGGTAATAGATAAAACAAACTTAAACTACTTCATTGACTTATTTCATTCATCTTGTGCAGTTCATCCTGGTAATAACTTTATCATATTTACCCAACCCCTCCGCTCGGGCAGGATATGACACAAGGTCAATTTTTTTTTTAAGCGGAGTTTAACAGGTTTGAATTCAGAGTTTTCCTTCTCCTAGACTAGTTGCCTAGAACCTAGTCTGCCCTACTATTTACCCATAGCTGGAGGGAGAATAATTGGATTCATAACTTTCCCAAGGGTATTAGTGCTATGTGAAATGCAATCAGTCCAGGATTTGAACTCGTGTCGCCGTGTCCAATTCCTACGACGATAACCATTACACCGCGGGCACCTCCTCTGGTAATAACTTTATATTGAAACAGCTTATGGGGAATCAGATGATTTTGAGTTTCGTATCTGACTCCGTTTTTCTTCATATCCCATTCACTTCTGTGTCTGCGGGAAGCTGCAATAGAAGCTGCGGGAAGCTGCAATAGAATTAAAGTCAGAAGGAAAGAGACTAGGATACCTTTTATACTCAAAATTTTTTTAATGCGTGTGTGGGGGGTGTCAGGATTATTCTGTGTCATCAAACGTTTTCCTGAACCAGTAGAAGTAGCAGCATTTCCCAGACAAAGTGTTGAAATATATTAGAGCCATTCTTGGTGAGTTGTATGCTTGGAGTTTGTCTATTAGGTGTGTCCGGTGAGGTATTTTTAGCAGAGATAGCGGCTAGCAGGAGACATTGCTGGTGCCAAGCCTGGGACTTGGTGTGCACGTGTGCTACCTTGCTAGCAGTATAGGGGAAAAATCCTTTCGATTGCAGTGGTAACAGCTTAATAACTGAATTTTTCTTTTGGCGCCAGGAAGCTAATCTTTTCAAGCATGTGCGAATTTCACTTCCTGTCAGAGGCTTCCAGGTAAACTGCTATATATTTTAATTAATTAATTTTTTCATTTGTTTCTTTTTAATTAATCTCTACAAACTACAGTAAACTAAAACTTTTTTTATTCAGTCTGCGAACAAAAAAAAAAAAAACAAAAAAAAAAAAACGGAAGGAAGAGAGGAGAAAGTTAGAAATTAATCACTCTTAGCTGTTTCGCGTGAGAGAAAAAAAAGATCGTGAGCTAGTCGCTACACAAGGTCGGTCATCAAGACAATAAAGAAAAAAAAACATTTCTTATATACAAGACCGAATCATTATCAAGCTAAATTCAGCCAAGTTTTAATCACACTAACATGAATAGATAATGATACTTAAATTGGGCGCCTCGAGTGCTGTAAAGGTTGGTAAGCTGGAACAGCAAACCTTCACGAGTCAGTTCGAGTTTCATAGGGTGCCCCATTCATACGGTCTTGTGCCACATCTAAGCAAAAAAACAAAACAAAGCTCCGTAAATTGATAGTGGCACTTAAACTAAATTAAGATCCAGTACACACACTGCTGAGACCGCGAGTAAATATTCTTCTTGAAAGATTTTTTTCTTTTTGAGGAAGTTCAATTTGTGTGTCAAAATGTTACATTAAGTGACAAAGACGAGACTTTCGTCTCTCTTTTGTCACATGAGAAAAAATGGTTCATAGACGAAACACTGCATATGCGTGTGTGTCAATAAAAAAGAGTTTACTCATTTTTGTTATATTGGTTCTGTTTGGTTTTATGGCGTATCAACCATTGTTGGTTATTTAATGCCAAATTCTGTTTTTACATATATGTTAAATTTATGATTTGTTAACTTATTTTATAGACACAGTTAAATGATCAAACAGTTCTATTTCTAACAATTCAATTTAGCATAAGTCATCAAAGTTAAATGGTTCCAAGTATTGCTGTATATCAATAACAATTCAATTAAACGTCAATCATTTGTTTACACACGGATAAATGATCAAACAGTTCTATTGCAAACAATTCAATTTAGCTTAAGTCATTTGTTTGCACACAGTGTTGTCTTACTCCTCTACAGAGATGCAGTCAGTGTATTCTACTGTTCCAGCCAACTGGGCTATGTTGTATTGGAATTAAAAGTTCTTCTGGTAAAGCTCTTGGAGAGTTAAGATAAGTCTCCGAAAATTCCTAACACGATATGACGGAAGGTACCTATTTTTCCTCTTAGTCGTCTAAAGTTTATTGACTGATACTGGCTGTCTAGTCGCGAGAGTATTTAACTAACCTCTCCACAGTGATGGAATATGACGCAAGGCCGGTTTAATGTGAAGTACCCTGAAAGAAGCAATGCCTCTCGGTTTTATTTATTGTTTTAAGTAAAAATTCTAATAGAAGAGATTATTCATTTATTTCTATTTTAATTTTCTTTCTTAAATCTAATTCTAGTTTAAAACTTACTCGTTAAATTCGACTTGGTTCATAGAATATTTTCCATTCGTAGGTATAAAAATTTTAATAAATAGCGAGAACTAAGCAATTTCGATCGTCCCAGAAGGCTTGCACTAAATCGCCATCGTGTCGCGTACCTGCACCGTGGCAACCAGTCTAGAAGAAGGAAAACACCGAATTCTAACTATAATCATCTGTAACTCCGCTTAAAAATTGATCTTGTGTCACATCCTGCCCGTGATGAGAGGTGATACATACATACCAACACCGCGGCAGCGAGTTGAAATAATTTTCGGCCTTGCGTCGGGAGATAAAGAAATTAATCAGTTCGGTTCTAGGAACCCTACCACCAGGTAGCATATGCCTTTCTTACTCTTCACCTAAGATGTAATGCTTAGGTTTATTACCCGGCGCTTAAGGCACTCCACAAAAGGGAATACCGATAGAACTGTGCTATTTTTGCCACCGCCCGGCTTGCTTCCTGCAGGGTGTTATTTGTCGCTGCCTCCCACCAGACACGACTTGACACAAGGTCAAAAGCCCGAAGGCCGATTAAAGTGGGGATAAAGGGGAGGGGAGGTCGGGAACGAGCCGAGACTCGAACCCTGCTGGTCAGTGCTGCTCATCGGCTCACTTAGTGCAATGTGAGCCTGATGAGGCAAGCAGTTTCACGAAGAACCCAAATGTGGGTCCGGGCACGTATGCCAGTTTACGGCTTAAACTAGACGCTTGGTCTAGTGCCGTACATGGGTGACAAAGGAGACAAAGGTGCAGCTCGCCCACCCGAGGGTAGCCTAGTCGAAACTAGGTGCCTAATAAAAGGCCCCAAGTCTGCCATTGTTCCTTTTGCAGAGCCACGCTCCGGACCGAAGTCCAAAACAGGCTCCGGGGTGTTCTCCGGAAAGAACGCTTCCTGCAGGGTCTCAATATTAAACCGATTATGTGTTATATATCCCCACTTTAACATCATTTTCCCAGATAGCCGCACAAAGCCGCATCGAAACCACAAGAGTTGTAAACTATTTAGAAAAAAGGCACATTAACTACTACTACTACTACTACTACATAAAGAAGCATAGTGGACTTTGGTATGCGGGCATCGCTTCTCCTCTCTTTGTATGAATAAATAAATAAATAAATAAATAAATAATGAAAATTAAACAAATGAAAAAATAATGATTGAAAGAATTTGTTCTTCCTCTCATTATTTTTTCATTTGTTTAATTTTCGTTATCACAAAGACGAGAGAAAATAAACAAATAAATAAATAAAATAGAAGTATTTAAACTAATTACCAAAAGTAAATCGGAGTTATCTTTCTTGGCAAGCCAGTCTTAACTTGTCAAAAGCATTCGACGGATAACTTTTTTTTAAATCGTCTCACTTTTACATTTTAACAAAAAATGTCTTGTCAAATTTTACTCGTTTTATCCACATTTTTGTTTATAATTTTCCCCCAAATATCAACCGCACCCCCAAACACTCTACGACAAGTCACTGTGGTAAGTTGATTTTTATTAATACAAATTCACTCGTTTCATTTCGTAAAGGAACCTTTTTCTGTCTTGTTTTCTTTTGTGGGAAGACGACTGTTTTTTTTGTATTTTTTTTTAAAAAAAGGTAAATAATACATTAAAATTAACAATTCATTTAACGTCGACTTTTATTTCTCAACCCTTGAATAGATTTTAAGTTATAAATCTTTTTTCTGACTTCCTCGTTTCATACCATGATAGCCTTTTTAAAATCCTTTTTAAATTTGTTGCTTAGATAAATCAATATAAAATAATAATTCACTGATATATATATATATAATATGTATAATACACTCTAACTCTTTTAATTTTAGAGACACTGCTTCTATTTCTAAAGCATAATATATATATATATATATATATATATATATATATATTTTTTTTTTTTTTTTTTTTTTTTCTAAAACACATTCACACATACATATATATATATAACACTATTTTCTCATTATTTAACCTTTGTATGAAAAAGACAAAACAACATAAAAAAAAACGAAGCAACCATGGATACTTTACTAAAAGTTTGTAACAAACAAAAGCGTTTTCAAACTTTTTTTTTTTTTTTTTTTTTTTTCGCAAAAAGAAGTAAACCCTCACTGATTTTATTTATTTATTTTTTATAAAGTTTTGACAGCATTTTAAGACCCTTATTGATTAAATTCTATCACCCTTCCCCACTAAAAAAAAAAAAAAAAAAAAAAGCACCCCCGATTATTTTTCATTTAATTTCGTTTGTAATTTTTAGCCCCAGAATTTTTTGATTTGCTAAACAGAAACGAAACTCTTGATATTTGACAAGAAATCTTTGAACCTGGATGGAGGTTTATTTAAAAACATTGAAACAAATAACTTATTTATTTCATAGGTATATTTCTGTCTTCCCAAACAGGTTCATATCTGTAGTAACGTGTCTACAACCTCAACCTTTTTCTTTTGGGATAGGGATAACCTTGTACCACAAACTGAGCAATGCTGTGTAAATAATTTCTTCTTCCTTTTGAGATGTATAGGGGTCATGGGTAGATACCCTTGTTGCCACGATAGTTTTTCTTTCTCCTTCTTGTCATAAAGTCTCTTAGGTATTTCTTTGTTTTGAATTCTTTAGTAAACATCCTACTCTACTTACGCAGCAATTATATCCAACTTTAAAAATCAGCTTAGAATAAAAATTCTTTATAAATATTACTAGTTATTAAATATTCGGTGTGTTTTTTTTTTTTTGTTTTTTTTTTTTACATTAGTAGACAAGTACTCCCACCTCAAAATAAAGATAAGCAAATCCTAATTTATACCTAGTGTCAATTACAAAAATTGGCGGTTTTGTTTAGTTAGTATTTTCTCTCGTACATCGATAGTAATGAGCCTACATTTTAACCCTCTTTTTCTTCTTTCGGGTGGGAGTAGCTTTGTACTGTACAGAGTAAAGGATTTTTACTTTCTTTGAGATAAGGGTGGAAGTGGTAATAGATACTGTTGTTTGGACTTTTTTAATGTCTAAGTCTGCAGTCTTTTATTTTAAAAATTCTATTGTAAAATTCTACTTTATTCACGCGGCATTTATAATTGGTTTATTTATTTATGATCGAAAGTATTAAACATTCGATGTGTTATGTACCCCAAATTTTGAATTAATAGATGGGTTTAAATAAGCAAACCCTGAACTAAGCCAGGTGTCCTTTACGAAAAATGGCGGTTTTCTTGGTGACCATATAAACAAATATTTCAGAGTTATTAAACTATGACTTGGATGAGATGGGCATATTGGATTTTCTGTAAGGTAACGGGGAAAATATTGGACTTTTTGGTAACATCAAGTAAAAATTTTAGTTTGACTATAAAATTTTTTACAGTAAAAATAGCAAAAAAAAATCGTACTAGAAATATATTTGGTGATTAACATTGAATTTCCTTTTTTATCTCCTTGCCTTCTCTCTCATATATATATTTATTCAAGCAAGTTTTGTTAAAGACGATGGAACACTTTACCACCAAGGTCCCGACACAAGAAAAATAACTAAAAAAAAAAATGAATAAAATTAAAAATAATGAAGTGTTCCATCGTCTTTAATAAAACTTGCTGCCAAAATGTACACTCTTTTCTCTATCTAATATATATATATATATATATATATATATATATAGTCGGTTTTTATCCTATTTTCTTATATATTGAGACAATGTTATAAATTAGTTTTGGGAAAAGGAACTCTTTGTATGATTGTATTTCTTTCTGGCAGAAAACAATGATTCTCTCAACATCTCTATTTAAAAAAATCTATGAGGGACCCGCGATAAATTGTCTATTCTGCTGTGCCCCGGTCATCCGAGGCTGGGGTGTGGATCAACTACGGAAGGTTGAGGGACTGGGCAATTTTTGTCTCCGACTTATCGTACATTTAAGTTAAAGAATTTGAAAGTTAAAAAAAAAAAAAGAAATATCTAAAATATTGATGTACTTTAGAAAAAAAAAAGTTAGCAGTCTGGCCCAAGGCCACCAACCTGGAGGATCTTGTAAGCTTGAAGTGTTCTACTGTTTTTCGTAACTAACAAAAATGATATGAAAACGTTGGTTAAACTTAAAACTATAGGTTTTGAAATAAAAAGCTTAAATATTATTTTTTTTTACATGAGTGACGCTTTTATAGAGATTAAAATCTTAACACACACCTTTGAATTTCTTTCATGCCCAGTTGACTGGGGCTTTTTGCATAGGGGCAAAACTCCCTCTCCCCAAACGAGTGTCATATCCAGGACACTAAACTGCATTTGATGGTGAGGGTCCAATCTTAGAATTTGGATGGTTGAGTATCCTTTCATTGCCATTACTCCCAGGTCTACTCTAACCCGGAGGTATAGGTCAAATAGAACTGTTTAATCTTTTACTAGGGATTATTATTAGTGTTAAAGGAATACATTTAAGTGTGTGCTAATTTAACTTTAGCTTTGACTCATTTAAAAATAAAGTTACCAACAAACTATTCGATTATAAATCAAGCATGTAAAGAGTCATCTGACGAGACGGAGAGCATAGAAATAATATTCTCCGCCGAAATAAATTTATTATGACGACTTAACCGAGTTTGAGTCTCCATTAAATTGTACTATACATATATATATATATATATATATATATATATATATATATATATATACACACAATTGTTGATATGCAATTAAACCTAATAAACTGAACTATTTATTTTTCTAAGTTTAGCGGGGAATGGAAAAAAAAAAAAGACGTGAAATTCGAAGATGAAAGACCTTTGGCTTCAACACTTGATATCGTAGCTATGAATCAAGATCAACTTTTTGAGTGTGTGATAATTTAATCAAATAATTTTTTTTCTTTTTGTTTAGCTTGTTCTTGGTCTTTATAAAATTAAAGATGTTTATTTAAACTTTTGTTTTTCTTTGAGTAATTTAGATTAAGATAGATTTTGTTTTGAGTTAGTCGGAGGCAAATGTTAAGTCAGGATTGAATTCAGAATAACTGAATTAGATGTGTGTGTGCACGTGTTTTTTTTTTCTTTTTTCCTTTTCCCAAATAAAAACCCAAGAAAAAAAATATACAAAGTTCAGCATTCGGGTATGTTTGTTTTAAAATATATGAGTAATGTTTTCTCTTTTGTCCCATGTAGGAAAAAATCTTGTGACAAGAAAAATCACATGAATCAATTGGGTCTAATGTTTATTCATAGTTCTGGAATTCAGTTTTGGAATATTTTTTTTCTTGTAAATATGATAAAAGTTAGTGTTAATTTATATTTTCCCTAATGACTGAAATATATTCTGAAAGGCATTTAAAGAAAAAAAAAACAAAACAAACTTAGCCAAGGATCGGCACAATTTGTTGGTTTTTAAAGTTATGTGACTAAATTTATAGTTGTCAAACCTGCAGCTGTGAAGTTGGATTCTCCAACATATATATACTTGTTTTACTTGTATTTTGTGTGTGTGTCTCTCTCTCTCTGGCAAATGTTGTCTTAAGAGTTTGCAGTAGGAAGCACTGTTTACATTTTTTCGTGTTCCAGAAGACTGTCAAGATGACCTTCTGGATTTAATTATGTTTTGTTGGTCCCGGTACTCTCTGAAACTAAGTAGCCTGCCAGATTATAATCTTGTTTCAAGTTTACATCGAGTATTTCTTTATATGATATATTCAAAATCAAAGGTATCCCTCCTGTACAATAAGTAGACATGTACAAGATAATAATGTACGTTATATATATATATATATATATATATATATATATATATATATATCTCCAGTAAATCCGGTGACAAAACAAAAAACAACCTTATTTCTCTTATGTATTAAAGCAAGCCTAAACCTTCAAATAACAATAAATATCAAATTATTATGGCATATAAAATAACATCCTGTTTCATCATACTTCAAATTTAACAGAGGCAAAATTTATAGTCACAATAACGTCAAAAATTCAAACATTTATAAAAAAAAAATTATTCAGATAATCTAATTTTAGTATATCAATTTTTATCATTAAAATGAACTAAAAAATCTAAAACTAATGTTAATTAAATTGGGTACCCCCCCCCCAAATTACAATCATAGAGTAAAAATCACTAATATAAATTCAAATTCATTTACCAATTTAATAAGTCAGTTTATTTATTTTCTGTTTATTTATTTTACTTATTTTCGAAAATAGTCTAAATTTATTTTTATGCCTACATCTAGCAATTAAATCAAATCTCTGATTTAATAAGTTACCAGGATCAGGGTATAACATAATTTGTATCTTTTCTTCCAGACATAAATTACATCTACCATCAAAGCAGCCAGGAGTATTAGATCTTTTCAATATTCTCCATTTGAATTATGGGTTTAACTCCAGAAATTCTAATTTTTTTTTTTTTTTTTTTTTTTTCAAGAGCATTGATTTATATCAATCCTTTTAACAGGATAGAAATAAATTTATTATCTTAATGTGACCAATTGTTGTTTTGTTTTTTAAGAGAAAATATAATTTTTTGTTATCCTTTTCCCAGAAAAGGTTTCTCCCGTAAGTGACTGTTTTATATTGATTCTCTTATGGGCTTTAGTTGGGGGGAAAAAAAATCATCCAATGGAAATCCACACTCAAAAACTGATTTTTACATTCAGAAAATGCCAGTCACCTGCAGTGAGTCGAAGAGTTTAATATACAATGTCAATTTTAAACCTCCCTCCAACCCAAAGTTTTTCCTCTTTAATTAATCACATCCTTAGAAAATTAACACTAATAAGATAAACAAAAAAAGAAATAGAATGTCTAGTACTGTAATATTGCACTTATTTTACTGTCTTTTTAACTTTTAAAAATAAGGTATCTGTACGAACAAATAGACAAAGCGTTATTAAAAAAATATAAACAGTCTAATTTTCCACAGAATTGTTAATCATTTGGTTGCAACTTCAATAAGGGACTCGGTATCTTTTTTTTTAATTAAAACTTATTTTACTTGCTTATAGATAGTAGGTAAGAGAGCCATTCTGTTGAAACATGTTTGTGTAATTCTTACTTTTTAATACCACTTGCAGATATGTTTATAGAATTTTAAATGTTCTTGGTATGTGCAAATTAGTTTGTAGCGATAATGTTAGGCTGTGAGTAATTATTATTCCACAAAAAGGACCAAAGGTGTTGAAATGAAGAACTGATCTAAATAAATTGTATTGGAGAATTATAACAAGCATTTATTTAATAACCACCAACAACAGCAAGAGAAACATACAAATCTATGTTTCCACAAAGAATGTTAAAACAAAAGAGTCTATTTCTGCAAAAGAGTGTTCGAATGAAAAGTTCTGCTTGTGTAAAAGAGTTTGTTCAGGAACAGTTTGTTTGGAAAGAAAAATGTATTTGGGAACCTTTTTGACAAGATTAGGTGTTGCATATACAAAAGTGATTATCTTGCATTTAGTATATGGTTTGGCAAAATTACATCCGGTGATCCCAAGCATATTAGTAAATTTTAAGCAGCAGGGAAAAAGCAGTGAAAATAGCGTTAACTGTAACATACATTAATCTATGTAAAAATGCATTTTTGGGTGTGTTCGCTGTTAGTTGTATGTTAGTGACTGAAGGATGTTTAGTTAATTTCAACAACCTAAAGTGACCGGACTGGTACTTAGCTGTTATGAGTTGAAATTTTATTCTACAGTCATTGTTTTTGAGTTTAGCATCTTGCCTGTCAAAGGTTACTGTGGAAAACTTTGGCTGAACTGTTAGACAAAAATGTTTTGCACGTTTATAAGATTTTTGACTTGAAAAGTGGATCAACTTAGGTTTTTGTATTTTAGGTGGGAATCAAGGTATATGCCCACAAGTGGTTTTTGGACCAATTGAAAGTTGGGCTAATTGTAATAATTTTCCACCTTTTGGATCCTAAAATTTGACTTTGTACTTCTGGTTGAAATATAATTATTCACAAGTTTAACTTGTCTTTTGTTCCATTGTGTTCAGTGTTAGTAAATCCCAGATAAAGTAATGTTAATAATAGAAAATATGAAAATTGCTATGAGGTTTGAAGATCTTTCTCCATTATAATACTATTTGACTTTTTTTTTTTTTTCCTTAGGCATTATAGGGATATAATAAGTAACTATCAGCATTTGATAATTTGCATGTCCAGTAGGGGGCTGTTTCAAAAACCTACCTTTTACCTCTGTTCTTTGAACAGTCGACATTATTTCTGACTTGCCAATTCACTTAATTTTAAGATCAAATATATAGTCAAGTATACATATAGGGTGCCACAAAAACAAATTATCATTTCAGATGTACAAAGTGTTTCAGAAAAATTGATATCATTTCATAACCTAATCACTTGATCAATCTTCATTCTAATCAGCTCTTCCAGTGAATGGCATTTCTATTCTGAAAAGAAAAAAATAAATATAAAATTTTGAATTGTTTCTGCTTATGTGGCTAAGATTTGAAATTATTTGAACTGGCATTGGTCAAGTTATTAGATTAATATCAGTTTTTCTAGAACAATCTCTGTCTGTGCAAGAAGCAGATGGTATCTAGCTGAAACTATTCTTATGCAGATGATCTAGTGCTTCTTACAAACACACTTGTTCAAGAATCTCTGCTGCATAACCTGGAGCAGGCAGCAAAAGGCATTGGTTTGTATATGAACTAATATAAGTAAAGTAAAGTTGGTGACCTTAATCAAGGGTGACCTGAAGGCTCCCTCTTCAATAGCTACTACACCAAGGTGTAGGGGAGGGCGCTACTCCTTTCCCTGGATTTCTCCACTTTACCCTTGATCCTTACCTTGTAATGCTGAGTGTTAAGCAAGGATGCATCAAGTACCATTTTTAAAGTCTTTGGTAGGGCTCGACCTGACGGTGCTGTTTTATTAAATAGCAAACCTCTTAAATTAGTAGATCCGTTCATATACTTTGGTAGCAGTATCTCCTCTTCTGATAGCGATGTCAATGTACACATTGGTAAGGCATGGGCTGCTATTAACAGGTTAATGACCATATGAAAATTTGATCTCTAATAAAATAAAACTGGAATTATTCCTCCCTGTAGTTGGGTTAGTACTACTGTATAGTTGCATCACTTGGATTTTAGTGAAATACCTGGGGAAAGAAATTACACAAGGATACTGCATGCTGTTTTGAATAAATCCTGGAAGCAGCACCCCTACAAAATAGCAGGTTTACAGCCACTTACCTCCTATTTCATAAAGTAAAATGAGTAAGATATGCTTAGGTACTAAGAATGAACTCATAAGCATCTTTCTCCTATGGACTACTACATATGGACAGACCAGTGTTGGTTGATCAGCTAAAATTTACATTCATCAGTTTTGTGTAGACACTGGATACAATTTAAATCGCTTGTCAAGAGGGATCTATGCTGTCAGGTCTATGTTGAAATATACATAGTCAATGCTGCTTGGCAATTGTCATTTTCTCACCGACACGTTCACTAGGCCAACGAACTCAACGAAATTGAGCACTTATTTATAGATATAACAAACTATATTAGCAATATTGTGTGTGTGTGTGTGAGGGAGAATTTTTGGTTTGGTTTTATGGCATATCAACCATTGTTGGTTATTTAAAGTCAAATCCTTGCCTAGTCAGCTGGGGCTGTAGAATACACTGACTGCACCTCTGCATGGGGGGGGGGTAAGACCCTGGATATGACACTAAACAATCTGATGATGAGGTTCCAGTGATGCTGGAGCTTTGGGGAATGTGGAAAACCTCTTCATTGCCATTGCTCCCAGGTCCACTTTGGCCCAGAATGGTAGCACCTGATAGGGTCCTATCTATGGGTTAAATAGAACTAACTGCATACTTATGCTAAACTGAATTGTTTGAATTAGAACTGTTTGACTAAACTGAGTAGCTTGAAATAGAAATGTTTTTCACAATTAAACTGTACTCGCATTTAAACTGTGTGCTTATACTAAACTGAATTGTTTGAAATGGAACTGTTTTTGACATTGAAACTGTACTTACACTAAACTGAATTGTTTTATATAGAATCTGTACTTATACTAAACTGAATTAGCTGAATTAAAACTGTTTGAATAAACTGAACAGCTTGAAATAGAAATGTTTTTGACAATTAAACTGTGTACTCATGCTAAACTGAATTGTTTGAAATAGAACTATTTGCATAACAATGGATTTGACATTAAATAACCTACAAAGGTTGATATGCCATAAAACCCCATCAACCAACCAATACCAAATCCTTTTTTTTTTTTAAATATGATTTGTAAACACATTTTGTGGATACACACAGTTAAATGATCTATTCTATTTCTAACAATTCAATTTAGCATAAATCAAAAAAGTTAGAGGCTTTCAAGTATTGCTACGTATCACTAACAATTCAATTAAAATCATCTGTCATTTGTTTACACACAATTAAATTCTCAAACAGTTTTATTACTAACAATTCAATTTAACATAAGTCATTTGTTTTCACTCGGTTTTAAATGTCAAACAGTTCTTTTTCACCCATAGATGGGACCCTATCAGGTGCTACCACTCTGGGTGAGAGTGGAATTTGGAGCAATGGCAAGGGGTACTCCATATTCTCCAAGACTGGAGCCTTACCATCAGATTGTTTAGTGTCATATTCAGGACACTTGTTGAGGAAGAGTCTTATCCCTCTGCAGAGATGTAGTCAGTGTATTCTACAGCCCTAGCTGACTGGGCTGGGAAAATTTTAATAGACATGTAAATGTTTGCTAGCACATTTGATAAAATTGAATTATTTATTTTTTTAATTTTTTTTTCTATTATTAATGTTTTCAATAGTAAAATTCTCATGAACATATGGATTTTTTTTAATAGTTTCTGGCTTTGCAGGAATGTGTTTTTTTTTTTTTTTTTTTTTTTTTTTTTTTTCTTTCCCTTTCAAATAGGTCAGAGAATAATAGGCTTCAGTTTTTGTGTATCACAAAAGTAAATGTTTTGCTATTGTAAATAAAAAGGAAATGTCAAATGACATTAAAAATTTAGGTAGAAAATGAAAATTGTTTCAGATTGCATAAGTGCAAATTCTTGTAATGTTGCCAATAGTATATTATTTATTTATTAAAGTACATCAATCCCAATATATGACAGAACATGCTCCCCCGCCTCAAATAGAAATATCTGTATTTATCCATCCCATCTGCTGCAAGCATCATACAACCTAGATCTTTCTTTTTTTTTTTTTTTTTTTTTTTTTAAGTAGAGTATGTTTGCTTTTAGACTGGTTTCCTAACCAACATTTAAGAATCTTGTCTGTCATATTTATGCTGGGATGTGGGATAGATGAATTTATACCTTTCTCAAGGGCATAAGAGAATTTTTTTTTTTTAGTTAAAATAAATGACATAAATTTTTTAAGCTTTTTTGATAATTGTGCCAAATGTTCATTTATCTGGTTGATATGTCAGACCTTTTCATTTCCATCTGTCTCAATTACTTTTTATAAACAACACAATTTCCCGCTGTCTTTAACCAAACTAGTGTTGATAGTGCCTCTGGGAGCAGATAATATATAGGGTTTCAGAAAAATCAGTGTGGTCCAAGCCTAGATTCTTCATTTATTCAAGATGACATACCTAGTGGTTAGAGTGTTTGCCAATGGTCTGGGAGACCCGTGTTCAATCCCAGGTTGTGTTATACTAAAGACTTTAAAAATGGTACTTGATACCTCTTTGCTTGACACTCAGCATTATAAGGTACCTATCAAGGGTAAAGTGGAGCAATCCAGGGAAAGGTGTAGTGCCCTCCCCTACACCTCGGTGTAGTAGCTATTGAAAAGGGAGCCTTTGGGTTGCCCTTGACTATGGTCGCCGACTTTACTTTTATTATATCATCTCGTTGGATATTAGGCAATTTGAAAATCCATATCTAGTACATCACTGATATCTTCATGCACCTTGAAAAATACTATATCTGCCATGTTTAAAAAAAACAAAAAAAACTGTAGATTGGCCATTTGAATTTGTATTAAAACATCTGGAGAAACATGAGAAATTATGTCAACTTCAAGAGCAAGGTGCTATCTACTCTAATTTTTTGGAATTGGCACATTGAAAGCGGCGATTAATTTTGTCTGCTTTTTATAATGTATTGGGATGGTAAGCCTATCCTACTGGAAGCCAGACCCAATGTATTTGTGTTTGGAATATTTCAAGTAGGGTTCAAGAGATTCAAAATTAGTCTTTCCTTTTTTTTTCCCCCCTTGAACTGAAAGGGGCGAACCCTGGTCTGTATATCTCATGATTGCTCTTCAATATATGGGTCCTGACTTATGGAAAAGGAAACTGCTTCCCCAGTTTGATCCTCCCAGAACTGAAGGACTTTTTATCTACTGATTTTAATATATTAGCACCAAAGACTTGTTTATTTTGTTAATTTTTGAAAAAAAAAAAAATTAACCCCCTTTATCTTAAATCCTTTTTCTATTTAATTATTTATCAAAATCTGCCTACCCCTGTAACTTGCTTAGCTATCCCTTTGATACTGCTATACATGTACATACATGTTAGGTCTATTTTCTTACACCACCAAAACTAGAGAATCAATAGATCCATCTATAATATATCATTAATCAGAGCCAATAAATGTTCATTTTGCGTCTCCATTATTTTATTTATTATAACTCTTAATCAATCTGGAACAATCGAAAAGAGAAACAATTATATAAAAACCTTTTTTGTAATTATCTAAGGTCATCATAGTATAAAAATTAAAAAAATTTGACCTTTTTTAATCTTTTCTTTTATTACATTATTTTATTGTTGAATATTTGAATAAAAATGTATAAAATTCAATTATTAAAACTGGTGGAAGAAGAAAAGATTAAAATCAAATTCATTTGCTTAGACTAGTTTGGCACAAGGCTATACTTGTTGGTCATATAGGTGAGGATTAAACTTACTACACTATATTTTTTTTATACTAAGTTGGATATAATTGCCATGTTTAGATAAATCCTCATATAATATTGAAGGAAAATAGTGTAAGAAAATTTTTTTGAAATTCATTACTTGTTTTTCTCCTTAGATGGAATTTTATATATAATTCACTATGTCTTCATTGCTTTTGCATTACTCTCAGATCCACTCTGACTTGGAGTGGTAGAACTGTAAGGGTCCCAATTATGGTTCAAATAGAACTGTTAAATCATTTACTGTACTAAAGACCATTTTAACTATGGCAAATAAAACTATCAATGTTAGTAAAACTTGAAACGATTTAATTGCGTGCAAACGAATGAGCCCTGACCTGTGTTTAAAAAAATTTGTTAGCTCAAAACTATTCATTTACAAATATATAACCAGGAATTGGTATTGAGTAACCTACAATGGTTGATGTCCTAAAACACAACCAACCGTTAAACTCGTAAGTCTCTTCAAAAGACTTTTTTCCTTCTAATACATAAAACTTATAGTTGTGTGATATGAGGAAGTCAAAAAATTTTAGGTTTTATCTTGCTCTACTTGCCAGTATTTGAGCACTTTTCTGATTTTAACGAAGACCTTGTTATAACAATTTGTTTATTGCACTTTTATAATTTCTTGAATGCTTTTTCTTACAATGTTTAAAAAAAAATAAAAGGTTAGTTTTAGACCAGCTCCTCAAATAATGATTAATAAAGTTTCATTTTTTTTTTTTATTTTTATTTTTTTTTTTTTTATGAAAATGTTTGAAATAAATTCTTTTTTTCTCATCCACAGCTGTTCCGCCATGGAGACCGCTCCCCAATGAAGTCATTTCCAACAGATAAGCACCAAGAAGACAGCTGGCCGCAAGGTTTTGGTTGGCTGTCAAATGTAAGTGTGCAGACTAATAGTTGAAGAGAGAAATCCAATAGGATTTGGCATTAAATAACCTGCAAACGTTGATTATGTTCCTCAAACCAAATAGTTGACCTTAACTGAGGGTGACCCTGAAGGCTTCCTTTTGAACAGCTACTACACCAAGGTGTAGGAAAGAGCACAACTCGATTTTCTGGATTGCTCCTCTTTACCCTTGATTCTTACTTTATAATGCTGAGTGTTAAGCAAGGCGGTGTCAAGTCCCGGACCAATGGCAAACACACTACTCATTAGGCCAATGACCTAATGAGTATTGTGTTCCAAAAACCATATCAAAATAGTTTTCATACCAAAAATTTTCTTTGAAAATCCTCTTCATTGTTTCATATTTATATATTAGGGTGATTCAATAGTGTTGCAATATTTTTGTAGCTGAAGCTTATCAAGGTGATGAACCATCCTGGTCTGTGAAGATGCCGAGCTTGCCTGATACTCTCTGAATGCTACTTGATGGATTTGCCTGTCTGGCTTTGAGCAGTCTTGGAATCCTGGTTGTCAAGGTTCTTGCAACCCGAGCAAAATTTCTTAACAGATCTAGTTATTGATCTATGACCAACTGTGCTGTTACGTTTTGCACAACCTGTTTATTGGCTGTTTCCATTGTGTTATGGCTCAATTCGAACTTGTAAAACATAAGTTCCTAAATTAGGCTATATTGCATGTTCATCTGTGTGGCTTTCGAAGCACACCATGTACCACCATACTATCAACCACAGCAGGTATTTTCCACACCTTGCACTACTTCAGTCATGTGATATATGCCCTGTAAACTATATAATAGTGCATACTATATACTAGGTGCATATAAGTTTCCAGACTTTTTTCGTATGGACACTTTAATTGATAGTACACACATGAAACTTTAGTCTCCTTCAAAGTAATCTCCTCCGGCTGCGATGCACTTGTACCGTTCCAACAACTTCTGGAAGGCCCCATGGAAGTCCTCTTGTGTGAGCGTGTCAATGACCTTCATTACAGCCTCTTTCATCTTCTCAATTGTCTCATAACTACAGCCTCTGAGCTTAGGGAATAACCAAAAATCACAGGGAGCAATGTCTGGACTATAGGGATGACAAGGAACTGTCTTGATGCCCATCTTGGTCAAATAGTCTGTGACAAGGATGGAGGTGTGGACTGGTGTATTGTTCTGGTGGAAATGCCACTGACCTGATTTGAAGAGTGCTGGTCTCTTTTGACGGAATCTCTTCTTGAACTCCCTTAAAACCTCAACATAGTAACCCTAACCGTTTGGCCAATCAACTGTAGTGTATTGACTTCTTTACTCCTCCCACACCTCATAATCCATCACAGACTTCCTGCCTTCCTTGAATCTCTTATGCCACTCAAAAACTGATGCTCAATTCATGCAAGATGTTACAAAAGCAGTCTGAAGCATTCCATATGTTTCTGTGGCATTTTTTCCAAGTTTAAAACAGAATTTTATTGCATATTGTTCTTCTAAAGTGTCCTCATGTCCAGATTGCATTTTTGAAATTCACCAGCTGTGACAATCAGGCTTTAGTAGGGTGTATTCCAATTGCTGCTGTAGCTATTCATTTGAAGCTGAAATCATAGAAATTGGTCAGTCATCTCATAAGATGTATAGCAATAACATACTGAGTTTTCAAGCGTCTATGACAATTTTAAATGCTCATACGAAAAAAGTCTGGAAACTTCTCATATGCACTTCATATTGCAAAACTTTTGACTTCTACTAGTATAACTAGTAGTGGTACCTTGTGATGTTTGTGTCAGGGTAGATTGATTGGCAGAGATAAAGAAAATATAGGGGTGTCCTCGTGGTGTAAAACGATGGACTGCGCAGTCGTAAAAAGCAAGTTCGTACTCCAGTCGTGCTATTACGTTCACTTTCAGACAAATACCCTTGGGAAAGGTATGAACCCCCTTATCCTCCGATCTATGGGTTAAATGGTACCACTACTGTTCTTCTAGGAGAATAGCTTTGGCATTAAATAACCTACAAAGGTTGATATGCCGTTAAACAAAGTAAGTAAACCAAACTAAGAAAATATAGTTCAGTGAGATTTTATGGATACAGAAATATGAACATGTGTGGTATTATTGTTTGCAACATGCCCAATTGCTTTGCAGTTGCAATTTCACATTGTTATTAAAAGACAAGTCAACCTCAGGTCTTTGTTGAAATTGTATAAGTCATGGATCAGCTCCAAAAAGAAAAAAAAGTTTCAAATTTTATATATACTCCTATTTACCAACCCCTCTGTTCGGGCAGGATATGACACAAGGTCAAATTTTTAAGCGGAGTTTAACAGGTTTGAATTCAGAGTTTTCCTTCACTTAGACTAGTTGCCTCACCAAGGCTGAAAAACCCAGGCTCTCCTACTATTTACCCATATCTGGAGGGAGAATAATTGGATTTATACCTTTCCCAAGGGTATTAGTGCTATGTGAAATGCTATATATATATATATATATATATATATATATATATATATATATATTCTTTACAATATAGTTTTGGTACTGGGCAGTTTTCTATTCTGCTGCAGGTCCAAAAACTGCTATTTTTGCTGACTCACTTTGCTTACTACTCTAGATTGAAATTCATGTTGCTCTTGACTTTTTTGCAACTGATTATCGTGGACAGTGGCTTGGGGAGGAATCCCTGTCCAATGGTCAACCCAACTGCCACTAGTTTATTTCACTCATGATTTTTCTCTTGAATATATGAGGTCCTGACTTGGAGAAAAGAACTGTTTCTTCAGCTAAAGTCCTTTAAAAATGATATCCTTGTCTACTGATCTGAATTTATTATCATTGAAGACTAGTTTTTTATGGACATTAAAAAAAAAACTAATCCTTTGATTTCCATTAAGAAATCAAGCAGCAATCATGTCGATACTGCTTTATGGATGCTAACTAAAAGGCTGGAGAAAAGGCTTGACGGCAACTACACAAGAATGCTGCGGGCAATATTGAACAGGTCCTGGAGGTAGCACCCCACAAAGCAGCTGCTGGAGAGCCACCTACCACCCATCACGAAAACTATCCAAATTAAATGAACCAGACATGCAGGACACTGCTGGAGAAGTAGGGATGAGCTCATTAGGGATGTATTCCTATGGACCCCTTCACATGACTGAGCAAAAGCAGGGCGACCAGTTCGAACCTACTTACAGCAGCTCTGAAAATACAGGGTGTAGCTCTGAGGACCTGCCGAAAGGGATTAACGATTGGGAGGGGTGGCGAGAGAAAGTCAGGGATATCCTTGCTGATGACATGATCTGATAAAATCTGCCAACCTCTCTAACTTGTTAGCTATTTCTTTGATATTACTATACATGTGCATTCATGTTTATACACAATGCCTATATCTATGTAATATATATATATATATATATATATATATATATATATATATATATATAATCTCAAGGCCTAGTGGATAGTGTTTGCCAATGGCTCTGGAGACCAGGGTTCAATCTCAGGTTGAGTCATACCAAAGACTCAGAAAATGGTACTTGAAACCTCCTTGCTTAACACTCAGTATTATAAGGCATGGAGCAATCCAGGGAAAGGGATAACACTCTCCCCTACACCTTTACTTTATATATGAGGTGTTCATGGTAAAATGGTGACCATTGTAGAAAATGGACACAGAGACAAGAGTTCATGTCCTGAACAAAACTATTTGCATATCACGTAGCGCTAATACCCTTGGGGGTGGGGAGTATAAATCCAATTATTCTTCCTCCAGCTATGGACAAAAAGTCAGACAGACTGTGCTCTTGAACCTTTGTATGGCAACCAGTCTAGGAGATGGAAAACTTTGAATTTAAACATGTTAAACTTTGCTTAAAAACATTGACTTTGTTGCATCCTGCTTGTGCAGAGGTATGGAGATGTGTGTGTATATATATATATATATGCCTTTTTAAGAAAAACAAAAATCCTTACATTAGGATTATAAGTTTATTTCCATCCTGTTATGCTAATTATAATCCTAATGTAACTGGTTTTTGTTTTTCTTAAAGGAATTATTGCTCTGATGTCAGTTACATTGAGCTCTTTAGCAGGAAAATTTTAATGTTCATAGTTGAATGAGTTTATTGTCCTGACGGAATTATTCCTGACTCCGGTTTAACTGGACTGAATATATACACACACACATACACTCTTGTACCTATATGCACATTTGTTATGCCTCCTTGAACTTCTCACCTTTTTTTGACTATCTTATATCAATCTTTGCAAAAACATCTTTGCACAGAAAGTATACACTATTGATGAAATTCTGTTAGATATTTCATGTGATGGTTCCCAAAAATGCCATCTTAAATTCTTTTTCTTAGCCCCCCCCCCTCCACGCTATTACTGTTTTTGATCTGTTCCAAAAATATATTTCTCTATCAGGAAAAAATCCAATTAGTTTGTAGACTGTTTTTGAAATCTGTCTTGACAGTAAATTTCCAGTTCAAGGAGAAATATTTAAAAAATGTCTATGATTAAAAATTCTATTAATTATTTTGAAAGTTTCAAATAGATCATCTCTGATTCTTCTTTCTAGATGGAAAAGTCAGTATAGAAAGATGGTATCTCTCTCCTTATGTCGAAAAACCCTTAAACTCAAAGGTAATAAAAAGTTTCGTACCTGAACTAAGAAATCATCAAGTGTTTTTCGTGTTTCGGGATTCCTATGTTATCTATGTGCGTTATGGACATTATGAACGTTTTGCATACCGGTATGAATATGTCTATTTCACATATCCATATCTGGCTATGTAACAGTAGTACAGGTTATACATATAAACTTTTTTTTTTTTTTTTTTTTTTTTTTCAAAAACTTATTTTTATTAAAACATTTATTTTTCTTTTACAGATTGGGAAGTTACAACATTATCATTTAGGAAAGTTTTTAAGAGAACGTTACAATGGATTCCTGAATACAACATACAACCATGAGGAGGTTTGTATATAACTTTTTTTTTTTTTTTTTAAATTTTATTTCTATTAAGCTATATTCGGCTGATTCAAAAGTATTGCAATATTTTTGTAGTATGAAGCACAATTACATGGCTTGTGATGGTGACGATTCACAGTGGACTGTAAAATGCCAAGCTTGCATGCTACCCACTGTATTTACCTCTATCACTTGGAATACAACCTCAGAATCCTTGCTTGTTCAAGGCTCTTGCGATCCAAACAAAATTTCTTGAACCATCTGGTTGTTGTACTGAGATCAATTATACCGTCACTTTCTGCACAACTTTTTTTTTTCTTTTTTTTTTTTCTTTTTTTTTTTTTTTTTTTTTTTTCTTCCTTCTGTTTCCATGGTGATGTGAATCAATCAGTTCAAACTCGTAAATCATGTTCATCTGCGTAGCTTTTGAATCACATAGGGAATTAAGCAATGGACAATGTGTCGGTGCACCAACTACCACAATACTACCTATCACAGTGAGTATCTTCCACAGCTTGAAATGCTTTGGTCATGTGGTATATGCATTGGAAACGAGCACACACCAAAATATTGCAGGACTTTTGACTCGCCCTACTACTTATAGATTGTTTATGAAAGCTTTTTACCAAAAGAAGTTAATTTCACTATATTACTTAATTGTTCTGAATAGCGTTCAATGGTTTTATCTTTACTAGACATCTGGTCATGAAAACCTTTACCAATTCTTAGTGATGGGAAGATATTTAGTTAAGTCTCCACTTACCAAGGACCAATATTAACATTAGTATATCTTTTATATACTAACACAGAACAAAATGAAAGGAAAGACAAAATCCTCTCAATTCCATATTTGGTATTTTATAAACACGCTATACATGCATCATCATCATGTTGTGCAAATCAGTACGGATATTTCTGACCCTCTCTCGCCACGCCTCCCTATCATCCATTGCCTTTGGCAGGTCTTCTGGGCTACATTCAGTATCTGCACAGAGCTGCTGTATGTATGTTCGAGCTGGATGTCCTGCCTTTGCTCGTCCACAGGAGTACATCACTGATGAGCTCGACCCTACTTTTCCAGTAGTGTCCTGCATGTCTGGTTCATCTAATTTTTACAGTTGCTGTTTTGTGGGGTGCTGTCTCCAGGACCTGTTCAATATTGCTTGCAGCATTCTTGTGTAATTGCCATCAAGTTTTTTCTCCATACGTTTTGTTAGCGTCCACATGGTGCATCCATATAGCAGTATCAATACTACCACTGCTTGGAAGAAACTGCGCTTAATTTTATCAGTCAGGTCTGACTTCCATGCGACCAATAGCCTATCGATAGTTATCCATGCTTTTGCTAGTCGTGTGTTGATGTTTGTCTTGGTTGATGAGACACTGCTCCCTAGGTAGGTGAACTTTTCAACTAGTTTCAGAGCGCAACTGTTTAGTGTGGAGATGTCACCTGTTTAATTGAAGCACATATATTCCATCTTGTGTGCATTGACATGGAGGCCGATGCCTGCAGCAGCTTGTTTCAGACTATGTAGCAGGGTTTCAGCTTGTGCAGGTGCATTTGCCAGAAGTGCTATATCATCAGCATAGTCAGCATCGGTAATTGTTTTAGTGGGATACCTTCTGCTTCTTTCTTTTGTTAGCTTGAAACCATTTTCTTTGATTTTTATCAATAGATGTTCTAAGCACGTAGTCTAGACACATGATAAAGAGATATGGGGCTAATGTGTCTCCTTGCAGTACACTTGCTACAATATCGAAGTAGTCTGTGTCTCCATCCAGAAAACAGACTTTTACCTTGGAGTTTCTATAGGGCATCATTATGGCAGTGACTGTTTCTTCTGGTAGGCCGTATGTGAGAAGGATTTTATCCATCTTTCCTCTGTGAATGGAGTCAAAGGCCTTAGTAAAGTCGACAAATAATATTGTTGCCTCTTGGTTTTTTGCATGTACACCTTCAAGAATTCGATCGATAGAATTTGTGAGGCCGTGGATCTATTTCTCCAGAAGGCATTTTGGTTCTTCCAAAGTATGTTGTCAATTTTGGGCTCTATGTGGTTGTGTAGTAGGGCAATGTCTCAACAGCTATAATTATACACAGTTTCATGAGCAAGCAGTATGTAAAAGGGGTACAAAATAGTTAAGGGCTTACTTAGCAATATAGCCAAGTGGTTTTACTCTTCTCTTGTAGGGTCAGAGGCCTCTCTAATATTCAAAGAACATGCAAAAAGAGGTTGAGAATGGGTTTCTTAATGAACTTTTTGATTCTGTAAGGGAGATAATTATTTATTGTATCATTACAATTGAATCCCTAGTTATTAATGGAGAAAAAATGTTTGGTATAATAAGTAGGAAAGATATTTACTATATACATACCAGTGGCATTTAAAAAAAAAAAAAAAAAAAAAAAATTGTCTTAACAGCTAAAACTATATGCGTATTGTTCCATAAACAAGCAGTATGTAAAAAGGGGATACAAAATAGCTGAGGGCTTTTTTGTTAAGTGTTGGTAAGATGGCTATGGGACTTTACTGTTCCCTGGCAGGATCAATGTCTCATCATCATCATGTCGTGCTGCTAGCATGGATTTCCCAAACCCTCTCGCACCATCCATCTCTATCATCCATTGCTCCCGGCAAGTCTTCTAGGCTACATCCACTATTGGCATAGCTGCTGTAGTTAGGTTCTAGATGGTTGTCCAACCTTTGCTTGTCCATGTGAAAGGGTCCACAGGAATACATCGCTTATGAGTTTGTCCTGATTTCTCCAGCAGTGTCTCGCATGTCTGGTTCATCTAACTTGGATGGTTTTCATGATGGGTGGTAGGTGGCCGTATAGCTGCTGTTTTGTAGGGTGTTGCCTACAGGACTTGTTCAATACAGCTTGCAGCATTCTTGTATAATTGCTGTCAGGTTTTTTTCTCCATACATTTAGTTAGCACCCATGTGGTGCATCCATATAGCAGTATTGATACAACTGCTGCTTGGAAAAAAACTGCATTTTATTTTATCAGACAAGTCTGACTTCCATATGACCAATAGTCTACCGATAACTGGCCATGCCTTTGCTAGTTGCGTGTTGATGTCATTTTTGGTTGATGAAACACTGCTTCTGATGTAGGTGAACTTGTCCACTAGTTTCAGAGGACCACCATTTAGTGTAGAGATGTCGCCTCTTTGATTAGTGCACATGTATTCTGTTTTGTCTGCGTTGACATGGAGGCCTATGCCACCTGCTGCTTGTTCCAGATTATGTAGCAGGGATTTGGCTTAGGTGGGGGAATTTGCCAGAAGCGCTCTGTCAGCGGCGTAGTCCATATCCATAATAGGGTATCTTTTACCAGTGTAAAGCAGTTTTCTTTCATTAAATCTATAGACATTTGAAGCACGTAGTCTAGGCAGATAATAAACAGGTATGGGGTTAATCTATCTCCTTTCAGCACACCTGCTACAATATCAAAGTAGTCTGTTTCCATCCGGGGAGCAGACTTTTATTTTCGTGCTTTTTTTTTTTTTTGTTTTTTTTTTATATAGCATCATTACCATAGGCGAGTAGTATTTGCTCCATCTTCCCTCTGTGTATAGAGTCAAATGCCTTGGAGAAGTCTACAAATAATATTGTTGCCTCAAGGTTTTTGCATGAACACTTTCTAGAATTCGATGGATTGTCAAAATTTGTGATGTGGATCATTTTATTTGAAAGCCATTTTGGTTCTTCCTAAGTATTTTGTCAATTTTAGGTTCTATGCAGTTACATAGTAGAGCATTGTAGATCTTGGCTGCTATGGATGTAATGGTTATACCTCCGTAGTTCTTAGCTATTCTGAGGTCACCATTCTTGGGGATAGGGAGGATGCATTCCTTTGTCCATCTGTCTATTGTGTTCTGGTTATATATGGTGTTGCAGTATGTCATCGAATTTCCTTGTCTTCCATACTTCTAGGGGCATTTCATCAAGCCCTACTACTTTCCTATTTTTAATTTTTCTTAGTACTAAGTTGAGTTCTTATGTAAACTGTCCTAGTTTGATGTCTAGTTGATTACTACTAGTTTTTGTGATAGGTCCATGCATAGCTTTTGGAAGTTTTTGTGAAATGTTATTTCCACAGGTGTACTTGTTCTTCTTGGCTGGCAGCTTTCAATTTAGCTCTTGCAGTAGTCTTCCTTCTACTCACTTCATTTACTGTCTTCCATGTTATCATAGATTGTCTATCTTCAACTGAGTCTTTAATTTTTCTTAGGACTAAGTCAAGTTTTTCTTGTGTAAACTGTCCTTGTTTGATGTCTAATTGTTTACTAAAAATTCTCATGATTGCTTCATGTGTAACTTTCAGAGGGTTTCCGAGTAAATTCTTGAGATGTTGTTTCCATAGTTGTATCTATTGTTTTTAGCTGGTAGCTTTCATTTTAGTTTTCACAGTGCTCTTCCTTCTGCTCACTTCATTTGCCATGCTATCTTAGATTGTCTATCTTCAACCGAGTCTCTAATCTTATTGATCTGATTTTGTATGTATTTTGTTTGTTCTTTTAGGTATACGTTAGTTCATTTTGAGCCATCTTAAGTTTCTGTGTATTGATATTGGTTGGGTTCCTTCTATTGCATAGGGTTTCGGTTTTTACATCTGCACGCTTTTTTTTTTTTAACCACTAATGTCTCCCATGGAACTCTAGGTTTAGCTCTTTGTTTAGTTAGTATGCATTTTGCTGCCACTTCTATGTTGGCATTGACAAATTTCTCATATTTGTCATTCGAAGTAAGTGTTTCTGATATCTCCTGAAGTGCATCAAATTTGTTTCTTAGTGGATAGAGTGTTCGCCAATGGTCCGGGAGACCAGGGTTCAATCCCAGGTTGAGTCATACCAAAGACTTTAAAAATGGTACTTGATACCTCCTTGCTTAACACTCAGCAATATAAGGTACGTATCAAGGATAAAGTGGAGCAATCCAGGGAAAGGAGTAGTGCCCTCCCCTACACCTCGGTGTAGTAGCTATTGAAAAGGGAGCTTTCTGGTCGCCCTCGACTACGGTCGCCAACTTTACTTAGTTTTTATCACTAATATCCCTGTCGTTAAGCAGGGACCAGTCATAGTGTACCGTTGTGGTTGTTTGGGCCATATTCCTTTGTAGGCTCAGATGTATCTTTGCCGTGACAATATGGTGATCAGAGGACACAGCCTCAAAAAAGGAATATACCTCACAATTCAATGCGCTATTATTCCATTTCTTATTTATGAGGATATAGACTATCTGTGCATTAGCATTATTTGCGTAAGGTGTAGGTCCATAGTTTTCCTTTTCTTTTCTGAAATTTAGTGTTAAGGCATGTTAATCTATTTTCTAACGTGAAATCTATTAAATGTGAGAATTAATTTTTTTTATTTTTATTATTTATTTATTGCGGACTTTTTGCCCTCTTGGTAGTTTTTGTGTTGCTTCTTCTTTCATTACATTTCAGCCAAATTTCACCTGGCCTTCTTCAGGTGATTTATTGCAACCTCGAATAGGAATGCTGAATTAGAACTGTTTGAATAAACTGAATAGCTTGAAATAGAAATGTTTTTGACAATTAAACTGTGTACTCATGCTAAACTGAATTGCTTGAAATAGAACTATTTGTATAAAAATTTGTTTTAGCATTAAATAACCTACAAAGGTTGATATGGCATAAAATCCAAACGACCAACCAATCAAGACCGTTATATTATGGCGCTATTTATTGTATTCAAATACAACTTGGTTCATATACAAACATTTTCCAATCGTTGCACAAATAGTCAGTTAAACTCGACATCATAATGGAACTGTTTTCAATTCATTGTCAGAATCAGAATTACCAAAGTACAAATTGAAGAAATTACCTTCCTCCATCTTGCTTTGTTGTTGAAATCAAAGCTTCACTCTGTCTTGATTTAGAAATATACGTCCCACTAGCTGGCAACGTAATATGCTAATGATATGCAAATCAATTCTCCCAACCTCTTTCTATTGGCCAGTAAAAAAAAATAAAATAGGCATACTATGTCATATGAAATGTGGAAAATTCCAGCCAATATCCTACCATCAAAAATGAATTAAGTCTGTTTGTGTCTCAAATGCACAGAACATGCTATACTTGTTTCTTTCACAGTGAAAGTTAAACTTAGTATTATATAATGTCATTAACCTATGAGGAAAATGTTTATAAGTTAAACTTAGTATTATATAATCTCATTAACATATGAGGAAAATGTTTTCAAAGAATTTACAATTTTCCGTTTTTGAAAATCGACATCATAATAACTTACATTCTTTAATTATGAAGGTGTGGGTTGTGTAATGGCCATCAATGTGGATATGGCAAATTTTGGCTGAAGCTGTTTGCTATGGGTAAATAGTAGGGTAGACTTGGCTCTTGAACCTTGGTATGGCAACTAGTCAAGAAGGAAAACTGAGTTCAAACCTGTTAAACTCCCCTTAAAAATTGCTTGCCTGGAGGCGTTGGATGAATATTATATTCTTAATAATGAACAAAACTTTAGTAAAACAAAAAAAAAAATATTCGTCTTTATTCATATACAATTTTTAATCCTCATTTCATAAATTATATTTGCTAGAATTTGGATGATTTAAAAAAAAAAAAAAAAAAAAAAAAAGAATATTGAGTTTTAGTACAAATACAAACCTTACAAAATTGTTTCAAATTGGACTGGAAGTTGCTTTATTCTCTGTTAGAGAATTTAATATATTTCTTTAATAAGAAGTTTATTCTTGTTGGATTATGAGAATACACACGAACATAATGAAGGTGTACTTAGCAGAATGTTTATTATTATTGCCTGTGGTGTAATGGTTATCATCGTAGGAAATGGACACAGCGATACGAGTTCAAATCCTGGACAAGACTGATTGCATTTCAAATAGCACTAATACCCTTGGGAAAGGTATGAATCCAATTATTCTCTCTCCAGCTATGGGTAAATAGGACAGACTGGGTTCTTCAGCCTTGGTGAGGCAACTAGTCTAGGAGAAGGAAAACTCTGAATTAAAACCTGATAAACTCCGCTTAAAAATTGACCTTGTGTCATATCCTGCCCGAGCGGAGGGGGTTGGTAAATATGAGAATTTTTATTATCACTATAGGAAAGGAAATCTGCATCCCATGTTCAAATCCTGAACAAAGTTGTTTGTTTCTCTTCATGTTAATAATGTCCTTTAGAAAGTCATGAATGTGTTCTCCCACCAGCAATGGAGTAAGTAGTAGTTCTTTAGCCTTGGTTAGACAACCAGTCTAGGAGAAGGACAACTCTGAATTCCAACCAGCTTTGCTCTGGTTTAAAAAAAAGATTGACTTTTTGTTGAATCCTGCTTGTGGTAGAAGTGTTGGGTAAATATGTGTAAGCATTATGGTGGTTTGAATTGTCCTGTGTTTTGTAAGGGATTGTGATTTTTTTTTTTTTTTTTTTTTTTTAAGTATATAGACATCATTTCTAGAAAGATATTGGCTAAAATCTGAAGGCCAAGGTTAATGGGATTTGTTTTTTTTTAAATTCTGAATTGAAATATGAAACTAAAGTAGCAATAGTAATAAAAAAAATTGCCCCCACCCTCAGGTTGGTAGTGTGACTTTTATAGGTCACATCTAAATTCTCCAAATCTTCCAATAATTGTTTTGTTTGTTTGTTTGTTAAAAAATGGAATAGATACTAGTTGCAAATTGGACTGGAAATTACTTTATTCTGTTTGTATCAGTGTATTACTCTAATAAAAAAATCTTTCCACAATGTGCTACTTTTGCTGGGTTATGGTCTTATACACAAACATAATGAAAATTTTAATTACGTGAGCTATTTTGTTAGGAATGTTTTCTTTTTTGATTTTTTTTTTTTTTTTTTTTTTTTTTTTTTTTTTGTGTTAAAAGTAGAAAGACAAACACTACTCCTAGAAAGATATCTGCTAAGATTTGAATGCCAAGGTTAATGGGATTTGCTTTTTAATTCTGAAGTGAAATATAATGAAACTAAAGTGTCGATGGTAATTAAAATTGCCCCCACCCTCCTCTCAGGTAGGCATATGTTACTTAATGTAGGTCACTTTGGTTCTCATAACCTTTAAAACTGAAAATCTTCTAATGATTGATTTTTTTTATTTTTCTTTCTTTCTTCAATATTAATGGAATATTTAAGTGTGTTAATAAAAATGGCTTACTTGGCTCCCACAAGCATGCATTTATCTGTGACACCTGTTAACAGTAAACACATAATACTATACTGTTATAAATATTCTACATATTGCAAATAAAACTGGATCCTCTTATTAGTGTTTAATGAGAGGTTAACGGACAAAATTTATATATTCATAAAGTTGCTTATAGACCAATTTTTGACTCTTAAATCAGGTCCTTGACCAGAGGGTCACATTTGGTTCTACACCCAACTTGGATAATTTTCTCTTGGAAGAGAATTTGATGTCACATTCTACACTTGGCTGTGAGGGGTTTGTAAATAATAATAGAAAAAAAAATTGGTAAATGAATTATATGAAATTTTCAGGTCATCAAGACATGTTTATTTTAAGACTAGTTGACCTGAATGCTAGAGAATTGGTGTAATGCATAAAGCAGTGTTCCCAACCTCTGTCTCACACGCTGTCTTTGAGGTTCATTCTGGCCTTTGAAATTTGCTGACTATATACACAGTATTGTCTTTCTGATGTCTCTTTTTGCTTAGAGACTATATCTGAGTATTTTTTGCAGCCTTAAACAGAGATAGTATATAAATATTTTCATGACCAAGGGACTATAATTTAATATTTTTGTGACCTTAAATTGAGAGATGATTCTTGAGTATTTTGTGACATTAATTTTGGAAACTACTATTTCCTTAATTTATGATTATGAATATATTTTTCTCTTGTTTAAAACCTCTGAACTTTATATTCCCTCTATAAATTACTGTTTGGTTGAAGCTAATGGCTTCTGACAGGGATGTTGATTATTTAACTGATATAACGGTGCTAAAAATTACAATAAATTCATTTTAAGAAAAAAAATGAATTTATTATACAGACTTCATAGACATTAAATATCAGTATTTCATGTTTTTTATTTTTATTTTTTTTAAACATTTATATAAAGAATTACGGACAATAAATTTACTTAAGTTTCCTGTGTTTTTCGCAATCTTAAGACAGTTGCTTGCCCAGTCGACCAAGGCTGTAGAATACACTGACTGCAACTCTGCAGGGGGCGGTAAACTGCTTTAGAAATATTTTTATTTATATTCTATTCAACTCAATTAAGTAAACTGCACTTAAACCTGAAATGAGTGTGTATTTTATTTATATATATATATATATATATATATATATATATATACTGATTATAAAACTTGGCTACTATTTTAACTAATTAATGGAGAGGTCATCCATGCCATTGTGGTTAAAGTGCTGGACTGACATTGTAGTTAGTGACAAGATGAGATGGTTTTCTTACTGCTGAAAACCATCTTATAAGTCACCCACGCCCATGTTATTACCAACTTTTTACTTAAATTAATATTTAAAAAAAAAAATTTAAATCCTTTCCCCCCCCACATGAGTGTCCTGCATATGACACTAAACAATCTGATGGTGAGGTTCCAGTAATGCTGGAGCTTTGGGGAATGTAGAGTACCCCTTCATTGGCATCACTCTCAGGTCCACTCTGGCCCTGAGTGGTAGCACTTGATAGTCCTATCTATGGCTTAAATAGAACTAAACTGCATACTTAGGCTAAAATGAATTACTTGAAATAGAATGGTTTTTATATTTAAACAGCATACTTGAAATAGAACTGTTTTGACGTAAACTCCATACTTCTGCTAAATTGAATTGTTTGAATTAGAACTGTTTGACTAAACTGAATGGCTTTAAATAGAAATGTTTTTGACAATTAAATTGTGTACTTATGCTAAACTGAATTGTTTGAAATAGGACTGTTTATTTGTCTAAAAAAATGGATTTGGCATTAGATAAACAGCAAAGGTTGATATGCCATAAAAGCCAAACAACCGGACAGTTGCATTCTAAAAGTGGCAAGTAAAACGAGTTCAAGACTTGAATGGGTGTCCATAATTCAAGTCTTTATAGGTTTATACTTACTCTGCTTTGGTAGCATTGATCACTCTTTTCATACAAAAACTTTTCTTATTTGCTTTCGAGTGTGTTTTTATTTATATATATATATATATATATATATATTATAAAACTTGGCTATTTTTAACTAATTAATGGAGAGGTCATTCATGCCATTGTGGTTAAAGTGCTGGACTGACATTGTAGTAGGGCAACTGGAGTTTGAATTCACTATTACGTTCCCTTTTGGACTAATGCCCTTGGGGAAAGGTATGAACTCCCTTATCCTCCCTGCTATTGGTTAAATAGTACCACTACTGTTCTTCTAGAAGGATTATTTTGGCATTAAATAACCCTTAAAGTTTGGTTTGATCTCTTTGTTTAATGGCATATTAAACTACGGTAAAGTAATTTTCTTTTCTATTTACTCACAAGAAAAAAAAATCTTTTTTCTCACTGCCAATGACATTAGTCAGCTGTTGATTATTGGAAGTGATTTTTATGAATTATTATTTATTCAAGTCTGTTGGTATTTCAGTGGATCTTTAAACAAACATTTTAGTTTGCCTATATGTTTGTTGGTCATTAAATAGTGGGGTTTTTTTTGCCATTAAGAAACTTGAAACTTATTGAATAATAAATATATATATATACACAATACTTTAAGAAAAACAACGAAACCGGTCACATAGGATTATAAATTTATTTCAATCCTGTTACGCATTTTTGAAATTTCCAAAAACACGAAAAAAGTAACAGGACTTAGATCTGAAGAAGTTCTGTTACTTTTTTTGTGTTTTTGGAAATTTCAAAAATGCGTAACAGGATTAAAATGAATTTATAATCCTATGTGACCGGTTTCGTTGTTTTTCTTAAAGAATTTATTGCTCTGTATTATTGTTACATTGAGCTCTTTACCAGGAAAATTTTAAATATTCATTCATGAATAACTTCTTGTCCTGATGGAATTACTCCCAACTCCGGTTTAACTGGACCAAGAATACTAATATATATATATATATATTACTCTCTCTCTAGTGTCAATGATAAATTGCTTCAGATTTTTTTTTTTTTTTTAATTGTTTTAGTATGTCTTATTTATCTATCATTAGATAGATGCAAGTAAATTTGATCAAATGGAGTGGAGAAACCATATCAAGAAGATTTATCATTTATGAAATTAGCCAACAATTTTGTTTTGTTTATTGCCCTGAAGATGATTGTAAAGACAAAAATGTTGGCAAGTTTCATATTAATAATACATCTTCTGACATCTCCATTTTATATATTTTGTTACACCAACTGGTCGAAACACATGAAAATTAACCAAAAGAGTTTTGTGCCTTATTGAAGGTTTGGATGTAAGGCATGTTTTGATTTAACATTTAGTTTATAGAATTTTTTTAAACTGCTTTAGAAATATTTTTCTTTATAGTCTATTCAACTTGGATGCACTTACACCTGAAATGCTTTTATTCTTACAGCTGAAAACCATCTTATAAGTCACCAACACCCATGTTATTACCAACTTTTTACTTAAATAAATTAATATTTTTAAAAAAATTTAAAATCCTTTTCAGATCAAAATAGAAAGTTCCAGCACAGAACGATGCTTGATGAGTGCATATTCAAACTTGGCTGGTCTCTACCCACCAGTTGGACAACAAATTTGGAATAAGGATCTTCTTTGGCAACCAATTCCTGTTGAAACAAAACCTGCTTCTGAAGACAATGTAAGTAAATTTATTACATTTATTATTATTCCCACCCCCCCAGTTTTTTTTAAAGTAACTGAACAACTAAAGATATAACCTACAAATTACTTTGAAGTTTTTGGTAGATGAAATGATTCCAGCCAAGAGGGGGCGGAAAAATGTTCAGTGAACACTTTACTTTTGAATTTTTGAATTTTTTTCCCCCATTTGTTACATAAATAATTTCAAATATTTTTAATTGAATTCTAAATATTTTTTTCCATTTGTGTTGCATAAATAATTTTAATATTTTTTTTTCTCATTTCTGTTTCAAATATTTATTTTTAATGAATAAATGAAGAAAAATTTTTTTAATTTTGTTGCTTAAATTTCAAGCTTTTGAAGAAAAAAAAAAAGACGTAATTTTTTTTATTGAATAATTGTAAATAATTTTTCTTTTATGAAATAATCTTATAGCTTTAACATAGGATATTTTTACAATTCATTTTCTCGAATTTATTTTTAGACTCTACATCTGGGAAAAGCCTGTCCAAGATACGATGAACTTTACAGACAAGAGATGCGTTCTCATGAAGTAACTGATGAGGAAATAAAGAATAAAGTGAGTAATAAATCTCGTAAAAAGGGTTCGCAAAAACTCTTGATTAATTTAGTGATGCATGTTTAACTGCACACAGTAATGAAAGAATTTATTAAAGTCAAATTCCTGTCTGTCTTGGGTGTAGAAATAGTCTGCTCCCTGGTTTACACTCCAGGTTTATCTATGAATCTTCCAAACTGCTTTACAAGATATCTCTAATTAGCATCTGCAATGTTTCACCAAGTCATAAGACAAATCAGAAAGAATAAAAACACACAACATAGGATTGACTGATTTTATTTATTTATTTTTTTTAAATCTCTTTTGAGAATTTGCTGCTTTTTTTTTTTTTTTTTTCCTTCAATTATGAGTAAATTTGTTGGTTTTATTAAAAAGAAATCTTACATTGTTCTTGACATTTGTCATAACATTTTATGGAAATTCAATGGTTTTTTTTTTTTTTTTTTGCTTGGTTACAAAAGTAGCATTGGGAGAAATTGAAAAATAAAGCAGTCAAATGAATTAAGAGATGAAAAAGCAATAGATCTGAATATACAGGATTAAAATTGTTTTAATTATGAATTTTTATTGACTTGTGTAACAGCAGCAACTGGGCCCCAAAATCGAAGACACGAGTCTCGAACTGATGAAGATGTATATCTTTATTTGCACACGTGTTCAGCGTAAAGCAAGCATACAGTCTCCAACGTGAAAACTGAAACAAAACAAATGCACTCATAAATGTTCCAAAAAAAGAAACACACCACGAAAGTGATGATTTAAATCGAATCATTCAAGAGAATTCACATGCTTACCTCTTTTTGCCTTGCTAGTGACTCACAAAGAAAAATGTCAGTCTCGCATGCCGGTCAATTTGAAAAAGAGCGAATTCACGCCAGGCGGTGTTCAGGCTGGAAGTTCCTCTCACACCTTCGACCTGGAAGCGACCGGTGCGGAAGGCAAAGTTCAATCTAAAAAAAACTATACCGGTTGAAACGCAAACTCCTACATTCACAACTTGTATCGGAGAAAAACTAATCATCCAAATCTACTTAATCTGTGAAGACAAGGTGGAATATTAATATCCACATTTTTTAGAGCTTGTGCAATATACACTCTGAAAATAAATCTTGTTTAATATACCCCAGCTATAGAATTTAAAAAAATACTTTAGTAAAAAAGTTTAGTTTAGTTGCTATTACATTCACTTTTGAATTAATACCCTTGAGAAAGGCATGAACCCTCTTATCCCCTAAGCTATGGGTTAAACAGTACCACAACTGTTCCTCTACGAGGATGTCTTTGGCATTAAATAACTCACAAAGAAACTAAATGTATTGTAATTGTGAAACTTCAAATTTTTTTATCTTATGGTCAAAATTGCATTCGAGCCATTTGTTTAATGTGCTGCACTGAAAGGGTTAAACTAATTTAAGCAATATGGCCTGCTTTCTTAATTTCCTGCCAAATGTCTCATGATATGATGCCATTTAGTTTATAGTCAAGAGTAGAATTATTTGAATTTCTTAGATCAAACATAGCCCAGTCAGCTGGGGCTGTAAAAGAGTATACTGACTGCATCTCTGTCAAGGGGTAAGACACTTCCCAATGAGTATCCTGGACCATAACTGTAATTAGATGAAACAGGATTGTTGTCAAAGAATAAAAAAACTTGCTATCAGTTTCTTTCAAACAATGAATAAATGCGATTGGGGTGTAGAAAGAATGTCTTGGATGGTGTTGCAGCAGTGAAGGGAGGAATGGATTCATGCCTTTCGCATTGTCTTACTCAGTTGTGGTATGATAGAATTTTTTCTTTTTTTTTTACTGCATCTTCTTTTATAAATAAAGTCTTTCTATTTTCAGCCATTTTATGATTTCATTGACAAAATGACTGGAATTAAGAGAGAGAACATCTCATCAATCTGGTCAGTAGCAGACACTTTGGTTTGTGAAGTAAGTAAATCTATTTCTTTTTCATATCAGTCTTTTTTTTCTCTCTCTCTCTCTCGTTTTACTTGTATTTTTCTCTCCATTTCATTAATAACAATTTTAGATTTTTCATTTTAACAATTTGATGAATTCATTGATGACAGATTTTTTGACCTTGAACTTGATTTTTTTTAGAAAATCTCTTAGATTATGTTAGTTAAAGAATTTATCATAAAATTATCTCTTCCGTTTGAAAATTTTGTTGCAGACTTAGTTTTAAAAAAACCTATTAATACAAACATATCACAGTTTAAAACAATACCAAATATAACCCCCTTTACCCTTTCTTTAAAATTTTTTTTCTTAAACTGCCAGAACCACCATAACATGAGTGCCCCCAGTTGGCTGAATGAAACCGTCTTCAATAAATTGAAGGAACTTGAGAGTTTTTCATTTTACATCAAGTTTGGAAAAATAGTGCTTGCTCGATTGAAAGGGGGTAAGTAATTTTTACTTTTCTGGAGTCTGTTTGATTGTTTTTATGAGATATTGCACCTAAATAAGGTAAATGAACCTGTCCATAAACATATACTGTGTTTTTTTTTCTTTAAAGAAATTAATTTATTCACAGTCTGTTAAAATTGCTCTATTTTTATAGGAATGGTTCTTTGTATTCATTTTGTAATGTAATTTGTGCTACTGGCACTCTGACATTATGATTTAATTCCAAAAAGAGATTATTCACTATTATAGTTTATGGTTGAAGCTGCAGAAACTATGCATTAGCTCCAACTTCTGAGGATACATCTTTGCCTGCTGATTCTTCGCACTCACCAGGTCACTCATATGCCTGTTTTTTCCTTGAAGTTCACTTCCAAGAAGTAAGATTTTTAGAAAATAGAAAAAAAAAAAAGGATATCCTTGGTGATTGACCTGACTACTAATTCTAAAGGCTTACGTTTATTATGGATATTAAAAAAAACTAATCCTTTTTATACCCATCAATAAATCCTATTTCAATTTTTTAAATTTACCACTACTCAGCTATCCCCAGATACACACTTGTATATGTGTGCCCAGGGACAGAGAGCTTATAATGTCACATTAAAATGTTTTTTTTTTTTGTTTTTTTTAGGTCCATTGCTGAAAAAAATGATAGTGAATTTTCAGCAAAAAATAAAAGGAACAGATACTACCAAGTTTTATATGTTTTCAGGCGTAAGTCAATTTTCTAATCTTTGTCTTTTTTCCATAAAAAGTCACATCAATTTGACTATTTATAAAGTTTTTTTGCAACTGAGGGGAAAATAAAATGGAAACTGTTACTATTTACAAGGAAGAAATTGTAAGCGTTTGTATTACATAAACAAAAACTTTAGTTGAAACTTGGTTCATCACTGATCTTAAAAGAGGTTTTTATTCATGTAATGTTTAACAAATGGGAACGACCCAGATCCATTGGAAACATTTATTTGATTAAATTACATTCTGTTACATTTATAAAGAAAGAATTTTAATTTGTGAAAGATAAATAAATTATATAGGGAAACTATTTTATATTAAAAGAAGAAAAAAAAAATTATGACAAAGTATGGAATGTGTGATATACTAAACAGTAATTCACAAATGAATATAAAAATTACACGTTCCATTTCAACATTAAATCTAAAAAGGACAACATTTCAAATAGCAAATCCAATCTGGCAAGGTGTCGCTTGGTATGCAAGAGATGTTATTAAATAGTTTATATTAGTTAGGTTTTTTATTTTTATTTATAAGTTTTCACCCTCAACAGTTTGCTAAATTTTGGAATGATCTGTTATTTCACTGGTCTTGTTGAATTCTTTTATATTCTATGTTAAAAAAAATTATATTCCATAATTTTATTTTTATTTTGTTGCAGCATGATATAACTGTATGTTCTCTATTAAGTGCAATGCAAGTTTATAATAAAAAATCACCTCCTTACGCTGCCACTGTCATCACTGAACTTCATGAAAAACCCAAAGGAAACTTTTTCATTCGTATCTACTACAAAAACACCACAGAAGATCTGAATAATTACATGACTCCACCTACACAATTGACTGTACCAGGTAAGATATAAATGACCTGAAAGAAGAAAAAAGGCTGTATTAAAACTTGTATAAAAGTAGTTGACTAGATATATAGAATAATTTCTCTTCATAGCAATGATCAGTCTTGAAATATATTCTTCTTTAAACAATCCCTGATAATGACCTGAAGGCAAAAACAAAACTTTTCTAATATAAAGATATTTTTAGCAAATATTCAGGGCAAGGGAAGCAACTCTCAAAAATAATTATATTCTTTTGAAGAAAAATAACTTATTTATTTATGTTAAAGACGAAGTACATTAATAAGTCTCTTGATTGCTGAAGTGCCAGCAAAATCTTGACATAAAAATGAAATTAACAGAAAATTTCTAATATTGTTCCACTTTGTAATGAAATGACTTTTTTTCTTTGCAATGATTTAATCAAGTTGGAATCGGTTTTAAAAATATCTATTTGATGCATAGGAAGAACCTATTAGGGTTCTATCTATCAGAATGCGTCTGGAAGTTATGGCAATGCAGGGTTATTCCAGAATTCAAGCCACGCCATTATTTGCAATTTATTATCATACTCAGGACGACCCTTGTGGGTGGGGGAGGTCTCTCTATGGAAGTTGTCTTCTTAAAAATAAAATATTAATTGCTAAAACTTTTTTTTTAAGGTTGTGATGCTGATTGTCCATATGAGAAATTTGTTGATGTCCTACATGAAACAATTCCTATCGACTGGCAAAGTGAATGTGAGGTATCACCGCCAAACCATCTTAATTTTTCACGTAAGAAAATCTTATTATTTTCATAGTTTCAATAACTATTTCTATTTAAGACAACAATCAGATTTCCAGTTGGCAAGACAAGACAGACCATTTTTATTGGGTACCTCCTAATGCTTCTGATTCTGTGGCAGCCAAAATGTAATGATTAACAGGCTAGTCTTGCAGACCAATTACTACTGTGTTAGTGGATTTGATCTTCATTTGGTGCTCCATATGTCTGGCCTTATGTCAAACTAAGCCTTAATAAATGACCCCATTGGTGCAGGTTAAGTTCTAATCATTTTGTATATTATATTGGCAATGCAACAGCTGCAAATATGTCATGTATGAGTTGGTCACCACAAAGTTCAGATTTCACTTTTTTTTTTTTTAAAGCGGGGCATGTAGAAGAGAAAATACTTATTTCCTTCTGTTTTAATATATTGCACCAGCTGTTATTCATGTTGGAGAAGTTAGGTTCATATGTGCTTGGCATTTATCTCAGAAAATTCTACCCATGTCAAGCAGCAGCTACACTTGCATGAATCTCTCAAACAAAATTGTATGTGACTGCCATTTATTTGACTGAAACTGTTTTTGTAAAGGGAGTCACTGTGGCAGTATGGCTAACTTGCTGGACTGCAACATTGTAGTAAGCCCTTTAGGAAGATATGAACCTCCTTATCCTCTCAGCTTTGGGGTAAATGTTGTTCTAGGAGGATGGCTTTGGAATTGTATTACCCATGAAGGTTTATCATACATTTTTTAAACAAAGAAACCAATCCTGTATGAAAATAAATAACTAAAGGTGACCTGAACAATCAAGAGAGGAATTTTTTATTTTACATTTATTTATATATATATATATATATATATATATATATATATATATATATATATATAAAGCAAAGTTGGTGACCGTAGTCGAGGATGACCCAAAGGTTACCATTTCATTAACTACTACACCGAGGTCGAGGGTAGGGTACTCCTTCTTTCCCTGGATTGAACCCCGGTCTCTCAAGCCATAAGCAAACACTCTAAACGTGAGGCCAATTGCCTGGTCATTTTTTAAATATAAACACAGTAAATAAAGACCAAAATCTCTTGAAAAGTTTAAGTTTGTTGCTAATCTGAAAGTATTGCTTAGAAAAGGAGATGAAATAGGGAGGGTAAATCATTTTGATGATTTACTTTTCCATGTTTTTTAATTAATCATTCCCTTTGATTTTATTCCAAACCTTACTAACATATTTTTATTTGAATAAACTACTTACCCTCTTGTATGATGATAATTATGTCACTTTTTTTTTCTCTCTTTTAGTGAGTCAGTGTATTGTTATACTGTGCATCGTCGGAGTGCTGCTTTTACTGTTATCTTGTTTGATCAGCGTGTATCTACGAAGAAGAAATGCCACAAAATATGAAACGCTTACGGAAGAAGATTTTCAGTGATGATTTTCTCTATTTTTTTCATTCATCTCCTGCCGACATTTTTTTCTATTCATTAATTTTTTTTTTTTCATTCATTCATTAAGTTTGAAGTAATTTTTAAAATTCAAATTCTCATCAATTTCAACTCTAATATTGCTCAAACTTTTACTTGAATATATAAACAGTTTTAGTATTTTAGGTGACTTAAATATTTTAAGAAAAAATTTTTCTAGGAAAAGAGTTCATACCTCTTCATATAAACTGGATAATTCCAGACAATCTATCAATCCAAAAATTGCATTTTGATAAACCCTTAGAAAGCATAATATATGTAATAGTTTACTGATTTCAACAAATAATATATTTAGGGTGAAATTAACTTGGAAATACAAAAATTAATTCATTATATAATTGTTTGAATTTTTTTTTTTTTTTTCCAAAATACAGTAAATAGGAACATTTTTTTCTGTTTAATATTCCATTCACTGGACTTAATCTTTTTATTTTACCATCATTTTAGCGTGAATGAATTATTTTTAAAATTATCAGGTTTGTATTAACAAGTCAATTAATCATATAAAAGAATCAAATATAAAACATAATTTGATCAGCAATTACATAATCATCGTAAAAAAAATCGTATGAAAACAAAGCATTCACTTTTAATTATGATATTTTGCAAAACAACTTTTCCTTTCCACTATTCTACACCACAGCAGGACCTCCTAGTGGTGTTTCTGTACATTAACATTGAATTGGTCAAAGAGCAACCAATAGGAAAATGCCTTACATTGAGCTACAACCCAAAGTGACAAAAATGTTGCTATATGCATGCAAAAGGATTTTAAATTAGTTTAGTACATCATTATTAAACCAGCTCATTGACCTAGTGGGTAGAGTGTTCGCCAATGGTCTGGGAGACCTGGGTTCAGTCCCAGGTTTCGTCATACCAAAGACTTTAAAAATGGTACTAGATACCTCCTTGCTTAACACTCAGTGATATAAGGTATTTATCAAGAGTAAAGTGGAGCAATCCAAGGAAAGGAGTAGCTATTGAAAAGGGAGCTTTCTGGTCGCCCTCGAGTACGGTTGCCAACTTTACATCATTAGTCAGACTTTTTTTTTTTTTTTTTGTTAGATAATAAAGTAATTGCAAATACTAAAAACAAATTCTTGATATTTAAGATTAAATTTGTTTCATTTTTAAGTTGCAATAACTTAATCTATACTACGTTTACTTGTCTATCATGCAACTTTCTGAGATTTAAATTTTCATCTAATATTTCTGGGTGGCAATAGCGAGCCGAGAAAAACTGTTGGTTTCAGAAAGTCACATGATAGACGAGTATATATAATATATCATTGACTTGCTGAAGTTGAGTTTAAAGATTTGAATACTAGTTTAGTGGATATTATTTGCTGCTTAAACTAGATAGAAGATTCAGCTAGTCAAATAATTAATACAAATACAAAGACATGTTCTGTGGAGCATATTCACTTGTGATGGTAAGAATGGAAGGAAATGCTGTGAATTAATGGCTGTAAGATAAAACTACATTGGGAGATTCTGACCATGATTGTAAAAGAAAAAGTTATAGTCCTAACTCTCACTTGACCCTGGGAATGACAATATGAGCATAGCCATGATAGCTGGGTTAAACTTTTGGTCACATTATAAACGGAATAAAAAGTAAAATTTTAATCTTACCATTTTTTTTTTTTTTTTTTTTTCTCTTTCTTCTGTTTTTACATCGGTCATTATTTTCTTCAACTGTATGAATCTAAAATAATGATAATAATAGTCTCTTGGTAAGACTTGAACTCAGGTCTTTTTTTTTTTTTTTTTTTTTTTTTATCTCAGGAAAACCTGGTTAAATGCACCAGCTGCTTTTACAAAAAAAATATATATATAATTTTTTTTTTTTTTTTTTTTTTTTAGGATGTCTTGTTCTTGTACAAAGTTTTTTTTTTTTTTTTTTTTTTCTTCAAAGAACTCTATGGTCCATTTTCATCTTTCCATATGAAAGATTTTTTACATTCTGTAGAAGTATCAATTTTAGTCATGATTCAGTTTTGATATTTTCATGAGAAAAAGTTTTTTCTTAATATTACTTGCTGCTTTTTACTGATAAAACTTTTCTCTGCTCTGCAAGTTGAAGAAAATATGAATTTTCTCACATTTTAAGTGAGGGTTTAGTTTACAATGTACATTTATTGGTAAAGTGAACTTTTTGTCCACCAGCCCAGTTGGCTAGGGCTGTAATAATACATCGACTGCTGAGATGGTGGTGGTGGTAGGGTTTTACCCCCAACGAGATAGTAAACAATCGGATGGTGAGGTTCAGGGAATGTGGAGTACCCCATTATTACCATTACTCCCAGGTCCACTCTGGCCCTGAGTGATAGTACCTGATTGTCCTCTCTTATGGGTCAAATAGAACTGTTTGATCCTTTAACTATGTTTAAACAAATTAATAGGATTACTTTGACTTATACTAAATTGTTAGATCATTTAACGATGTGTACCTAAAATATATGATTTGTAAACACATTTTTAATATATATGTAAAAACAAGATTTGGCTTTGAATAACTTACATGGGTTGATATGTCATAAAATCAAACCCAACTTGTCTAACAAATTGGTGCTATAAAATTCTTTTTTAGCGCTTATATATATATATATATATATTTGTGATTAATTATTACTTAAGGTGTAAATATGATGATTAAAAATATTAACTATCAAAAAGATGAAAAATTTAATCTTTTTCATAGTAAATTTAATCTTAAAACCAAAAGATGATGTTAGGATCATCCTCCCCTCATTCTGAGTTGCCATCTACATTTACATGCTATTTAATAAAAATGACAACATTTGTTTGATAAAAATTGGCTGCTTGAATTCAAAGATAAAGACAAGTCTTGGATGACAGATGGAATATGAGGGTTCACTTTACTATAATGTGTACATTATAAACTGGACCCCTACTTTAAAACCCAGAAACTTCAACCATCTTATCAATTGAATACACTAGAAATTACTTAATATTTTTTTAGTCAAAAGAGCAAATTTGCCTAAACTGAATCTTGACCAAACTTTTTAATTATTACTATAAATGTTTTTTTGATAATAAAAGTAACTGAAATTCATTCCAATTATTTTTTTTTAAAGTTTGTGGGGGAAAATTGTTTAAAATTTTATACAATCAAAAGAATGAAAAAAAAAAAATATATTTTTTATGAAAAAGGAGAAAAATCTTCAGTCCCTTTTATTTCTGTATAAATGGAGAATGATTGTATATTTTGAAAAATAAATTGAAATTACATTATTTTCTCTTTTTTTAAATTGTCTTTATGTTCTTATTTGGTGAAGAAAAATCTTTTTTAAAAATATTGATTGATTTCACTCAGCCTCATTAAAAAAAAGAAACAAGTGTATAACATCCCATAATGAAAGATTTAAACACTTTTTTGGAGACTAAAATGTAGGAATCATTCATTACTGAAATATTGTTGTTCAGGTTAGGAGTGGAGGATCTATTTTATAGTTTAAAGGCCACATTAAAAAAATATTGAGTGTGGTCTATGAGAATTTGAAATTTAAACTTCGAGCTGAGACCTGAGGATTAGGGTTCAAATCCTGGCTGATATGGTTTGCATTTCACATTTTGCTAATACCCTTTGGGAAAGGTATGAATCCAACTATTATTCTCTTGGCTATGGGTAAATAGTGAGGCAGACTGGGCTTTTTAACCTTGGTATAGCAACCAGTCCTTGAATTCAAACCAATTTTACTCCACTTAAAAATTGACCTTTTGATGGAGGGATTGTGACTGAATCAACTTTTCATCTGGCAGACATATATTCCAGGTTGTTTGCAGAACCTTCTGATACTTCAGGGTCACCCATTTAATTATTAGGCAGGCATGTCAAATCTTAACTTGTATGATCTGATCGGAAACAGTGCTTTCAATGTGACTTGAACCTAAGTCAATTCTTAGTTACTAACTTTTTCTAAATCTAATTTATTTATTTATATATATATATATATATATGACTCTAAAAAAAAAAACCCTAAAAAACTTTACTAACATTTAAATGGCATTTTGGTAGATTGCTTTTTGCAAGAAAAAAAAACTTGGGCTTGAAGTGTGTTCTGATGATGAGTTTCCACACTTCTGGAGATTTGAAGACTGTGGATCACCCCTTCATTGCCATTACTCTCTGGTCCACTCAGACCTGGAGTAATAGAATCTGTTAGTCCCAGCTATTAATTAATCAAATAGACCTTTTTAAAATAATTTGCATTTGATAAGAATACTTGATACCATATAACTAAATTATTTGCATTTAGAAAAGTTACTTCAAATTATAATTGGTCTAATGAGTAGAGTGTTCGCCAATGGTCCCGGAGACCAGGGTTCAATCCCAGGTCGAGTCATACCAAAGACTCAAAAAATGGTACTTGATGCTGCCTTGCTTAACACTCAGAATTATACGGTAAGGGTAAAGTGGAGCAATCCAGGGAATGGAGTAGTGACCTCCCCTACACGTCGGTGTAGTAGCTATTGAAAAGGAAGCCTTCAGGTCACCTTCGCCTACAGTCGCCAACTTTATTTTACTAAGGATTATTATTAGTTATTTGAAACCATATAATTGTGTGCAAACAAATGACTTATTAGATAGAAATAATTAATTAAAACCATATAATTATTAGATAGGAATACTTGATATACAACTGTGTAAAAACTATTTGTATTACAAAGGAATACTTGATACCATATAACTAAATTATTTTACTTGATGTTATAATTGTTTACTAAAGATAACTATTAGTTACTTGAAACCATATCACTGTGCAAACAAACAATTATTAAATAGAAGTAAATGCTTTCAAACCATATTATTGGTATTAGGTAGGAATACTTGAAACTGCATAACTTTATGCAAACATGATTATTATTAAATAGAAATAATTATTTGCAAATCATATTATTATTAGTATTAGATAGGAATACTTGAAACCATATATGTAGCAAGAGAAGTGACTTACCGCAGAGTTCAAAGAAAACATGAACATGTCTTGCATGCAGAGTACTGTTACGAAAGAAACATGGCTGTTCTTGAAGGTGCGTCTTGTCTCCAGCACTGTTTCATGTCTCTCCAGAGCCACTCTGATTGCCAGAGAACTGGCATCGACCCAAATCTTCAGCTCCTGGCCGTCTACGCACCAATCTCCATGGGCCGGATCATCCTGCCTACGGTTTCATACACCATGTGCTGGAGGAGAGCGTCCTTCGTTTCATTGTCCCAGCCCTTTGTGACCAAACTTGCTCTTCTCTTGAGTATTCCACAAGTTACACACACCAGGAGGTGCCCAACAAACCTCCCACACACATCCTATATGGTCTGTCGCATAACGACACCCGGGGGCTTCGGAAACTTTGCCTTCATCGCAATTCACCTTGTTCTATCGCAACCACCAGTCCCAGCACTCGTGCACCATCCTTCAACCTTTCTGGGTCTTTGCATTCCTGCCCAAACTGGGCCAGATGTTCTCTGACACGGGTCACGGACACAACATCCTCATTGATATAGCTGTTGTCTATATACATGGTTGCCGTGCAGCAAACAGTTTCTTCCTGCACCAGCACCGTGCTGATAATAGCCTTCATGATGAGAGGAGCTATATTCAGACCAAATCTCAAATGTATCAGGCAGCATCTTTTACTGTCAACTTACATAGTCTGGAATGGCCACAGTAACTTGTGGACATGTACCTGGAGATACACTTTTCTAGCAAAGACACATTGGAACCCTTTTGCCACCATTCGTGCAGTTTAGCCGCGCAGACATCTGTATTAGTTGTGAATACCTCAACATGATGGTTAAGCTCTTGGAAGTCCATCACTGGACATACTTTAGATTTATTTTGCTGCAGTATGGCTATCAGGGGAATCAGCCTTTTTGGAAGCCCCAATTTTTCTTCTGGATATGGCACAAGCCAGCTATAGCTCATCCACATGCGGAGCTTCCACTCACACTCCTCCTGGATCTCTGCTACTGTCGGATACACCAACACTCCAATGTGCAGTCCTTCAGGCACGCTATCCTTTGACTGCGTCCAGGGTCGGCTCTGATGGTCGAAGGTGGCAGTGAAGTCAGGTTCATTAATAGTAATGGTCGCACACTTAGTTCCTTGCCCGTCGCTGATCTGTATTTGTCCCAGTGGGCCAACAGCAATACCTCCCAATGCTTTTATGTCTTCAATCCCCAACAGCAGGTAGAACCTGGGTGGTCTGCCACACACCACCAACACGTTGATCTTGGCTAAGCCACCTTTTTCCGTGGATACGGCGACCATTTCAATGCCACAACATGGACGGGATATGCTTCCGATCATTATGACACCAACCGTCACTCTCTTTCAAGACTAGCACCAATCAGTGTCCACGATCGTTCATGAACAGCTGGTATCGATTAGCGACAAAGGCTGCATCTTGCCGACATAAATGTTTGCCACCGGTAGTGCTGTATTGACATCTTGGTTGAGAAGAAGGCTGGTGCTGATACTTTGTCCCGTTTCGTTTCCTGAATAGTCTCAAGCTCAGTGTCCAACCTCCCCACATCAATAGCAGCGTGTTCCGTGCTTCCGGCAGTTCTTTTCTATGTGGCCTTTGCTACTACACCTGTAACATGTTATACTGGCTATAGGGTCCCTCTTGCTGTGAGGTGTGGTGCCACTACGGGGTGAGTGCACAGCCATAACTACGTCCTGGCTTTGGTCCCCAGTTGTCGTCAGCACTCTTGCTCTTGCTAATAGATCCCCCCATGGTCAGAGCTTCAATATTCGGTGCTTGTTAGAGATCAATGGAGATGGTATCAGGAAACCCTGTGACGAAGGCTAGTTTGGTGAGTTTTTCAATCTCGGCTCCCTCAAATCCGGTTAATCCAATCAGCTGCCTGATTTTATTCGTGAAGATGTTCATGCGTTCGCCAGTCCACTTGATCATGGCCAGTTTTCTGTATGTTGCGAATGTGTCATTGGTGAAAGCATCTTTCAGCTGAGCTTCAGTTTGCTCTGCATCTCTCTGTCTCCTCCATCTCCATGTAAAGAGCCAGTGCGTCCTCCTCTAGGTATAATGGTAGCAAGCTAGCCACATTGTCCACTTTCTGAAGCCTTGCCACCAAACTGACCTTTTTCAGCTACGCCACCACATCACCCTCACCGGAAAATGGCTTTATGATGTCGCTACTTATGCAAACCTTTGCCATAATCGTCGAAATAGCTTGTAGAAATGAAAGTCTGATGCCCGCTAGCAGTTCCTTCTATCTCGTACTTATCTTTAAGGTTGTAGTAGGAAATGGATTTCAGGACTCCCTTTCATGACTGTCACAGAGAGCAATCACCGACACACAAGTAGCATCTCTCCCAATTTCTTTTCTCATTCACCGCGTTACCACGTTCGTCCAATCATCAGCAAGAACGGTGACCACCAAATTGGAGCTACTGCTGCTGTTTCTGCTTTTATGCCAGTCCAGGCTGGCCAAAATTTGCATGAGTGCAACTCTTGCCTTGCTGGGGATGAGACAGGCGTCCTACAAATCACACCTCCAAGAACAGGCATGTTTCTTTCCTAACAGTACCCTGCATGTGAGACGTCTGTGTTCTCTTCGAACTCCTCAGTAAGTCATTTCTCTCGTTATAATATAACTGTGTGTAAACAAGTGAATATTATTGAATAGAAATACTTGAATCCATTATAATCCTGTACAAGCTAGATAGGAATACTTAATACATAAGTAAGTCGAGGGTGACTAGAAGGCTCCCTTTTCAATAGCTACTACACCTCGGTGTAGGGGAACGCACTACTCCTTTCCCTGGATTTCTCCACTTTACCCTTGATACATACATTATATTGCTGCGTGTTAAGCAAGGTGGTATCAAGTACCATTTTTAAAGTCTTTGGTATGACGTGACCTGGGATTGAACCCAGGTCTCCTGGACCATTGGCGAAGACTCTACCCACCTGATACAAAAAAAAAAAATTTTTTTGATTTTATGGCATATCAACCATTCTTGGTTATCTAATGCCAAGTCCTATTTTTACATATATATTAAATATATAATTTGTAAACACATTTTGTAGATATACACAGTTAAATGATCAGACAGTTCTATTTCTAACATTTCAGTTTAGTATAAGTCGACAAAGTTAAATGGTTCCAAGTATCGCTATGTATAACTAACTATTCAATTTAACATCCGTCATTTGTTTACACTCAGTTAAATGACAAACAGTTCTATTTCTAACAATTCAGTTTTCCAATAGTACATAGTTTAAATATCAAAAACAGTTTTATTTCAAACAATTCTGTTTAGCATAAGTACTGTTTACATGTCAAACAGTTCTATTTGACCCATTGATTGGACCCTTTCAGGTGCTACCACTCCAGGGTCAGAGCAGACCTGGGAGCAATGGCAATGAAGGCATACTCCACATTCCCCAAAGCTCCAGCATTATTTGAGCCTCACCATCAGATTTAGTATCATATCCAGGATACTTGTTGGGAGATTCTTATCCCTCTGCAGAGATACAGTCGTATTCTACAGCCCCAGCTGAATGGGTCAGAATTTTTTGTTGAGTACTTATCGTTTTCATATTTCAAAATTTTCCATAGAATCTATATAAGAATTATTTCCTAGAATTATTTTGTTTGTAGGTAACATAAAAAGAAACATGTAACTTACTTCTTCACCGTTTTGTTTTTCTCTCTTTTGTTTGTAGACGATACTTGGTGCCTGCTTCAGCCACAGAACAGAATTTACTTTGGTTTCATTGCACATCATTGCAGGTTTTTAATGTCAAATCCTCTTTATATATACATGACTTGGTTTGGTTTGGTTTTATGGCATATCAATCTTCATAAGTTATTTAATGCCAAATCCTCTCTCTCTCTCTCTCTCTCTATATATATATATATATATATATATTAGAAATATATTTGGTTTGATTGGCTTTTATGGCATATCAACCGTTGTAGGTCATTTAATGCCAAATCCTCTTTATACATATATGATTAGGGTTTGTTGGGTTTTATGGCATATCAACTGATGTTGGTTATTTAATGCCAAATTCTCTTTATATATATATATATATATATATATATATATATATTAAATATGTATGACTTGGTTGATTGGTTTTTATGGCATATCAACCTTTGTAGTTTATTTAATGCCAAATCCATTTTATACAAATAATCAATTCTATTTCAAACAATTCAGTTTAGTATGAATACACAGTTTAATTGTCAAAAACATTTCTATTTCAAGCTATTCAGTTTAGTCTAACAGATCTAATTCAACCAATTCAGTTTAGTATAAGTACTGAAGATTTACAATCTGTGTTTAGGCTAATTTATGTGACTTTAAACTGAACATATACAATCTGTGTTGAGGCTAATTTATGTGACTTTAAACTGAACATTTACAATCTGTGTTGAGGCTAATTTATGTGACTTTAAACTGAAGATTTACAATCTGTGTTGAGGCTAATTTATGTGACTTTAAACTGAAGATTTACAATCTGTGTTGAGGCTAATTTATGTGACTTTAAACTGAACATTTACAATCTGTGTTTAGGCTAATTTATGTGACTTTAAACTGAACATTTACAATCTGTGTTTAGGCTAATTTATGTGACTTTAAACTGAACATTTACAATCTGTGTTGAGGCTAATTTATGTGACTTTAAACTGAAGATTTACAATCTGTGTTGAGGCTAATTTATATGACTTTAAACTGAAGATTTACAATCTGTGTTGAGGCTAATTTATGTGACTTTAAACTGAAGATTTACAATCTGTGTTGAGGCTAATTTATGTGACTTTAAACTGAAGATTTACAATCTGTGTTGAGGCTAATTTATGTGACTTTAAACTGAACATTTACAATCTGTGTTGAGGCTAATTTATGTGACTTTAAACTGAAGATTTACAATCTGTGTTTAGGCTAATTTATGTGACTTTAAACTGAACATTTACAATCTGTGTTGAGGCTAATTTATGTGACTTTAAACTGAACATTTACAATCTGTGTTTAGGCTAATTTATGTGACTTTAAACTGAACATTTACAATCTGTGTTGAGGCTAATTTATGTGACTTTAAACTGAACATTTACAATCTGTGTTGAGGCTAATTTATGTGACTTTAAACTGAAGATTTACAATCTGTGTTTAGGCTAATTTATGTGACTTTAAACTGAAGATTTACAATCTGTGTTGAGGCTAATTTATGTGACTTTAAACTGAACATTTACAATCTGTGTTGAGGCTAATTTATGTGACTTTAAACTGAAGATTTACAATCTGTGTTGAGGCTAATTTATGTGACTTTAAACTGAACATTTACAATCTGTGTTGAGGCTAATTTATGTGACTTTAAACTGAAGATTTACAATCTGTGTTTAGGCTAATTTATGTGACTTTAAACTGAAGATTTACAATCTGTGTTGAGGCTAATTTATGTGACTTTAAACTGAACATTTACAATCTGTGTTGAGGCTAATTTATGTGACTTTAAACTGAACATTTACAATCTGTGTTTAGGCTAATTTATGTGACTTTAAACTGAACATTTACAATCTGTGTTGAGGCTAATTTATGTGACTTTAAACTGAACATTTACAATCTGTGTTGAGGCTAATTTATGTGACTTTAAACTGAAGATTTACAATCTGTGTTTAGGCTAATTTATGTGACTTTAAACTGAACATTTACAATCTGTGTTGAGGCTAATTTATGTGACTTTAAACTGAAGATTTACAATCTGTGTTGAGGCTAATTTATGTGACTTTAAACTGAACATTTACAATCTGTGTTGAGGCTAATTTATGTGACTTTAAACTGAAGATTTACAATCTGTGTTGAGGCTAATTTATGTGACTTTAAACTGAAGATTTACAATCTGTGTTGAGGCTAATTTATGTGACTTTAAACTGAAGATTTACAATCTGTGTTGAGGCTAATTTATGTGACTTTAAACTGAACATTTACAATCTGTGTTGAGGCTAATTTATGTGACTTTAAACTGAACATTTACAATCTGTGTTGAGGCTAATTTATGTGACTTTAAACTGAACATTTACAATCTGTGTTGAGGCTAATTTATGTGACTTTAAACTGAAGATTTACAATCTGTGTTGAGGCTAATTTATGTGACTTTAAACTGAAGATTTACAATCTGTGTTGAGGCTAATTTATGTGACTTTAAACTGAAGATTTACAATCTGTGTTGAGGCTAATTTATGTGACTTTAAACTGAACATTTACAATCTGTGTTGAGGCTAATTTATGTGACTTTAAACTGAAGATTTACAATCTGTGTTGAGGCTAATTTATGTGACTTTAAACTGAACATTTACAATCTGTGTTGAGGCTAATTTATGTGACTTTAAACTGAACATTTACAATCTGTGTTGAGGCTAATTTATGTGACTTTAAACTGAAGATTTACAATCTGTGTTGAGGCTAATTTATATGACTTTAAACTGAAGATTTACAATCTGTGTTGAGGCTAATTTATGTGACTTTAAACTGAAGATTTACAATCTGTGTTGAGGCTAATTTATGTGACTTTAAACTGAAGATTTACAATCTGTGTTGAGGCTAATTTATGTGACTTTAAACTGAACATTTACAATCTGTGTTGAGGCTAATTTATGTGACTTTAAACTGAAGATTTACAATCTGTGTTTAGGCTAATTTATGTGACTTTAAACTGAACATTTACAATCTGTGTTGAGGCTAATTTATGTGACTTTAAACTGAACATTTACAATCTGTGTTTAGGCTAATTTATGTGACTTTAAACTGAACATTTACAATCTGTGTTGAGGCTAATTTATGTGACTTTAAACTGAACATTTACAATCTGTGTTGAGGCTAATTTATGTGACTTTAAACTGAAGATTTACAATCTGTGTTTAGGCTAATTTATGTGACTTTAAACTGAAGATTTACAATCTGTGTTGAGGCTAATTTATGTGACTTTAAACTGAACATTTACAATCTGTGTTTAGGCTAATTTATGTGACTTTAAACTGAAGATTTACAATCTGTGTTGAGGCTAATTTATGTGACTTTAAACTGAACATTTACAATCTGTGTTGAGGCTAATTTATGTGACTTTAAACTGAAGATTTACAATCTGTGTTTAGGCTAATTTATGTGACTTTAAACTGAAGATTTACAATCTGTGTTGAGGCTAATTTATGTGACTTTAAACTGAACATTTACAATCTGTGTTGAGGCTAATTTATGTGACTTTAAACTGAACATTTACAATCTGTGTTTAGGCTAATTTATGTGACTTTAAACTGAACATTTACAATCTGTGTTGAGGCTAATTTATGTGACTTTAAACTGAACATTTACAATCTGTGTTGAGGCTAATTTATGTGACTTTAAACTGAAGATTTACAATCTGTGTTTAGGCTAATTTATGTGACTTTAAACTGAACATTTACAATCTGTGTTGAGGCTAATTTATGTGACTTTAAACTGAAGATTTACAATCTGTGTTGAGGCTAATTTATGTGACTTTAAACTGAACATTTACAATCTGTGTTGAGGCTAATTTATGTGACTTTAAACTGAACATTTACAATCTGTGTTGAGGCTAATTTATGTGACTTTAAACTGAAGATTTACAATCTGTGTTGAGGCTAATTTATGTGACTTTAAACTGAAGATTTACAATCTGTGTTGAGGCTAATTTATGTGACTTTAAACTGAACATTTACAATCTGTGTTGAGGCTAATTTATGTGACTTTAAACTGAACATTTACAATCTGTGTTTAGGCTAATTTATGTGACTTTAAACTGAACATTTACAATCTGTGTTGAGGCTAATTTATGTGACTTTAAACTGAACATTTACAATCTGTGTTGAGGCTAATTTATGTGACTTTAAACTGAAGATTTACAATCTGTGTTGAGGCTAATTTATGTGACTTTAAACTGAAGATTTACAATCTGTGTTGAGGCTAATTTATGTGACTTTAAACTGAACATTTACAATCTGTGTTGAGGCTAATTTATGTGACTTTAAACTGAAGATTTACAATCTGTGTTGAGGCTAATTTATGTGACTTTAAACTGAAGATTTACAATCTGTGTTGAGGCTAATTTATGTGACTTTAAACTGAACATTTACAATCTGTGTTTAGGCTAATTTATGTGACTTTAAACTGAACATTTACAATCTGTGTTGAGGCTAATTTATGTGACTTTAAACTGAACATTTACAATCTGTGTTGAGGCTAATTTATGTGACTTTAAACTGAACATTTACAATCTGTGTTGAGGCTAATTTATGTGACTTTAAACTGAAGATTTACAATCTGTGTTGAGGCTAATTTATGTGACTTTAAACTGAACATTTACAATCTGTGTTGAGGCTAATTTATGTGACTTTAAACTGAAGATTTACAATCTGTGTTGAGGCTAATTTATGTGACTTTAAACTGAAGATTTACAATCTGTGTTGAGGCTAATTTATGTGACTTTAAACTGAACATTTACAATCTGTGTTGAGGCTAATTTATGTGACTTTAAACTGAAGATTTACAATCTGTGTTGAGGCTAATTTATGTGACTTTAAACTGAACATTTACAATCTGTGTTTAGGCTAATTTATGTGACTTTAAACTGAAGATTTACAATCTGTGTTGAGGCTAATTTATGTGACTTTAAACTGAAGATTTACAATCTGTGTTTAGGCTAATTTATGTGACTTTAAACTGAAGATTTACAATCTGTGTTGAGGATAATTTATGTGACTTTAAACTGAACACAGAATCCCTGCTTGCTGCAAAATATTGCCCCAAATCATCGTCAGCATGAATTTCAGGTTTAGTTTGGATTACTTTGTTTAATGGCATATAAAACTTAATAGGTTATTTCATCCCAAAGCTATGCTTTTCGAAAAACAGCAGTAGCACTTTTTAACCCCTAGCTGAAGAGAATAAGTTGGTTCATACCTTTCCAATGGGTATTAGTCAAAAACTGAATGTAATAGTGCAATTAGTGTTTGAAGTTGCTAACTGTGATGTTGCAGTCTAGTATGTTAGTTACGGGAACTCTTCTTAGTACGAATTTGTTGGGAACAATATCAAATAAAGGTAAATTAAAACTCTATTTAATATTATTGATAAGTTTGAATTTATTTAAATATTTTTATACACATTTTTAGGGAGACAAATTTTATGTGAGTGTGGAATTGTAAATCTGAAATGGAGTCCAGTTTTTCATGTGATGGCAAATAATAAATTCTTTTTTTTTTCTAATTATTTCAAAACTGAACAGTGTCTGTGCTTCTTCCCAAGAACATAATTTCCCTTTAAGTCTTTGAGTTTTATAGACTTTAGAGATTTTTGGAGGGCAGGGAGGTGTTATTTCTGATTCATTTTTTAACCTTACCTAGGTCAACAGTTTATACAGAAAAAAGGGAAGACGGTTGGTTTCTTTGTTGATTAACCTGATTGGGTTATTTGATGCTGTTGAAGAACAGTAGTGGTACTATTTAATCCATAGCTGGGGGGTTTAACCGGTTCCTTTCCCAAGCGTATTAGTTATGGCGTTTTATATTAAAAGCCAAATTATAATTAAAAAAATTTTTACTTTACATTTGAAGTATCATTTACCTTATTTAATTGAAGTAAGTATAAAGATTCATTTATTTCATTTTAAGTTGTCATATTATTTTTTATGCAGATTGTTAATAAAAACTTTTGAGTCCATAATTCACTGTGCAAAAATCGTTCATTGGAATCTTGGTTTTCTGGTTATTTTTGAGCCTTATACAGCACAAACATACATTTTAGAACACTGAGTTTTATACAACACAGAAATACATTTGAAAACAGAGCTTTATAGAACAGAGAGATATATCAGATAACATCAAGCCTTATACAACACAGACATACGTTTTAGAACACTGAGCTTTATACAACAGAGAGATATATCAGAGAACATCAAGCCTTATAGAACATAAAGATCCATTTGAGTACAAAGTATGGCATTTAATATTAAAAGCCAAGTTATAATGAACAGAAGAGACAGAACTGAAAGTCAATTTCAGTAGTGCAGCATTCTAGTTTCAGTTTGTATTTCAGCAAGCTAGTCCTGTGTTGTTGACTTAAGAAATTCAACAAACTTTTTCTTTATATTCAGAATATCATTTACCTTATTCAATTGAAGCAACTAAGTAAGTTTAAGATTTTTTTATTTTATTTTGAGTTACATAATGTGATGAACAAAAAGAAAATAAAAACAGAAGTATTTCATTCCAACCAAAATCAATATATTAAACAGAAAATAAGACAAAAGAAAGATTGTTACTATCCATTTCACTCCAGTCTTGCCTCGAACAATAACAGAATTGTTTTGAACCAAGAGTATACCAGCCAAACTAATCTTTCTCTCGCTTAAATCCATCTCTCAAAGAAGTCCACTTGACTAACCACCTGTACTCTCATAGGTCCACTTCACTAACAACATGGTACCTCTATTTATACTATCTGGTGGCCTGCATTTTTAATAGATGAAGATAGGATTTTAAATCATCACCATTAGCAACATATTTCAAGAAATAAAAGTGGCTCTTGTGTACATAGCTGGATATATTATAAGAAAATATAATTAACTCACTGAATATGAGACTTATAAAAAGCAGGGAAAATATACCCATTCAATTGACCAGGGGAAACTAAAGGTTCCTTCAGGCCATATTTGCCAATGGTTATTTTTGTTTCATCTTTTTTCAATGCTATAATAAAAGAAAAGTTGTATTTTAAATCATTAAGTAACATTTTTATGCTTATTTCTGAGTTACATTTTTTCAGCGTGGAGAGAAAACATGCTCATATTTTTTCAAATATAGTTTTGAGAAACTTTTGTAAACATTACACTCCCAGATCAATCTAAGAACCAGTTTTAAAGATTCTGAAACTTTCCTGGAATGATTTTGTTTCATCTGCCTATATTTCTGAGATGATTGTCATATACACATTTTAGCGGATGTCCTCCAGCCTTCTTTAATGAAAATTTGAACCACACTTTTTATTCAATCCATGGGGTAGATTAGTTAAAGGGCTTTGTGAGACCTGTAAATAATGTGAATGTTTCTGTCTCAACATTATGTGGATCATATTTTTCATCAGAAATCTTAACTACCTCTTTGTTTTATTAAATACTTATCCGTATTCACAACAAAAATTTATATTTTCATTCATTTAACTTTCAACACATTTCTATTATCCTCACATATTGGTCAAAATGTTATTCTAAGTATTTTCAAAATAGTTAATTTTCTTCCAAAATTTCTGAAAAATCAAGCATTTTTGAATACGCCTCCCGTTTTGGTTGGTTGGTAAGTAGATTTTTATGTCCTATCAACTATTGTAGGTTTTTCCATGCCAAATCCTGTTTATACATATATATTAAATATATATGATTTGGTTTGGTTTTATGGCATATCAACCATTGTTGGTTATTTAATACCAAATCCTCTTTATACATATATATTAAATATATAGGATTTGGTTGGGTTGGGTTTTATGACATATCAACCATTGGAGGTTATTTAATGCCAGATCCTCTTTATACATATATATTAAATATATAGGATTTGGTTTGGTTGGGTTTTATGGCATATCAACTATTGTAGGTTATTTAATGCCAGATCCTCTTTATACATATATATTAAATATATAGGATTTGGTTTGGTTGGGTTTTATGGCATATCAACCATTGTAGGTTATTTAATGCTAAATCCTCTTTATGCATATATATTAAATATATATGATATGGTTTGGTTGGGTTTTATGGCATATCAACCATTGTAGGTTATTTAATGCTAAATCCTCTTTATACATATTTATTAGATATACAGGATTTAGTTTGGTTGGGTTTGATGGCATATCAATGATTGTCGGTTATTTAATACCAAATCCTCTTTATACATATATATTAAATATATATGATTTGGTTGGGTTGGGTTTTATGGGATATCAACCATTGTTGGTTATTTAATGCTAAATCGTCTTTATACATGTATATTAAATATATATGATTTGGTTTGGTTTGGTTTTATGGCATATCAACTATTGTTGGTTATTTAATTTCAAGTCCTCTTTCTACATATATATTAAATATATAGGATTTGGTTGGGTTTTATGGCATATCAACCATTGTATGTTATGTAATGCTAAATCCCCTTTATACATATATATCAAATATATATGATTTGGTTTGGTTTAGTTTTATGGCATATCAACCATTGTAGGTAATTTAATGCCAAATCTTCTTTATACATTCATATAGAATATATATGATTTGTAAATGAATAGTTTTGTAGATGACATTTTTGTTTGCACATAGTTAAATGGTTATGCATATAAGACCAATATTTTTAAGTTTGCACAAAAATATTGCCATTGTTTGCACACAGTCCAGTTCTGGCTCTGAATTGTGCTATAAGCAGGCCTGGAATATGGTTACCATGGTATTAGTCCAAAAATGAACATAACATCATGAGGAGAGTTTGAACTTGCTAACTAAAATGTCACTGTCCTGCTCCTTAACCACTAGGCCACATGTATCCTCCCACGCGAAAAGAAGGGCAGAGTCAGGAAATAGATAAATTGATTACAACTGACCCATCTCTATTGGTATTCATCAATCATCTTCAGTTCTGCTGCTGTCATTGCCAGCTGCATGCAGTATAATAGGTATCATCTGTCACCATTTTTTTAAAACAACTTAAATGAACACTGAATAAATAACAGTAAAAATCTGTTTTCAACTAGACATTCAGTACTAAGGTTAGAAAAAATTATTTGGTTGGGGGGTGGCACTGATTCCTTTTACACGCATTAATATAAAAATCAAAATCAAAAATTAATATAAAAAGAAAACTCCTAAAATAAAAAAATAAAAGAAAACACCTAATATAAAACCAAATATAAAAAGAAAACATCTAAAATAAAAACATAAAATAAAAAAACTAATATAAAAAGAAAACATTTAAGGTAAAAAACCTAAAGTAAAATTAAACTATCTCAAATAAAAACCTAAAAAAAGAAAACACATAATATAAAAATCTAAAAGAAAAAGAGAACACCTAATATAAAAAAAACCCTTAAAATAGAAACCTAATATAAAAAGAAAAAATATAAAAAGAAAACACCTAATATAAAAACCTAAAATAGAATACCAAATAAAAAAAGACAAAACCTAAATTAAACACCTAATATCAGATGAAAAAAATAATATAAAAATCTAATATAAAAGAAAACATTTAAAATAAAAACGTAATACAGAAATGAAAACATTTAATAAAAAATTAAAAATAATAAGAAAATACCAAATGTGAAAACATAAAATAAAAAGAAAACACATAAAATAAAAACCTAATATAAAAAGAAAACATCTAATAAAAAGATAAATAAAATGAAAAAATAATAACAAGACCTAAAATAAAATTAAACCATCTAAAATAGAAACCTAAAAGAAAAAGAAATCACATAATATAAAAACGTAAAAAAACCCCAGCTTATATAAAAAGAAAACATTGAAAATAAAAACCAAATATAAAAAGAAAACACTGAATATAAAAACCTAAAATAAAAAGAAAAAAATCTCAAATAAAAACCTAATACAAAAAGAAAAACACCTAAAAAAAAAGCCTAATATAAAAAGAAACATCCAAAATTAAAAATCTAAAATAATAACAAAATACCAAATATAAACTCTAAAACACCTAAAAGAAAAGCCTAACATAAAAAGAAAACTTCAATAATAAAAACCTAAGATAAAAAGAAAAAATTTAGAATAAAAACCAAAAACAAAAAGAAAATTCCTAATATAAAATGAAAAGCCTAACATAAAAAGGAAACACCTAAAATGAAAACATAATATAAAAAGGAAACATTTAAAATATATTGCTAAAATAAAAAGAAAACACTGAATATAAAAACCTAAAATAAAAAGAAAACATCTGAAAAAAAAAATATATAAAAAGAAAACACCTAAAATAAAAACCTAATATAAAAAGAAAAGTTCTGATATAAAAACTTTAAAAAAAAATGCCAGTTTATTATTATAGCTTTATCTTCATACATACCACAGGGATGAATAGTAGTTTCGTTTTCTTTCTTTTTTAATGGCATATCAACCGTCATGGGCAAATCCATCCTTGTAGAACAATAGTGGTACTATTTAACCCATAACTATATAGGGGAGATAACTGCGTTTGTATCTTTTTCAAAGATATTAGTCAGAAAATGAATATTATAATACAACTGGAGTTCGAACTCGATTATTACAATGTCATAATGGAGGTGCCCGTGGTGTAATGGTTATCGTCGTACGAAATGTACACGGCGACACGAGTTCAAATCCTGGACGAGACTGATTGCATTTCACATTGCACTAATACCCTTGGGAAAGGTATGAATTCAATAATTCTCCCTACAGCTATGGATAAATAGTAGGACAGCCTTGGTTAGGCAACTAGCCTAGGAGAAGGAAAAACTCTGAATTCAAACCTGTTAAACTCCGCTTAAAAATTGACCTTGTGTCATATCCTGCCCGAGCAGAGGGGTCGGTAAATAGGATTACAATGTCATAGTCCAGTACATTAGCCCCTACACAACGGGTTTCCTTTTATAGAGTTGGGAAATGATGAAATTGAGGAAGTGAAAGAGTATATCCACTTTGGAGTCAGTCATTGTATAATGGTTATCATCATAGGAAATGGACATGGTGACCTGAGTTCAAGTCCTGAACAAGGCTGTTTGCATTTCTCTTTGAGAAAGGCATGAATCAAACTATTCTCCCTCCAGCTATAAGTAAAATAGTAGGGTAGACTGTGTTCCTTAACCTTGGTATGACAACTGGTCTAGGAGCAAGAAAACTGAATTTAAACCTGTTAAACTCCAGTTAAAAACTGACCATGTGTCACATCCTTTTCATGTCAGGGGAGATTGGTAAATACATACTTAGGAAAAATAGTGAATCTGTGCTGAGACAGGGATGTGGAAATCTCACGGAGAATAAGATCTGGGTGGAAGACATTTGTCATGATAAATGATGCGCTCAAGACTAGAGAAAACTCCATATATGAATCTCTTTCATAGCACTGTTTTGTCTGTGATCTAATAAGCAAATAAACATGGGCTACCATGAAGAAAGAAAGAAATAACTGGTCACAACACAGAGTGTTATGCAAAGATATATGTTGGAAATATTGCAATTTGAAATGAGATAATTCAGGAGCTGAGTGGAGTGAAGTATGTGATTGTGGAGTTCTGAAAGTTTTGCTGGGCCAGACCCATTACTAGGTTACTGACAACAAGTGGACTTGTACAATTGTCCAGTGGTATCCAAGAGACCAGAAACGACCACTTGGAAGACTACTACAACAATAGGAACAAAGTTCTTGGACAATTCTGGCCAATTTGGAGAAGAAGAGCAAGATCAACACAAAATTGAAGTACATCATGGCTAGTGATGTGGAAAATAGACAACCTGACCCATAAGGGAATTATTAGTTGTTTTTGAACAATTTTTATTTTCAATCAAATCAAATCAGATTATTTTTCTCTAGATCAGTATTTTTTTAGATATAAAATCAACATAATCCTATTTACCAACTCCTTGGCTCAGGCAGGATATGACACAAGGTCAATTTTTAAGTGGAGTTTAACAGGTTTGAATTCAGAGTTTTCTTTCTCCTAGACTAGTTGCCTCACCAAGGCTGAAGAAATCAGTCTGTCCTACTATTTACCTATAGCTGGAGAGAGAATAATTGGATTCATATCTTTCCCAAGGGTATTAGTGCTATGTGAAATGCAATCATTCTCATCCAGGATTTGAACTCATGTTGCCGTGTCCATTTCCTACAATGATAACCATTAAAATCAACATAATAGAATGTTTATTTGAAGGACCAAACTATTTCTTATCATCAACTTTCACAAAGGATATTATCATCTGTAAATTGTGTATCCGGGATATGACAAAACCATCAGATGGCAACTCTCGAGATTTGGAGAATGTGGAGTTGTCCTTGATTACTATTGCTCCCTGGTCCACTCTGACCCGGAGTGGTAGAACCACCTGATAAGGTCCTATCTATGGGTCAAATAGAACAAACTATGTGTGCAAACAAATGACTGATGTTAAATTTGGGACTGTTATATTGCAATACTTGAAACCATTTAATTGTATGCAAAAAAAGAGCTCTGGCTTGTTTAAGAATGTTATCTACAAAATGTGTTTACAAATCATATATATGTTCAATATATATGAATAAAGAGGATTTGTCATTAAATAACCTACAATGGTTGATATGCCATAAAACCCAACCAAACCAAATTACCATCTGGGATCTTACATTTCTATACTCAAAAATATGAGTAATTGAACAACAGTTTATAATTATATATATATATATACACCAGTAACATCCTGACAACGTCCGAATACAATGGGTGCGGATTATTCGTGTATAGAATCCAGGTTTATATAATGAAACTCACATTCAGGGTGTCTACAATGCAGTTCTGATGAGACGAAGAGTATAATGATATTCTTCACTGAAATAAATTTATAATAACAATTTAACCAGGTTTGAGTTTTCTTTTAATATATATATATATATATATATATATATATATATATATATATATATATGTTTGTTTGTTTTCTACCAAACTATCGGTATGGATCTATTTTAAAATTTTGTCGGCATTCAAATGACGCACAAAGGTTGATAAATCGTTTATATTAGTTGGTTATCTCCCTTGGATCATTTTGTACAGTTAAAAGTAAAAAAATGGAAGGGAAATAACTAAGGATTGCATATTTAAATACATTTCGGATAAAGCATTTCCGTAAATACATTTCAACAGATTTTTAAAGCATATTTAAGCGAATTTATCACTAGGGCCTCTGACCTCATAAAAAAGATTTGACAATTTTTTCGATAATAGATACTTTGAATAATCCGGTCATCCGATTTTTCTATTGACTTGCTGGTACTTGGCCAGAACAGCCCACCCATAAATACAGTAATTTTAGGTAGTTGATTGGGTTTTATGGCATATCAACCCTTACACGTTATTTAATGCCAAACTCTGTTTATACATATATATTGAATATATAACATTTGTTAATACATATTACGTACATAACATTTTAAAATAAGACAGAGCCTTTTTGTTTGCATCACGGGTTAAATGGTTTCAAGTCTTACTGTTACTAATTATTTGTAACAAACAAATCATTTGGGTTAATTGTTGATTTGCTATTAAATAATTTGATTTGGTAGGATTTTATGGCATATCAACCATTATAGGTTATTTAATGCCAAATCCTCTTTATACATATATATGAAATATATATGATTTGGTTTGGTTGGGTTTTATGGCATATCAACCATTGTAGGTTATTTAATGCCAAATCCTCTTTATACATAGATATCAAATATATATGATTTGGTTTGGTTGGGTATTATGGCATATCAACCATTTTAGGTTATTTAATGCCAAATCCTCCTTATACATATATATCAAATATATATGATTTGGCTTGGTTGGGTTTTATGGCATATCAACAATTGTAGGTTATTTAATGCCAAATCCTCTTTATACATATATATTGAGCATCTATGATTTGGTTGGGTTGGATTTTATGGCATATCAACCATTGTAGGTTATTTAATGCCAAATTCTGTTTATACATATATATTAAATATCTATGATTTGGCTTGGTTGGGTTTTATGGCATATCAACCATTGTAGGTTATTTAATGCCAAATCCTCTTTATACATAGATATTAAAAGTATATGATTTGGTTGGGTTGGGTTTTATGGCATATCAACCATTGTAGGTTAATTAATGCCAAATCCTCTTTATACATATATATTAAATATCTATGATTTGGTTGGGTTGGATTTTATGGCATATCAACCATTGTAGGTTATTTAATGCCAAATCCTCTTTATACATTCTTGTTGGTTTCAGAAGTCTAGTCAAAGAGGAATCAACCTATTGGGCACTAGTCAACTTACTTAACTTGCAAAATGAACTGATGGATGTTCACCAATCAGACAACTGAGCTCACATATGCAGTGCAGGCAGATGGCACTCTCGTCAATCGATCTGCCTTATCTGCTAGATTTGACCAAGGACACATTCATCGACAGCGCATATTCTTTCACCAGTTTTATTATCGTGTCAAGCTGCTGTCAAATGAGCATCTCACTTGTGGCTTTGGTTCGTACCCTGGTCTTGCTGGTAAGGGTGTCTGAGATCCATTTATGGAGACAGGCAGGGTCAGTGAACAAATGCAAGGTGGTTGTCTTCCAGAGGATTGCCAAGTTTATTCCTTTAATAATGGCATCAATTTCCGTGAGGTTAATATGTTGGGAGTCTAGCAGGGATGGTGTACTCCAGTACTCTGTTGTATAATTTTTCTGGTGGCTGATCACCGGACCACTTCCATGACACTGTCCAGGATTTGGTGTGTTGGTCGAACTCTGTGCGAAAGTCTGGCTGTTCTAGCTCTATTGTCGCACCCAAAATGTGAGCCACCTCTGCAAAATGTACCTCGCCTCTTTCATCGATGTGCACACTGCCCAATTTCTTGATGACATCCATTCCCAGAAAGAGGTCGAATACCAATAGCTTGCTGTTTACCACTTGCACGTTCATCTTTAAGGGATATCTCTTGGTCACTGTTAAAATTATGCTGCCAACACCATGGCTTAAAAGGCACTTCCTGCCTACTGTCAGAATTGCGGTACTTATCCATACTTCGGGTCGACATAACATTCCACTCACAACGGATGAGGAGCAGCCGGAATCCACCAACGCTATCCGATCCATTCCATTGATTTTCACCTTCATTACAGAAAGCACTTCTTCTAGTTTACGTGAGGAGAGAGTTGTGCTGGCCTCTCGCCCCTTGCCTTGTTTTCCGGACACCTCGATGCGACATGTCCTTGTTGTTGGCATTGATAACAGCATATCTCCGGTAGTGCTCTTCATGATTTGCCCCTGTGCTGCCGACAGTCTCTGGCAAAGTGATTGGGACCTCCACACTTGTAGCACTGCACTGTGACTGCATTCTGCTTGTCGGGGGTTGAAGGTGGGCCCACAGCCACATGAGGAAGAACTCAGCGTAGCCCGGCCGTCGCAGCAACAGGCTCATCGACCTCTGCCTCTTCTTTCATAAGAGTTCGAGCCCTAGCAAGAATCTGTTCTAGGGTCATGTGCTCCATCCTTGAGTACCCATGCAATTGTCGTCTAACCGGACTGGGGAGTCCTGAAACAAAAGCGCAACTGAGCCATCAGTCAGAGGTGTTTTCTTCAATTAGATGTGCTAGGTCCTGTAGGTTACCCAAATATTCATCCACAATTTCTCAGGGGCGCAAACAACACGAGACAAATGTGTCAAATGCAACAAAAGGGTCCGGGGCAAAAGCCATGTCGAGGGCTTGTTTTACCTGCTGTAAATCCTCCCTTTGGTCATGGGTTAACTGTCAGTATACTGACAGAGCCCTGCCTCTCAGCCTGAGTGGTAGAACATGTTCAACGTTGTCAACACCACACATTTCACACACCAGCTCGACCTGTTCCAACCATTCTGACACTGTGTGGTCGGATGAGATGCCATGAAATTCGGGAATCAGCCAAATGTCAAATGCTTTGCCTGCCATTTGCGTCTGGTTATACGTATGCTGAAATAGCTTCTATCTGGTTTCAGAAGTATAGTTGAAGAGGAATCAATCTATTGGGTGCTAGTCAACTCACTTAACTTGCAAAATGAACAGCAGGATGTTCACCAATCAGACATCAGCAAAATGTTGCTGTTTTCCACTTCAAACTTAGTCTCTTTTATGTTCATCAAATCTCACCACTTCACGTAGGCTTATCTCATTCTCCTCCATAAAACAAGTCACACCTCTTGCGTCCTTTTCTTCTTCAGGTTTCTGTGTGCCGGTAGCAGAGAGAGCATACTTCTGTTTCTTTGAGGTAAGACTGTTCGTGGCATTACTACTACATACATTAAATACTTAGGATTTGGTTGGGTTGGGGTTTATGGTATATCAACCATTGTTGGTTATTTAATGCCAAATCCTCTTTATACATATATATCAAATATGATAATAATAAATAAATATATATTAGATATATATATTTAATTCATGGAATATAGACTGTGACCCCTGGGTTTCATGGAGTTTTTTGCAAAACAACAATCATTAGGCAGTTAAGAAAATGAAATGAATCAAAAATCGAAAAAATACAGACAGAAACTGTTGGGATTTCATATGAATTAAATATATATATATTTATTTATTGTTATTATATAATAGCTCTATCCTAGATATTGAGCACTCTCCATATTATATTGCACTTGGTTCAACACATAACCACAAAGTGATTAAGTGACAACACTTATAATATATATCAAATATATATGATTTGGTTTGGTTGGGTTTTATGGCATATCAAGCCTTGTAGGTTATATAATGCCAAATCCTGTTGAGACATTAAATATTGATAATTTGGTTTGGTTGGGTTTTATGGCATATCAAATCTCATAGGTTATTTGATGCCATATCATATTTATATATATATATATATATATATTGAATATATATGATTTGTAAACACATTTTGATGATAATATTTTTTTTATTCTGTTAAATTGTTTCAAGTATTTTTATCAAACTCTAATAACTCTATTTATAATCAATCATTCATTTGTACAAAGTTAAATGGTTTCAAGTATTGCTATGTAACGGTAACAATTTAACATCAACTATTTGCACTTATTTAAATGGATGTACACATGATTTGTCAGTGAATAGTTTGTCCGTAATTTCATTTTTAAATGAGTTAAAACTAATTTGTTTGCCCACTCGTACAGCTTTTGTTTCTACACAGTTAAATGTTTTCAATTATTGTGCTCGAACACTAAAGATTTTATTCAATACTAATCATTCTTTTGCACACAGTGAAGTACTTACAAGTATTGCTATTTAAAACTAATTATTCTATTGAAGATTATTCATCTGCACACCGTCAAATGGTACCAAGTGTTGCTATGTAATACCAATAATTGAATTTAGGCACACAGGTAAAAAGTTTCAAGTATTGCTATTTAACAACTGATAATTCTATTCAATATTACTCTTTTGTTTGCACACAGTGAATATTTCCAAGTATTGCTATGTATCACTAACAATTCAATTAGACAGTCATTTGTTTATACAAATGGTCAAAAAGTTCTATTTTGAACAATTCGATTTAACATAAGTTATTTGTTGGCACACAGTTTAAATGTGAAACAGTTATATTTAACCGATAGATAGGACCTTAACAGATGCTACACCTCTCCAGGTCAGAGGGGACTGGGGAACAATGGCAATGAAGTACTCCACATTCCCCAGAGTTCCAGGACTGGAACCTCACCCTCAGATGCAGTTTAGTGTCATATTCAATTCACTCATTGTGTGGGTGGGGGTCTTACCCCACTGCAGAGATGCAGTCAGTGTATTCTACAGCCCCAGCCGACTGGGCTCTTTGTTAAATAAATGAAAACAAATCAATAGTCAACTTTGTTATGAAACCAACTAGAAAATACCTTTTTGATATTGTTCCAACTTCTACTTTCTTGAGAAGCAAACCAGATGATGGATTCATTGCCGAGCAGTTGTGGAAGCTGTAAGTCTTCATGTCATACTGTTGACAGAAAATGAGTAAAAAGAATCTGGAGTGGTGAATTGACATCAAATTTTTTGTGAAGACTGGTGAAAGTATGAGTGAAATATTAGCTTTATTTGGTTTGTTGGGTTTTATGGCGTATCAACCTTTGTAGGTTATTTAACGCCAAATCCATTTTTATGTAAATAATTTGTTCTATTTAAAACAATTCAGTTTAGCATAAGTACACATTTGAATTGTCAAAAACATTTCTATTTCAAACTATTCAAGCAGTTATATGTAACAATTCATTAAGTGTAAATATAGTTTGAATATCGAAAAGCAGTTCTATTTCAAATAATTCAGTTAAGCATAAGCACGCAGTTTAAATGTAAGTACGGTTTAATTGTCAAAAACGTTTCTATTTCAAGCTATTCAGTTTACTCAATTCATTTTAGCATAAGTATGCTGTTAGTTCTATTTAACCCATAGATAGGGCCCTATTAGGTGCTACCACACCGGGCCAGAGTGGATCCAAGAGCGATGGCAATGAAGGGGTACTCTGCATTCCCCAAAGTTCCAGCACTGCTGGAACCTCACCATCAGATTGTTTAGCGTCATATTCAGGACACTCGTTGGGGGGATCTTACCCCTCTGCAGAGGTGCAGTTGGTGTATTGTACAGCCCCAGCTGACTGGGTAATTAGCTTTATTAAAAATGGTTTATGGCGAACATGTTATAAAGAAATCAAGTGAGAAGATGAACATAAAAATGCAAGAAATGAGCTGCTTAATACTCAAAGAACGGTTGCAAATATTGACAGTGCAAATCTCGGAGCACTCAGACCAAAGATTAAATGTGCATTCACTTAACACCCCCACCGCAATCAGGACATGACACAAAGTCAATTTTTAAATGGAGTACAGCTGGTTTGAATTCTGATGTTTTCTTTCTCCTTGACTATTTACCTTACCAAGGTTCAGGAACCCAGTTTTCCAAATTGCTGAAGAGATGGATTCATGCCTTTCCCAAGGGCATTAGCACAAAGTGAAAACAAACAGCTTCATCTAGGATTTGAACACAGGATACAGATTCTATTTCTAACAATGATAGCCATGCCACTAATCACGTCTATATGAAGATTAAGTGTATGTCTGATAGCAGAAAAATAGAAAATGAATAGTTGGTTGGTTGAATTTTGTTGTATATCAACCCTTGTGGGTTATTTAATGCCAAAACCTGTTTATATGGCAGCTGCTGCTGTTTCTAAAAATAAAAATACCTTAAAATTCCCTTAGCCAACATGGTCTGCTTAGTGGCCGAGTGGTCTGAAACACAGTCTAACGTAAAGTTGGACGGGTTTCGATCCCGGCTTCGAGCGTCCTGTGTGTTTAGCCATACTGAAGAGTTCTGATAGAACGAAACAGTCTGTCTGTGGATGACAGACTATATATATATATATATGATTTGTAAGCAAATTGTTTCCTAGTAACTTTATTCTTAAACAAGTTATTAGAGCTCATTTGTTTACATACAATTAATTAGTTCCAAGTATTTCTATCAAACACTAATAATTCTAATATTAATCATTTCTTTACAGTTAAAAAGTTTCAAGTATTGCAATTAAACATTAGTAATTCTATTTATCAAGTATTCCTAAGTAATATAAATAATTTGCAGACAGGTGTATAGTTTCAAAGAATTATGATAATCTTTGGCAAATGATTAAACAGTTCTATTTGACTTATAGATGAGACCCTGACAGGTACTACGGCTCCAGGTTAGAGTGGGCCTTCATATTCCCTAAAGCTCCTGGACTGAAGCCTCACTATCAGGTGCAGTTTAATGTCATACCCAGGATACTATTTCTATTCGTGCTATACATGAAACCCTAACAGGTACTACCTATCTGAGTCAGAGTGGAACTGGGAGTAATGGCATTGAAGGGGTACTCCACATTCCCCAAAGCTCTAAAACTGGATGAATAAAGAAACAGTGCAGCTGATTCTAATAGAGGATTTGGGAATTAGAAAATTTCCTCAAAGATGATACCTTGAATCTTGACTGACTTGCAATCACCTTGTTCAGCTTGATTTGGAAAAAACCGGAACATCCATTGTAAAAAATACAGAGGCATAATCAAGTTGAGAAGAACGTCGTATTCTTGAATTCAATAAAGACACTTGTCAATGAGAAGCCAACAATCACAATACCCAAACAAACAGTAGAAAACAAAGAATTCACTATTTGTCCAAATTTCTGAGATGAAGTCTGATAATTTTTATCACTTAGAATATTTGGACTATAATTTTCATCTTCATTGTTATATTCATATTTTTGGCCAATATGTTCTATGACCTTCTTCAAATGTTGTGAGTATAACAATAAACATAAAGACAATAGTTTGAATGCTTGCGTGTTTCTTTAATCCTAAAGGGATAGTTTCCAATAAATTCTCAGCACAAGGACAAACTGTCAATCAGTGTTTGTTAATCCTTTTATTTGGAAGTGTTGAAAGGGTTATAAGAATCTGTCTGGAGAAAAATATAAACAAATTTTGACCTGACAAGTGGATTCTATACTATGACATTGATCCTGCACAGGATGTGTTCGAAATTCTGGCAAAGGAATGAATTACAAAAATGGACTACCTCCCTTATATACCAGGCAGAAATTGTTTTCTTTTTATCTCACCAACAAAGTCAGGAAGAACTTGTTTTCTTTTTTCTTCATGCCCTCATATGCACAATAACTCATGCATATTCGTATGCAATAGGGACAAAAAAACCTGAACTTGCGCATGTGTATTCTTCACATTACAAATGGCTGCTTATACTAAAGACACATGAAGCACGTGAAAGACATCACAAAATCCATCAGATTCAAAAGTCATCTCATGAAATTTATTTATTTGTATGGATTTCCTGGCTTTATTGATGAATGATTGATTTTTTTAATCTAACTACTGACAAGTTGCCATCATTTCACCTATTTTTTTTACAAAGAAAGACAACAGTAAAATCTTCCTTGTTGCCTCAGCCACCTGTTACTAATCAACAAACTGTTCTTCAGTCATTCTAATTCTTTGGCATTTCATGTTGTTTAGATTCATTATTCTTTTCTGTAAATACCCAACACCTTGACTAGCCTCATTATGAATAATTCTGTAAAGTTAATATCAATTATCTATCCATAAAATTTCGTCATTAAGTCTTTAAAAATTAACTATCATTTAATGATTCAGCGAAATTGTTAATTTTGTTTAAATTAATTATTATTAATCATTACTACAGCAAAATTAGGTTTGGTTGGGTTTGGTTTTATGGCATATCAACCATTGTAGGTTATTTAATGCCAAATCCTCTTTATACATATATATTAAATATATATGATTTGGTTTGGTTGAGTTTTATGGCATATCAACCATTGTAGGTTATTTAATGCCAAATCCTCTTTATATATATTAAATATATATGATTGGTTGGCTTGGGTTTTATGGCATATCAACCATTGTAGGTTATTTAATGCCAAATCCATTTTTATGTAAATAATCACTTCTATTTAAAACAATTTGGTTTAGCATGAGTACACAGTTTAATTATCAAAAACATTTTTATTTCAAACTATTCAGTTATATATAACAATTCAGTTTAGGATAAGTACAGTTTCAGTGTCAAAAATATTTCAATTTAAAACAATTCAGTTTAGCAAAAGCACACAGTTTAAATGTAAATACAGTTTAATTGAAAAAAAACATTTTTATTTTGAGCTATTCAGTTTAGTCAAGCAATTCTACTTCAGCTAATTCAGTTTTATAAAAGTACAGATTTTGTTTACACACAGTTATATGTCAGCACAGTTTTATGTTAAACAATTTAGTTTAGTGTAAATACAGTTTCAATGTCAAAAAACAGTTGCAGTTATATGTAACAATTCAGTTAAGTGTAAATACAGTTTTAATGTCGAAAAAACAGTTCTATTTCAAACAATTCAGTTAAGCACAAGCATGCAGTTCAAATGTAAGTACGGTTTAATTGTCAAAATAACAACTAAAAGTATGAAAGGAAGTGCAGTGATATGTTTCTGGCTTGTTGATCTTAGCAAACTACAAGCCAGCAAAATTACAATTCTGATTGATTTTAATGGTATGTCAACCTATCAGGGGTTATTTTATGCTTACAGATTAAGGAATTGCTTTCATTTGATGTTTATGCTTACATTATTTTATGTAATTGTTTCTTAAGAGTATTTTTTGTACATTATTATAAGATATCAAGTATTCCTATGTAATACAAATAATTTTAAAACAGATCTATTTGACTCATAAATGAGACCTTGATAGGTACAACTATTCCAGGTCAGAGTGGATCTGGGAGTAATGGCAATAAAGGGGTATCTTTCATCTACCCTTATCAAGTAAGCCTTTTTCTATTTTGTATCTTTTCCATATACTGCTCATTCATAGTGTGGTTCTATGCTAGTCACAGAGCCCAATGTGGTGTGACTACTAGTCACAGTACTTGTGGCTATTGTGTTCGTGACTACCACATTAGCTTCTGACTGTTTGCTTTGTCAAATCCTTCCGTGCCCACACTGTTTGAAAGATCCATGAAGGGAGGTTGACCAATTCAACCGGATCTTCTTCTGATAGTCAGGTTATATAAATGGCTAGATTGTCTAGCAACTCAAAGAATAGAGAAAACCCGTTGTTTAACACACAACAAAAAAATCATTTTTATTGAAATACATTTGTGAGATAATAAATAACAAACAAACAATGTTTGCTTTCCTTGAAAAAAGAACAAGATCTGGCTAAATATCGAGAGAGGAAGTGTGACGATGAGGTGCGGTTAGAATGACACTAATGTCTCTAAAGTCTGGAATTTTGAATTTGACAAAGCACACAGTCGGGAGCTAATGTGGTAGTCACGAACACAATAGCCACAACAAGTACTGTGACTAGTAGTCTCACCATATTGGGCTCCGTGACTAGCATAAGACCACAATGGAACAATTTGTATATAGTTAAAGCTGTTAGAATATGTTTTTGTATTCTTACATTTTTTATACCACTAGTAGATATATCGTGTTTATAGAATGTTAAATGTTCTTGATTAGTACAAATGAATTGGATTTATCTTTCCTTCCGTTGGGTTCCGTGTTAGTATATCACAGATACAGTAATGTTAATATTTTGCTTATAGAATGTTAAATGTTCTGAGTTTTTACAAATGAGTTTATTTAATCTTTCCTTCTGTTGTGTTCAGTGTTAGTATATAATGGATTTTTTTTTGTTCTCCTCTCTAAACAGTCCAACTGGCTGAGCTTGCAATACAATGACTGTATCCCCTGCAGAGGACCCCCATAAAAAAGAGGTAATCTTGGTATGACACTAGCTACATCTGATGGTGAATCCCCAGATTTTAGAAGTGTGAAGTAACCTTTCATTGCTATTACTCCCAGGTCTCTTCTGACCCAAAGTTGTGAAAATGGAACCTGTTAGGGTCCCATCTACAGGTCAAAAAGATGTTTTAAAATTATTTGTATTTTGTAGGACCATGTGCAAAAAAACAAAACCTCTTAAAAAACAACACATAAAATGTTCATATAAATGTATATAAAAGTATTCCTATGTAATACAAATAATTTTAAAACAGATCCATTTGACTCATAAATAAGACCTTGATAGGTACTACCATTCCAGGTCAGAGTGGAGCTGGGAGTAATGGCAATAAAGGGGTATCTTTTATCTACCCTTATCAAGTAAGCCTTTTTCTATTTTGTATCTTTTCCACATACCGCTTGTTCATGGTGTGGTCCTATGATAGTCACGGAGTCCAATGTGGTGTGACAACTAGTCACAGTACTTGTTGTGGCTATTGTGTTCGTAACTACCACATAAGCTTCTGACTGTTTGCTTTGTCAAAAATCCTTCAAATTATTCCTATTTCGAATAAAACAAAAAAACAAAACCACTTAAAAAACAACTACACATAAAATGTAAAGAAATGTATAATGAATGTGGTTCCCTAACCTCTGAGCATAAAATAAACATAGACAGTTTCACATGCCATTAAAATCAATCAGTCTAAATTCCAAATTGCTCCTCCAAATAATCAAGTCATCTTCTTTCCAGTGGAAATCACTGAATCAACCCATTGTTCCAAGGTCTCTGCGCAGTGGTATTCCTGGGTTTCAAATTCTCTTTCATTGTGAGTTGGAAACCGAATTTGGAGTCAACCAAAATATGAAATCCAGTGATTAATTCCTTACCTGCTGAATGCACAGATCCAGTGTGCTGGCTGAAAACTATAACTTTGCTGAAAATAGAAGCACAGTACATTTGTGTACTACAGATTCTTCAGGCTTAGTATATGTGTTTTCACTGACTGTCAGTTAAAGGGAACAGTTACTTGATGGCTGTTGACTGAAAGAGATACATTCACTCTTTGATAGATATTGCTGGGTGTCTTACCAGTTAAGCCAGGTGGAAGAGATCTGAATCCAGAGCTTCCCTTTACAAAAACTTATTTGTCTTCATATCAGGCTAGAGAGTTAAGTCTACCCTACAATTTCACCCACATATAGCATATTCAAGATAGGACCAAGATATGAATATGTGAAATATACATAGGGAATCCTAAAATACTGACGACTCTCTTGGTTCAGGTATGAAACTTTTATTACCTTCTTGACTTTTATGCTTTCGACACGGGGAGAGAGAGACACAATTTTTACTATAGTGACTGTTCGTCCAGCGTCAGCTCTCAACTCAATGACCCAACCAATGTGTGTGCACCCCGCAGCAAACAACTGGACTCGTCTAGGTCAAAATCTCAACTCGCTTTGCCCAGCCTCAAATTTCAACTAACTGCTTTTTCAAAATACCCAAGAACCTCAGTCCATCGCTTCCGGGCACGATATCATTCTCATCCCCAGTCATTTCCTATCCGGGTTTTTTATTATGACATCTGTGATTGTCACATCCTCCTAATGCAAACGTGAACACCTGCGCTCAGTGTGTGCCCCTACCCATGCACTAAGCTGAAAAGTTCTAAGCCTAACTAAACCGAAAGATAAGATATAACTAACGAAAAATGATAATATAAAAAAAATCTTTCCGCAGTTATATAACACATAGTCAAAACCAGGAAGAGATGAATTTATGCTTTTTTTAAATTCCAACCAATTTCAGCCTTAAGCCAACATTAGTGGATGTTTATTTCCTTTATTGCACTTCAAGACAGATAGGCTTAGGAGTGGCAAGGGATGGGCATTTACATGTCAATGGTAGTTAAACTTTATGTTAATAACTTAGCCATTCCATGGAAAGGTGTGAAAAAATATTTTCAAAGTTAAAATTAATTTTTTTTCTTAAATATATTGTTAAATAGGAAAATCAGTCTATGAATTATGAATATTTTACCATTTTAATAATCTTTATATGAAAATTAATGGATAATGACAGTGTAAGTGTTTGGAGTTTAAATATTGTTTTTGGTGTAATTCTATTTGTTGCCGAGTCGTTTTGGGGTAAGGGTTCTTACATATAATATACATCTATCTTCATGGGTTCCGAGAATTGATGTGCTCTTTGATATATATATATATATATATAAGTAAGTAAAGTTGGCAACCATAGTCGAGGGCGACCAGAGGGCTCCCTTTTCAATAGCTACCACACCGAGGTGTAAGGGGAGAGCGCTACTCCTTTCCCTGAATTGCTCCACTTTACCCTTGATACATACCTTATATTGCTGAGTGTTAAGCAAGGAGGTATCAAGTACCATTTTTAAAGTCTTTGGTATGACTCGACCTGGGATTGAACCCAGGTATATTCTTTGATGATGGCTCAAGGCTGTTGACCAGTTTTGATTAACAAATTTATAGATACATTTTTCTACCAACATTTATGAATTGATTCTTTCATTTATAATGTGTATGTGTGTGTGTGTGTATATATATATATATATATATATATATATATATATTTGGTTAAATTCACAAGGAGACCAATTTTAATCATTTTTTTTCACAGTTGAATTGAGAACAATGTTTAAGAAGAATCGTTGTCCTCAATTCAACTGTGATCTGTGAGGACTGAAACTGGATTGTTGATTTTATTTTTAAAAAAAGAATGATTAAAATTGGTCTCCTTATAAGTTTAATAAAATTTTGTACTTCCTGTAAAATATTTAAATATTTGGTTAAATATTACTGACGTCCTTTGTTTCCATATTTTATTTTGATCCTTTCAAATCACCATATGAATGTTATAATGTAATTCACGAAGCTCTTTGCTTTGATGTGGCACAAGGCCAAATGAATGGGGCACCCAATGAGACTCAAACTCACTCTTGCAGGTTTGCTAGTCAAGCTTGCTAACCATTACACTATCCGAGGTGCCCTATATGAATGTTATAATAGCCAGCTGGAATTGGCTAATGAATTTTCCATTGTTAATTGGTTCCCAAGTACTTTCTGTCCCCTTCTTGGGCTATCATCTGTGGTGGAGGTATATTGCAAAAGTACAAAACTAACTTTAAAAAAATTTTTTTTATTTAGTTCTATAAATGCAACAGTAGTTAAATACATTTGAGTACATTAGCACTGATTTCAAAATTAATTTTATTTAGGTTTGGTTTAGTTTCTTTGTTTAATGGCATATCAACTCTTTTTAGGTTATTTAATGCCAAAGCCATTCTCCTAGAACAGTAGTGGTACTATTCAACCCATAGCTGGGAGGATAAGAGGGTTCATACCTTTCCCAAGGGTATTTGTCTGAAAGTGAACGTAATAGCGCGACTGGAGTACAAACTCGCGTACTACGATTCTGCAGTCCATCGCTTTACCCATTACACCACGAGGACACCCCACTTTATTTAAGTTAGGACTTTTATTTCTAATGTGTAAGGATTCAAGAATATGTAATCTTTGATATTTTGTTGCTCCAATATTGTTGTGTTATCAGTAAAAATTTTCTGAAATTCAGTTATAAGGCAGGAATGTTTTTTTGTGTTGTGTTATTGAGCTGGTGTTGGAAAGATGCATGGTAAGTCACCACGACAAAGTAGTTGATGTCAAACCAATATATATATTTGTACTTAAAGCAAAGAAAATATTCTAATCTCACAAGAATATTTGTTTTTTGAGACTATTCAAAATGGTAGTAAATTAAACTGAATGCTCTAGGCTTGAACAGAGGTCTGTCAAGAAATTTTTGGTGGCTGAGAAATGCAAACCACATGAAATTTACAGAAGAATATGTGATGTCCACAGAGAAGCATGTTTTAATCAAAAAATGTTTACAAATGAGCTAAACATGGGTTTTCTACAAGCCTGAGTAAAAAAGACAGTACATGGAGTGAAAACACTCTGACTCTCCAGTAAAGAAAAAGTTCTGGGTGCAGCTGTCAGTAAAGAAGATCATGGTGACAGTCTTTTGTGACATGAAAGGAACCATCACTACTGATTATGTTAAAAAATATGTCACTGTAAACAGTGTTTCTTATTGCCAAATCATTTGGCAATATTTGCTTTATTTAATCACTCTCATGTATATATATATATATGTGTGTGTGTGTGTGTATTACGGTAGCATTTCTTCATAGAGGCATATTTAATTAGATATTATAGAAATCCTTTGAGAATTAATTTTTTTATTTATTGCGATTTTTTTGTCCTCATCTTGGTAGTTTTTGTGTTGTTTCTTCTTTCACTATGTTTCGGCCAAATTTTACCTCTGGCCTTCTTCATGTGATTAACCGCAACCTTGGATAGGAATGCTGAGTCTTGTAATCGTATCCCCAGTAATTACTGCCTTCCATAGTTGTTGTCTATCGCACCACATTTTTGACCAAGTAAACCTCTGGCCGGCTTGGGTAGGATTTGAAACCACTATCTTCTGACAATGCTCACCTGGAACCGTAGAGACTCAATGCCTCTATTCGCTGCGCCATGGGCTCCGAAGGGCGATCAAGGTTGGATTTTTTGGTCTTATAAATCCAATTATTTGTTCTTCTTATCTGGTCTTCTATAGTCGGGTCCATACCAAATTTGTAATTGTCTTTTAATTGGAATCATTTTGAGATGAGGCTTCTTAATCTGAGAATTAATTTTTTTATTTATTGCGGACTTTTTGTCCTCATCTTGGTAGTTTTTTGTGTTGTTTCTTCTTTCACTAAGTTACAGCCAGAGGTTTACTTGGTCAAAAATGTGGTGCGATAGACAACAACTATGGAAGGCAGTAATTACTGGGGATATGGTTACAAGACTAAGCATTCCTATCTGAGGTCGCGGTTAATCACCTGAAGAAAGCCAGAGGTGAAATTTGGCCGAAACGTAGTGAAAGAAGAAATAACATGAAAAACTACCATGATGAGAACAAAAAGACCGCAATAAATAAAAAATTAATTCTCAGATTAAGAAGCCTCATCACAAAATGATTCCAATTAAAGACAATCAGAAATCCTTTGTCCACACATTTTTGTTTCAATCCTTTCAAATTGCCGTAGAGCTGTTATAATATCCAACTGGAATTGGCTAATAAGTTTTCTGTAATTAATTGGTTCTCAAGTACTTTTGGTAAAAACATACTCCCCACTGACCCAATAAAAAAAAGAAACTTATCATATACTATAATAACTTGGTTATCAACAAAAATTCCTCCCCCACTCTAGTTGAAGTTTTACCAAGAACTAATGTTATACATCAATTTAAATGTCCTTTGGGAGATTGTATCTTCCAAAACAAAAATATACATATTGGTTTAACATCACCTACTTTGTCGCAGTGACTTACCATGCATCTTTCCAACACCAGCTCAATAACACAACATCTAAAAAAAACAAACATGTAAAAGCTGCATTCTAAACAATGCAGCATTTACATTTATGAAAAAGAAAATCATTTTACTGTTTTTATAGAAATTTCCCATATCCATTGAATGACCCTCATATATACATATATTTGAATGCAGAAGTTTTTTTATAAAGTATTTAAAAAAAATCAAAAAATTGCTCGATAAAAGCTGGCAGAGTGGGATAAATGTAGTTAACAACTTCTTGAAGTAGAAAAAAAGTTGCTCCCATCTGAAGATTGCAATATTTTTTTCATTTTAAAAAGGTTGCATGAAACAAGAAATAATGTGTCAGCCTCAACTATGGTTGGCCAACTTATATATATATATATATATATATATATATATATATATAATAAATAAATATATATTAGATATATATAAATTTAATTCATGAAATATTGTCTGCAACCCTGGGTTTCATGGAGTTTTTTGCAAAACAACAATTATTAGACATATTTATTTATTATTATTATATAACAGCTCTATCCTAGATATTGAGCACTCTCCATATTATATTGCACTTGGTTCGACACTTACCCACAAAGTGATTTAGTGACAGCCAACACTCTTATAATATAGTTGATGGATGAAAGAATGGACACATAAATTTTGGTTGAAAAAAATCATGTGTTTTATGGAGGCACTCAATGTGTAACAATTATCATCATACGAAGTGGACGTGGCGACCCGAGTTCAAATCATGGACAAGGCTGTATGCATTTCATATTATACTAATATGCTTGGGAAAGGTATAAATTCAACTTTTTTCCCTTCAGCTATGGGTTAGTTGTAGGGCAGACAAGGCTCTTTAACCTTTGTGTGGCAACCAGTCTAGGAGAAGGAAAACTCTGAATTCAAATCTGTTAAAACTCTGCTCAAAATTAACCTTATGTCACATCCTGCTCCTGTAAAGGGTTGTGTGAATATGAATTGTTAATCTTGACCAGTTTCATCTTTCAGCTATCATCAGAAAATATTCATTACATGACTGTTTACACATATATATATATATATATATATATATATATATATATATATATATATATATATGTATTTGTTAATCCTGACTTGTTTCATTCTTCAACCATCATCAGAAGATATTTATTGCATCACTGTTTACTTTCTAAGACTGAAAGTCTTATGAATACCAAAAGATTGGCTTCACATGTGAATGAAAATTTAAAACTTAATAATTTAAACTTTCAACTTTGTATATTTTTATAAATAGTTTCCAATGTTTTTTTTGTTTATTTTCTTGAAGATGTCATTAAACAAATAATTCTTTTTTCAAATAATTCTTTTTTCTAATTGTTATTTGAAGGTTAGAATGAGATGATTTTTTTTATTTTGTTGTTGAGTCCATTCATTGTAAGGATTAAAGATGTAATGTCTATTTTCATGAGTTTCTAGAGCTGATAATGTCTTTGGTAAAATTTTACACACACACACAAGGCATATATATATATATATATATATATATATATATATATATATATATACACAATCACTCAGGGAGGAAAATTAGTAGTCCATTGAACTTGTGGCATATCAATAATCATAGATTATTTAGGGGAAGAAGAGTAATAAAGGGGACCCCCCCCCCCGTATATACATATACTTAGACACAAACACCTGCTCAGACACACTGAATACACTCAAAATGAAAAGAGAAAGAGAGAAATAATATCAGAAAAGATGAAAGTTTGTCACGGACTTTCAACTTAAACAACAAATTGCCATTGGCCTAATCAGTAGAGTGTTTGCCAATGGTCTAGAAGACCAGGGTTTAATCCCAGGTCAAGTCATATCAAAGACTCAAAAAATGGTACTTGATGCCACCTTGCTTAACATTCAGCATTATAAGGTAAGGATCAAGGGTAAAGTGGAGCAATCCAGAGAATGGAGTAGCATCCTCCCCTACATCACGGCGTTGTAGCTATTGAAAAGGGAGCCTTCGGGTTAACCTCGACTACGGTCGCCAACTTTATTTTTTACAAATTGCTGAGTATCAATTGAATTTTAAAGTCTAAAAATCTCTACGATAAAACTAGGGTTCGACTTATATGGCATTACTAAAATCCAAACT
>OY757938.1:62259594-62272094 GCA_963585895.1 Sepioteuthis lessoniana | reverse complement strand
CTTCTTATCCCCCACCAGCTATGGGTTAAATGTAATACCAATAGGATCCTTTTACAAGGATGGCTTTGGTATTAAATAACCCAATAAGGTTGCTATGCCATTTAACAAATAAATCAAATCAAATCCTAACTCATTCAATATTGGAAATAGAGTTAAGTGTAGCACATCTGGTTAAGTGGTCCCGTCTTTTCAGGCCAAAATTTTAGACTCAGCTTAAATCTAAGTCAAACCCTTTGATATATCTATTCAACCAAACTAACTCTGATTAGGGTTAATGGATGACAGACTAAATCTCTAAAACTTTCTTTAACTCCTTATCATAATTGTCAGCCATTTTTTTTAAATAGGAAACTGCTAGACTGTCTAAAACAGTGTGATTTATAATTATTCATTTGTGGGTTTTTTTTGTTTAGATAAAAAAAAGTTTTGGAAAAGATGTTCAGTTTTAATTTGCAAAGATAGTTTAAAAAAAACCTTTTAGTTCACCTAAGGATTTGGATAAAACAGAGCTTCCAATTTTATGAAAAGCTATCGAGTTTAGTTATTTCCTTGAAAATACTTATCCTCGCTTGAAAAATTACACTTCAAAATTGATTGTAAAGGAAAAGATCAATATTTGACAAACAGTGAACACACAATTGCCTTTATTAAAGGAATATCATATACAGTAGAAAGGAATAGACTATGTTTCAAAATAGTGGAACAGAATAACAGAAAATCTGTTGCTGAATCTATAAAAGAATTGAAGAACATTTGGATAAGTTACTTGATATTTCTTCATGTTGCGAAAAACTGCCAGTCTTAAGATGTGATGACATTGTTGTAAAGTGCAAAAATAAAAATTGCCAGACAAGGTACATAGTCTGCACTTGACTCCACCAAAAGAGGGTAATCTTAATTTTAGGGTTGTTTTTTATTTGTTTAATATGAATAAGTTCAAAATTTAAATTAATTGAAAAATAAACATTTATTTCTAATAATCTTGTTTTCTCTGGTAATTTATTTTGCGATATTTTCTGGTAATTAATATTGTGATATTTTCCTTAATATTTGTCAGTTATGTTAGATCGAATACAAATTTCAAAATTTTGGGTTCCTATTGAAGAGAAGAAATATTTAAAAAATCAGAGAGAGAAAACAGGGCCAAAAAGACAGTTTCTAACTTGGATCAATTGACGAAGATGCTGTTAAAAGTACCAAAAATTTGTAGTCAAAACAAAAAGATTAGACATGCAGATTGAAAAACAGTACCAACAAGGTTCTTCTCATATTGTCACAACATTTGATATACGAGGTGCATTCGATAAGTTTCCAGACTTTTTTCATATGGGCATTTGAAATTGTCGTAGACTCTTGAAAATTCAGTATGCTATTGCAATACATCCTATGAGATGACTGACCAATTCTTATGATTTCAGATTCAAATGAACAGCTACAGCAGCAATTGGAATGCACCCTACTAAAGCCTGATTGTCACAGCTGGTGAATTTCAAAAATGCAATCTGACACTTTAGAAGAACGATATGCAATAGAATTCTGTTTTAAACTTGGAAAAAAGACCACAGAAATGTATGGAATGCTTCAGACTGCTTTTGGAGCATCTTGCATGAATCGAGCATCAGTTTTTGAGTGGCATAAGAGATTCAAGGAAGGCAGGAAGTCTGTGAGGGATGATGAGAGGTGTGGGAGGAGTAAGGAAGTCAATACACCAGAGTTGATTGGCCAAAGAGTTAGGGTTAGGGTTACTATGTTGAGGTTTTAAGGGAGTTCAGGAAGAGATTCCGTCGGAAGAGGCCAGCACTCTTCAAATTGGGTCAGTGGCATTTCCTCCAGGACAATGCACTAGTTCACAACTCCATCCTTGTCATAGACTATTTGAGCAAGATGGGCATCAAGACAGTTCCTCACCTTCCCTATAGTCCAGACCTTGCTCCCTGTGACTTTTGGTTATTCCCTAAGCTCAGAGGCTGTCGTTATGAGACATTTGAGGAGATGAAAGAGGTTGTGATGAAGGTCATTGACACGTTCACACAAGAGGACTTCCATGGGGCCTTCCAGAAGTTGTTGGAACGGTACAGCAAATCATTGCAGCCGGAGGAGATTACTTGGAAGGGGACTAGAGTTTCATATGTGTACTATCAATAAAAGTGCCCATACGAAAAAAATCTGGAAACTTATCGTATGCACCTCATATATGTCTTCCAGTGAAGAAATAACTGATGACAGTTTTGAGCAAGGGAGACAGTATAAGGGAGCCTACTGTCTTTTATAAGTTCTTAGATATTCTGTCGAACTTATTAGAGGTGATGTATCTTCCATCCTTGGGGAAAAATCTTGTATTTTGTTTTGGCGCGCTATTTAATTCAACACTAAATTTCACCCAATCAGGATGACTTATCCTATTCAGCCCGGACCTTCATTTCCGGCTAGCAAAAAGAAGAGAAAAAGAGAGAGAAAAAGCTTCCTGACTCAAAGAACTGAAAGAATACTACCAAACCAGCGAAACATCGAGAAAAATTTTCAAATGTTCCCGCCGAACTAACTTTAAGGCAACGCAAATGAATTACGAAACTATTCTTTAACACACAACAACGAAAGTTTTTATTTGCAGCTTTGAATATGGTTTGTTCTTGGTGCTGCAAGACTCATGGTGTTTAGGCTTGTTGGATGTTTGAGACGAAATGGCTTAGCGAAATGTTGAGATGGCAGCGTGTTGTTGGACGTGTGAGGGAAGTATTCAAAGTCACCGTGTAGTTTTGTGTGTCGAGAGCGGACTGACGCTCGGACCGACATAGTCAATTTTTGGGGTGACAAGAAGTGGTGTGTGTGGAAGGCATGCGTATGTTTCTAATTTATGTTCCACTGGGATTCCTCGTAAAGAATCCATAAATTAGATGGTTCCCTCGTTGAGTGTCCATGTTGCTGCTGCTAGTGTTAAAGCCACAGTGAGATGTCCCCACTGGGTGGCTTGTTTAGCTAAAAAGCATCGCTAAGCAGGGACGACCAGAGGCACGTCTGTTCTAGTTGCCGTCTCAAGCCGAAGAGTGAGGTTTTGGCCACTCACCCGTTTTGCTAGCCGGAAATCAAGGTCTGGGCTGAATAGGATCAGTCATCCTGATTGGGTGAAATTCAGTGTTGAATTAAATTGCGCGCCAAACCAAAATACGAGATTTTCCTCTTCTCTACAGAAGTTTCGGTTTTAGTTTTCGTTCAATGAGAATGATTTATACCATTCTGCTCAGGTGACTTTCCGGATAATATAAAAGGCCATGTAAACTCTCTCTCTCTTCCTCACTTATTCTTCCAGCAGGACAAACTGACTTGAACATGAGGAGAGCACATTCAATTTTTGACCATTGTTCTTGAGGAGATCTATCATTTCTCATTTGTCTCTCATTCATTCTTTCTCAATAAACTGGTCATCGGAACTTCAGATTGGATGCTAGATTCCTGTTTGAACATCCTAAGCTACTTCTTCATAATGTACGACTCACAGTACGGAGTTTCTTTCAAGTGGTTATCAGTAGCCTGGATGATTTATATCTTATATTGCAGAGACAATAGATGATTTAAGTGGTGATCTGAAACTACTTTTAGAATATGCAGTAGGAATTTCTTGAGAGATAGTGAACCCTATGTTTGTTGCATGGACAATTGGATCTCTGAATCAAACAAGATGACTAACTTCAGTTATGAGGTTAATGTGCTTGTGTACCAGAGGTGCCGCTTCACCAGAACTACCCGATAAGTTGTGCACAGCCTTGTAAAATTCAGAGTTGAAGTATATTGGTTTAAAATTAAAAGGGAGGATAAATTCTATAACCAACAACTGTATATCTTTGATATGATCCCGAGAATAAAGTAACAGTTGACCGAAATATAAAATGTTGCACAAAGGAATTTAGAGCACAATACTTTAGCTTTGCTTCCAGAAATTATTCTTTTCTCAAGGTTTATGTAAAAGAGAAATAGTCTTACCCCCGGGAAAAACGTGCTTGTGTGTGCCTGGCATGCAAAGTCAAAAATGGCCGCTCCACCATCGTGTTTTAAGAACTCATGATCTCGGATTCTCATGAGACTGATGAGACTTGACAAGGATGTATGCAAAGCTCTAAGTGTATAAAAAGAGCCCGGGTAACAGAGACAGGGCAAGTGTTTGTAGTGAACTCAAGGGTTGTAGTTGGCGAGACACTGTATATCAAGGTGATTGGAAGAGAAATTTCAGGAGGGCACTTTTTTCTAAGCTAGGGATGTTTGTGCAGGATGGTAATACATGAAAAGTGTCCTGGATTAAGCTTTCTGACTGTGAAGCAACCCCTAATTACTACAGTTTAAATTGGAAATGATGGAAGAGGCTATCAAAGATTTTTGTCAATGACGTTTGCGAACACTGATTCATACTTAATTATGTGAATTTACAAGAATTATTTAAAAAGTTTCTTCAGCCCAGTCAGATGGGGGAAGAGAATATGCCGACTGCATCTCTGCAGTGAGAGACCTCCTCCTCCAATGAGTGTCCTGCATATGACACTGAACCATCTGTTAGTGAGGTTCAACTTCTGGAGCTTTAGGGAATGTCAAGTACTCATTCACTGCCATTACTTCCAGGTCCACTCTAACCTGGAGTGGTAGTACCTGTTAGGGTCCAATAAAACTGCTTAACCATTTAACTGTGAGCAAACAAATAACTTGTTATTTACTGATATTTCATAGCAGTACTTGGAGCTATTTAACTGTGTGCAAATGAATGAATAGTATTGAATAGAATTATTAGTGTTAAATAGCAATACTTGTAACCACTTCACAGTGTACAAATAAATATTTAATAGAATCATTAGTGTTATACAGCAATACAACAATTTAACAGTGTGTAGAGGAAAGAAAATTTCGTATTTTGGTTTGGTGGGCAATTTAATTAAACCAACAAAATTACGGCTAAAAGTGTACAAACAGTAGCAATACTTCAGACCATTTAACTGTACACAAAAAATTAGATCTGACTCCTTTAAAAATAAAACTACGAACAAAATATTCACATAGAAATAAAAAATTCATAAACAGGATTTATCATTAAATAACCAAGGATTTATATGCCATTAAATTGAATAACCTAAACTATCTGTGTTTAAACAAATAATTAATGTTAAATAGAATTATTAGTTTTAGACAGCAATACTTTGATGTCATTTAACTAAGTACAAACAAATGATTAATATTAAATAGAATTATTAGTGTTAGATAGCAATACTTGAAACCATTTCATTTAACTGTGTGGAAACAAATAAGCTTTGAGAATGTGGTTGTGGTGTAATGGTTAGTGTCATAGGAAATGGACAAGATGACTAGAGTTCCAATCCTAGACAAGGCTGTTTGCATTTCACCTAGTGCTAATACCTTTGGGAAAGGTATGAATACAACAGTTCTCCCTCCAGCTGTAGGTAAATAATAGGGCAGATTGGGCTCTTAAACCTTGGTATAGCAACCAGTCTACAAGAAGGAAAACTCTGAATTCAAATTTAAAAATTGACCATGTAACGCATCCTGTATGTGCAGAGAGGTAGGTAAATATATACATTGGTGTTGTGCACAATGAAGTGAATCAGTAGGTATTGTCATTCAAAATACTTTCTACTCGGTGGGTGTCTCTAGCCACAGAACAAACTTGGTTGCAATCTAACTAATTCCCAAGTCTTTGGTCAGAATAGCAAGACATGACCCAACAAAAATGCCCACCACATCACAAAGATCTTTACACGGTGAATTTTTGATCCAGATTTAACAGACTGATATCTCTTCTTAGTCACTTCAGCTTCGATACATGATCTACTAATGGAACACTTCTTTGGATGATCTCATCACATTCAATTGACGATCGGTTGGTGGAACACTTCCACCTTCAATAGATGATCTTTCTTCCTTGACGCAGCAATGCCAATTGGAGACTCTGATAGAGTTCATTATGGCATTTCAAATGTTTCAAAATGAGTTATATCACATTTTGAGCCAAATATAATGCTAATTCATTGATATTTTCTGATATGAGAACTTACAACTTGCTGAAAAAGAAATTTATATGATGTACAGAGATAAACAATTGATATAAAAGAATTACACATTTTTAAATGAGTCAGTGACAATTTAAAAGATAATTATAAATCCAGTCTTAATTCTTCTAAAATACACTTCACCTGTACACATACACATATTGGTAGCACTTGTAGTGTAATGGTTATCATTGTTGGAAATGAAAACAGCGATTAGAGTTCAAGTCCTAGGCGAGGTTGTTTGCATTGCACATAACATTAATAGCCTTGGGAAAGGCTATAATTCCAGTTATTCTCCCTCCATGTACGCATAAATGGTAAGACAGTCGGGATCTTTAACCTAAGTATGGCAACTACTCTTGAAGAAGGAAAATTCTGAATTCAAACCTGTTAAACTCCACTTAAAAATTGACCTTGTGCAGAAGGGTTGGTGTGTATGTGTGCATATATATATATATATATATATATATATATATATATACACATACACACAAACATATATATATATATATATATATATAGAATGAAACAGATCTGTCAGTGGATGACTATATATATATATATATATATACTCCCCTACCCCCATAGGGTTGAGTTCTCTAGCGAATGAAGTAATCGCATTGCCATTAGCATTTATTGTAAGGCTCTTCATATATGAATTGAGCTCTCGGTAGCCGTTAAGTGGTTATATGTAAACAATAGTAATTGTGATTCATAACCGTTTAAACTTTACTTTACTGCTGCTGGTTCCTTGTGGCTGAGAGGTAGAGTCTTGGATTGGCATTTTTAAGTCAACCGGGTTTCGATCCCAGCTACTGGAAGCTAGTATGTCTAGCCACACTGATGAGTTCTGATAGAATGAAACAGATCTGTCTGTGGATGACTATATATATATATATATATATATATTCACAAATACACGCACATACAAATATAAAGAGTTCTAAGCTTCACTCAGAAGGAGTTGGAGAAACAAGATTTTTCACTATTTTTCAATATAGTTGCCCATATTTACCCAACCCCTCCGCTCTGGTCAATTTTTAAGCGGAGTTTAACAGGTTTGAATTCAGAGTTTTCCTTCTCCTAGACTAGTTGCCTCACCAAGGCTGAAGAACCCAGTCTGCCCTACTATTTACCCATAGCTGGAGGGAGAATAATTGGATTCATACCTTTCCCAAAGGTATTAGTGCTATGTGAAATGCTAACAGTCTCGTCCAGGATTTGAACTCGTGTTGCCGTGTCCATTTCCTACGACGATAGCCATTACACCATGGGCACCTCCTTTCAATATAGTTGCCCTTGACGTCAATGGATTCAACTTAGTCCAACAATGCTCAAACATTGCAATCCCATCACAGAAGAAGCTGGCATTCTGATCTCCAAAAATTCCTTAACAGCACATATGACCTCATTCCAAAATGGCAATCATCACATCGGTGCGTTGTGAGTTTAACAAACAAGAAAACGTCAGATGGAGTTAAGTTTTGTGAATAAGAAGACAGAGTAGCAATTCAAAGTCATAGTTGGCTGCTTCAGCGACTGCATCTTGAACAATGAGAATATGTACATTCTCCTGGAACAAGAGCACATCTACCATCAGCTTCCCTTTGTGTTTCAACTTGATTGGCTCCTTCAGCTGTTGTAATTCTGATGCACAGAACTGTCCATTAATAGTCTCTTTTTCAAATAGTCTATCCTAATTTCATCTTCAAAATCCCCCCAAATAGGAGCCATTACCTGAGCAACAGATGATGCATGTTTGAAGTTCTTTAAAGGTGGAGAACGAGAATGCTTCCATTGAATCTTTCATTCAGCTGAGTTACTTATCTTTTGTGGAAATTCTTAGTATTAACCTGGAAGTGAGTCAAAAATGTTCTGAAAATGTCAACCCTTTCCAGATTGTGCTCTGGTATCAGAATTCTTAGAACCCATCTTGCAGACAACTGTTAAAACAGTGCAGACCAAATCTGGATTAATGCCAATGGACTTAAAAATCTAAGATGTCTATAAGCCAAAATATTATAGTGAATGGCATCAACTTGTTCATCAGTGGTTGAAGTTTTCTTAACAACTTGACCGAGGGTTGTCATCTTTGCTGCTCCACTTTAATTCTGCATTCCACTTTTTCACAGTTGCATAGAAAGTGAAGTTCTCAGTGTTGGGGGAACAAAACATGGGGATTTATGGGCAGAGCTTCCGACAATTAAGTAACCTGTGGTCATGTGATATTTCCGGAAGCTACTTCTACCTCTTTTTGGCAGTAGACATTGGTCGGAGAGGAACCCCTTTCTTTTGTCTCTGCTCTCTGAGAAGCATGTAGATGCAAATTCTCTTTGAGAATTTTCCCTACACTCGGAAATTGTAAGTGTTCAATTGCTGCTGTTCAGCACTTCTTGTTCTTTGGAATAGCATTTGTAACCTTTTTATGGTTTAGGACTTTTGTCATGTTTTAAAATTATGTGTAAATATATGTATATAAGATATGTCATTTCAGTCTAAATTGATTGGGTGTTTTTTCCTTACCAAAATACTGTGTTAGGTTACATTAAGATAGGAAAATGCTGGTGATTGACTCAATGAATACCACTCTCCATAAATTCCTATATCGGTAAGTATTTGCACTTCAAGGATTTCCTTGAGTGTCAGACATTTCATTTGCAGATACTTTAAGACTGCTTGGACCTATTTTGTCCATTTTTAAATTTGTTGCACAACTTTGTATGTGCCTCACTTGCACAGAAATCTGAATTAGTTTTTCTAGTTTTATAAGAACTGGTAGTGTGTTACCATAACAAAAATGATCAGCTGGGGCTCTTCTTTCTCAGTCAGGCTTAGAAGATTTTTTAGGGATCCTCATACAATATCCTTAATCTATGACTAAAGACAATATTTCAAAAACACAAAAAAGTAATGTCAGACATAACTTTTTTCCTCTATCTATCTATATATCTATATATATATTCAAAAGGTCTTCGAATATCAGATAGATGTATTCTCATTTCTGATTAAATCTATCAATCTATTTATCTATCTATCGTTCAAGAAGTACTAAGCCTCAGCCAGATTTTAGATTTGTCCTACACCACTCACCTTTGTATGTGCCTTACTTGCACAGAAATTAAGACATAAAACTAGAAAAACCAATTCAGATTTCTAAGAACTGGTAGTATGTTGCTATAACAAAAATGCTCCGCTGGGTCTCTTCTTTCTCAGTGATATCTTATATACCTTGGTCATTCAAAAAAGTTTTAAGCCTCAGCCAGATTTTAGATTTGTCCTACACCACTCACCTTTGTATGTGCCTCACTTGCACAGAAATCTGAATTAGTTTTTCTAGTTTTATAAGAACTGGTAGTGTGTTACCATAACAGAAATGATCAGCTGGGGCTCTTCTTTCTCAGTGAAACTTGGAACTTTTTGAATTACACTTGTATATATATATATATATATATATATATATATATAACACATCACTCAATAAGTCCTGGGCCAAACTAATAAAACAACTTTTATGTAAAATTTGATTTTTTCATCATGTATCACCCTTCTAGGGTGATAGATGATTCCAATGTTTCTCTAACAATTTGATGCCTTTTTTGTGGAACAATTTATCTTTGGCCTCTAAATACCCCTCAGTTTCTGATATCACTCCTTCATTGGAGCCAAATCTCTTTCCCTGGAGCATTCTTTTGAGGTCAGCAAACATCCAGTAGTTGCTGGAGGCCAGATCTGAACAATAGGGTGGGTGTGGAAACAATCTGAAGTGCAATTCATGTAGTTTTGCCATCGTTGCAATTGACTTGTGACATTGTGTTGGTGAAAGAGAACTTTTTCTTCTTAATTTTTGGACGTTTTTTGGTGATTTCTTCCTTCAAATGCACTAATAATATGATATTTACTACTGATGGTTCTTCCTACCTCAAGATAATTGATGAAGAAAATACCTTGCACATCCCAAAATATGGAGGCCAAAACCTTGCCTGCTGATATTTGTGTCTTTGGTTGCTTTGGACGGCTTTCACTGGCTGCTGTACACTCAGCTGACTGTCGATTTGACTCTGGAGTGAAGTGGTGGATCCATGTTTCATCTATTGTCACATATTTACACAAAAACTTCTTTTTGTTGCGTTAAAACAGTTGCACACAATGCTCTGAATCATCAACATGTTGTTGTTTTTGATTGACTGTGAGCAAACGCAGCACCCCCTTTGAACACAACTTTCTCATTGACAAATGTTCATGCAAAATGGTGAATACACTGCCTTCTGATATCTTCAACTCCTCTGCGATATTCAGATTTTTCCAATGTTTTGAAAATTTGCAACAGTAAGTAAAGGTGGCAACAGTTGTCGAGAGTGACCCGAAGGCTCCTTTTTCAATAGCTACTACTTTCCCTGGATTGCTCCACTTTACCCTTGATATGTACCTTATATTGTTGAGTGTTAAGCAAGGTGTCAAGTACCATTTTTAAAGTCTTTGGTATGACGCGACCTGGGATTGAACCCAGGTCTCCCGGACCATTGGCGAACACACTACCCACTAGACCAATGAGCAACAGTAGCTTCACTTGAATAACTATAATTTGTAAACTAATAATCTGATTGGGCTCAGATTTTGACACGTAACATTCGAAGATTAGTACTTTATAAAAATGATATGGATTTTTTATTAGTGGCGCCATCTATATGTCAAACCCGGGACTTATTGAGTGATGTGTTACACACTCACATATATATTCTCACACACATTTATATTGGAATATATATCCAATCATATTATATATACAGATATTAGTTATACATATATATATATATATATATATATATATATATATACAATATTTAAAAATGAAGAAAAATAATTTATAACATTAAAAAAAAGTGAAGATGAAAAACTCAAGTCCAAAATTTTAAGGTGGAATGTTTTTAATAATAATAATAATAACCCTGACATAGTCAGTACAGTGCTGATCAATGCATTTACACGGAGTAGAAATTCTTCAATAACTTGTAGGATATACATGTGCACTGGTTGTGGAAGGGGGTGGGTGATGTGTGTGTGTGGGGATAGTGGTAGATGAGTGAGTCTAGAAACGGGGGTGGTGGTGGGGGTGGATGGGTGGTGTGGAGAATGTGTGTGGCTGATTGTAGACCGGCTGAGAAGTCACTGCAAAACATTCATCAGAATTTGGTTTCTTTCCTCCATTTTGTTTTTTTCTTCTTTTGGTTTCTTTGTTTAATGGCATATCAATCCTCATGGGTTATTTAATGCCAAAGCCATCCATAGAGAAGAACAGTAGTGGTACTATTTAACCCATAACTAGGGAGATAAGGGGTTCATGCCTTTCCCAAGGGTATTTAGTCTGAAAGTGGGGTTTATGCCTTTCCCAAGAGTATTTAGTCTGAAAGTGGGGTTCATGCCTTTCCTAAGAGTGTTTAGTCTGAAAGTGTGTGTAATGGTGTGACTGGAGTTCGAATTTGCTTGCTATGATGTTGTACTCCAGCACATTAACCACTATGCCCCCTTCTTCTTTCGTTGTGCTTCACAATTGTTTTGTGAAACTCTTTTTACTTTTACTGATTGGATATGAGGGCTGAAAAAGACTGGCTCAAAGTCTAGCCCTAACCAGCAGTTGAAAAAAGGACTTTAGCAAAAATAAAAATAAAAAAAAAAACCTTTAAAGATAAACAAAAAACAAATCAACTACAATTCACATCTAAGGTTCTTTTCTTTTTTTTTTTAAAGCTTTTTAATCCTTGTTCAAATATTGACAAGACTGATCTTGGTTCAGGTTTGAGGGAAAGATATTTTGTGATTGGTAGTTGTTGGCAGTGAATTGTCAGGATCAGGCTACAGTCTAGGGTAAGAGGAGAAGGTTAAGGTTTTTTAGTGGCGCTACATGTATTGATGAAAGACAATTAGAGAAACTGATTTCAGATATCTTAAATGTTAATCCGATGAAGGATGCAACGAGAATTCCATTTGGGAACTTTTGGGGGATAAAAATAAACCAACAAAAAAAAAAACCAACAAAAAACAACACACAAATAAAAAAACCAAAAAAACCTCCAAAATTTCATTTTGGTAGTTTTTCTCAGGAAAGGGCAGCAAACTCAAGCAGTTCAACTTTATGTTTAACCCATTCACTTCCACTGGGAAAATAGTGTCCCAGTCGAATTCAATTTTCATTTTAACCCTTAAAATACCATACTCAAAGCACAATTTTGCATAAACAAAACTAAAAAAAAAAACTCGGTAGAGAAATGGTCAATTATGACTTTCGATGAAAATTAAGACAAATATTTTTGTAAATTTACGATTTTAATATTGTGTAATTATTTTGGTTAGAAAAAACAAAATGTATTTCTATTAATGTTATATTAATTTTGTCACCTTTCAGACATTTTTAAGGCTATCTTTGGCTTTTAACTATTGAGATTATGTTTGAAATTAAAG
>OY757938.1:62074594-62254594 GCA_963585895.1 Sepioteuthis lessoniana | reverse complement strand
ACCTAATCCAGAATTTGCATAAAATTGTGCTTAAGTTTACCATATTTTTCAACAATAAAAAAAAAAGTGAAAACAAAATAAAAATATTACATTGTCTCCAGGACAATATTATTCAATTTTAAGAAATAAAGAAAAAAGATAAAAAGAGGCTCACATAAAACATAAATTAGTCATTGCATGATACAATATCGTTTTATAGTAAAAATAATGTACAATATTCAGGTGTGTATATGTGTTAAAAGGTAAAGTGCATTCTGGGTAAAAAAAAAAATATATAACTTTTTTTCTGTACAGAAAAAGAAACCAAAGCTAAAAAAATCTTTAAAAGGAAATAAAATACAGATGAGGATTTTTTTTTAATTTTAAAAACCCTGGAAAGAAAAAATATACAATTGTAAAGCCCATTACAATTTTAAAAAATATTTTTGTCACAATTAGAGCCTTAAATATAAGCTAATTTAAAAAAAAAATTCTTATGCTTGGAATAAAAAATGTAAAGACAAATGCTGTGGTTTATACAAATGCCTATATGGAGGTGAAATGTTTGGGTTGGAGAGGGGAAGGTTTGTGAAATCTACATTAGTTTTTTTTAAACACACACATTCAAAAAATAGGCAATAATTTTATTTACAGAAAGACCCAAAGTCATGTGTAAGAAACTGAATAAAAAAAAATTTCTATAACGTTTTTTTTTAAGAATAATCTGGAAAAATAAAGACAAAAAAATTCCAGGAAAATGTAGAATGTAAAAAATAAAATACTTTTGCATATTCATCAATTGTCTGTTTGTAGAAATCGTTTTAAAAATGAATTTTTACCATACTTCTGATTATTCTTCAATGATAAAACATTACCTTATTCTATAAGCAAGTCTCAATAAACAAATATTATAGTATTATTGTTAGTATATTCTTATAATATATTGAATATATAATTAAGACAAACTTCAATTTTTCAGATACAAATTCAAGGGAGATAACTTCAAAAATACTTGATGGCTTCCATGTTAAGACATTCCAAACTCCCAGAGTTTAACATCATCTTCAGGATGGTTAGGGGAGTCGTTTTTTTTCTGGCTTTTACAGTGAAGATTCACTTAACCTAATGAAGGTAATGTTAAAGTCTGAAACACGTGTAGGACATAGTTATATGAAATAAAATCTAATTCAAATTCATTTGTGGATCTATTCATTTTAATATATATATATATATATATAGCTTGTACAGAAATTATCATCTATTTCTCCTTCAAGAATTTGTAAAAATTTATCTTCATTTTAATAATGCTCAACAACTACTGAAACATCAATTTGATTTTTCCAATTGTCTGCTTCTTTCTCATACAAATATATCCATTACTGTTAAAATACTTAGATTTTTCAAATTTTTCATATGGATTCCAGAGAAATATTTTATTTGAATCAGGTTGATTTCGTTTTACAGAAAAATTTTAACTATGTTGAAAAAGCGATTGAACATTGTCCTATCTTATAACTACATCATCGCATCGGAGTTATCATCAAAAAGAAATGAACTTGACAAGTTCAAATCCTGGATGAGGCTGTTGGCATTTCACTTCAATCTATTACTCTTAAGAAAGGCATGAATCCATACCCTTTCTTCGACCCAGCTATGGATAAAATAAGCTCTTCAGTCTTGGTAAAGCATACTGGTCTAGAAAATGGAAAATCTTTGAATTCAAATCACGTACAATGTTGTTCATAAGACTCTGTGGTACACTAGAACATGATTCTACACAGACCTTTACCACTATAAAAAAATTATCGGTATGGGCTGTTGAGTGGCTTAAAACATTGATTAAACTGCTGGGCACTACCATGTTATGCATAGTACGAAAGCTACTAGTATAAAACTAAGAAAACATTGCATTGGATATCTTGAATAGATTTTTAACTGAAAATTCTTTGTAAAACAAAAAGAAAAAGAAAATAAAAAAAGATATGTATATTATTTACGAAGGTTTTTATTTTCATTCATTTATTTTTCTTTATTTCTGCTTCATGAATTTGAGTCATTCTGCAAAGTCATATTGCAACCCTGAAAAATGAATTCCTCAAAGCAGTTTTATGTAAATTAAAATACAATGTTTAAAAAGGTATTTTGAGTGAAGGGTATTGTGGAAGTGTTTTGGAGAAAAATCAATATTTTTTCTGAAAAAAAAAAAGAAAAAAAAAAGATAGTTTATAGCTGAATTTCTTGCATAGACTTTTATTTTTGTCTACATTAAAATAATTATAATTCAATGATTTAAGTTCTGAATCAATATAATCAAGTCCATTTCTTTACCTGGCAATTCCCCAAAATCCAAAAAAAAAAAAAAAAAAGGAAACCTTTCAGAACAAAATACCACAATTGTGGTTCTACTGAACATCCATAACACAATGAATTAAACAGATGATCAGTGACTGAAGGAACATTTATTTTTAAAAGCTTTTATATATACATATATATTGCTTAATGTTCATTAAAATATAAACCTGCTGACAAAGAGGCTATAACAACATATTTAAATACTCTATTTTGAAGATAATATTTTTTGGTTTTTATTTATGATTAGTGAAAACCCTCAAAGAAAGAATATGATATTGTTTTGTTTTTTTTAAAACTTTGTGATTTTTTTTCTTAAATATGTTTGAGACAAAGAATGGACTGAAAATGCAATGTGTGAAAACTTCAGAAATGAGTGAGTAAATGTTTGGGGAAATTACTTTACAAGAGAGAAAAATGAAATACAACAACAACAAAAAAAAAAAAAAGGATTGGGTTGGAATATAAAGTTGTGTTTTCTTTAATGGGAGAGCATGGGGGAGTGGTTAAGAAAAAGAAAACAAAGAAAGGCACATAGAGGAAATTCTAAAAAAAAAAGATAAAAAGAAATAAAAAGAAAACAAATATTTTTAAAAAGTTATCAAGAAGGCCATGGAGTAAAAATCAAGTTTATGAGTGTATGTAAAAAAACAAAAAAACAAAACAAACGAAAACCCCACCAAAAACATGGTATCCAGCAATCTGGGAAGAAATAGTAAGTTTAAGGATTTGGTTTGATCTTCTGCTGATCATAAAAGCTCTTATCGGTTTGGTTTCCCTTGTGGATTATTTAATGCCAAAGTCATCCTTGAAGAAGGACAACAATGGTACTATTTAAGGTTTCTTTATTCAATGGCATATCAACTTTAGTGGGCTATTTAAAGCCAAAGTCATCCTTGAAGAAGCACAACAATGATACTATTTAAGGTTTCTTTATTCAATGGTATATCAACTTTTGTGGGTTATTTAATGCCAAAGTCATCCTAGTAGAATAACAGTAGGGATACAATTTAACCGAGAACTGGCAATGGATGAGGAGTTTCATGCCTTTTACTCAGGTATTAGTCTGAAAGTGAGTGTAATAGTGTGACTGAAGATTGAGCTTGTTTATTGCAATGTTGCAGTCCAGTACATTAGCCTGTACACCATGGAGACTTCCACAAAAGCTTTTGTAGCTCAATAAGTAGAACAGCTGCTGTACATAGGCAGGTTTCCTTTGAAGATGGGGATTCAAGTTTAAATCTTATTTAAAGTACCTGCTATTACGAAGTGATCATCCATACAAGTTGTTATTTACTAATATTTGCTTAGTATCGTACAAAGGCCTTTGGTTGCTTCCAGTATCTGCTATCAATAAATGGTCATCCATCAGTGTTGTTATTTACTAATCTTTGTTTAGTGTCCTACAAAGGCCTTTGGTTGTTTATGGTACTGGCTATTACTAAGTGGTCATCCATCAAAGTTGTTATTTACTAATCTTTGTTTAGTGTCCTACAAAGGCCTTTGGTTGCTTCCAGTACCTGCTATGACTAAGTGGTCATCCATCAAGTTGTTATTTACTAATCTTTGCTTAGTCTGGCACACAGGCCTTTGGTTGCTTCCAGTACCTGCTATGACTAAGTGGTCATCCATCAAGTTGTTATTTACTAAACTTTGCTTAGTCTGGCACACAGGCCTTTGGTTGCTTCCAGTACCTGCTATGACTAAGTGGTTATCCATCCAAGCTGTTATTTACTAATCTTTGCTTAGTCTGACACAAAGGCTTTTGGTTGCTTTTGGTATCGGCTATTACTAAGTGGTTGTCCATCCAAGTTACTTTTGACTAAAGTAAAAGTTATTCTAACTTAGGTATTTACAAAATATAATAATGATCTATGATGATAAAAAGAAAACAAATAAAAACACCTCAAAACTGAATACTTATAATGAAAACACTGTATAATATATAGGGAACAGATTTTTAATAAGATGGATGAATTCTACTTTTTATTGTAGCATTTTTGTTAAACTGTGTGGCATCGCTTGACACAATACTGACATTTTCAAATTGTATAATTCATAGCCTAAATAATAATCATAAGCACATTTTTGAATGTTTTTAACTCCGAAATTCTAGAGTTTTATAATGATTGGCAATCCTAATAACATTGCCATGACAACCTTATAGACAGTTTTAGTGTTTCTCAATATTTTCTGCTGAAAATAAATATTTCTCATTTTTCAGATATTTTATCGATAAATTTAGTCATTGCTCACTAACAAAAAAGTAAAAATGAAAAGTTTGGCAACTACATTACTATTATAACATTTAAAAAAAAAAATCCAAATTTGGTCACCTGCATATTGGTTCATTCAGATTAATTTCTTTGTTTCTTTATTCCGATACCTTGGTAGCAATATCTCATCAACTGAAAGTGATGTCAACATACACATGAGAAAGGCAAGGACTGTTATTGGCAGGTTGTCGACCATATTGAAATCAGATCTCCCTGATAAAATAAAATAGGAATTCTTCAGTGTCAGTGCTTCTGTATGGATGCACTCTAACTAACACCTGGAGGAAAAGCTAGAACAATGCAAGAGCCTTGCATGCCACCATCAAGTAAGATGTGCATGACATACTGAGTACGACTGTAAAGTACAGATGAACTCATAAGTGATACTTTTTTATGAACTCCTATGCATGGACACACCAGTGTTGGGCAGGTAGCAAAAACTCACATTCACTAGCTGAGGGTAGACACTGGATGCCGTCTGGAGAACTCAATAAGAGTGATAACCAATGGGGACTGATAGCAAAAGAGAGACAAGAGAACTCATGATAACGATGATGATATCAAAGACAAAATTAGTCTTTGTCTTATATACATCCTAGAAAATATTGCTAAAAATAACATCAAGCTGTATACTGTAATCATTTGTGTATAATACGCAGTCATGTATAACATTGACCTGAAACTTCAGACTATGAAATTCTTATGGTGATATAACCCATGACAACACAGCATGGACCCTCCCGAGACACTATAAACAATGACTGACTTGTCAAGCGAACCTGGTTCATTACCGGTAACTGTTACTGTCTGTATTCATGTAAATATATACTGCTGTGAACCTTACATCTCTTTGTGTTATTCATTTCTGGCCCTTCAAGTTCACAACAGAAATTCTGTAAAAAAAATTTCTTGTGTATAATATGTACCCATATAATAACATTAACCTCAAACTTTAGACTGAAATTCTGTAAAAAAATAAAAATTTCTTGTGTATAATATCTATTAACCCTCTAAAATTAGTAGAAACAAAATTCCTGTATTTATTCAATCAATTTGTCCTGACTAGAATACGAATTTATGTAATTTACTCTGTGTCACTGAAACACAAAACTGACACAAAATCTAGAGCAAAAACAGACGTGTTCACACAAAAATGCAATAAGCTCACATTAGGTTGGTTGGTTTCTTTGTTTAATAGCATATCAACCTTCATGGGTTATTTAATGCCAAAGCCAACCTTGTTTAAGAACATCAGTGGTATTATTTAACCCATAGCTGGAAGGATAAGGGGTTTAATACTTTCCCAAGGGTATTAGCTCAAAAGTGAGTGTAAAAGCAGGAATGGAGTTTGAACTCACTCACTTTGATGTTGCAGCTCATATGAAAAGAAACAAAATTATGAACAAACATATTCCAGTGGATATTTCTCTCTAACGGAATAAAACACATTAGTTTGGATTACAGATATAACTTACTTTCGGTCATCCTGTTCCAAATATGGGGAGGCATGTCATCAGGAAACAAGTTAATTATATAGTTCTTGTGGATAATATGGGACCCCTTACTTTTTGGCTGAAAAACCTGGAAAAAGAGTGCGTCTTATACACAAATAATTACAATGAATACATTTTTTAACATACACCAACATTTTTGTTGCTTCTTTAGCAAGAAAAGTCTGGGAATTGTTCAAAAGAATAAATGTAAAAACAGCTTTCGAGTTGTGTTAAAGAGAAACAGAATATGATGAAGCAAACAATCTTATTTGGACTATTTAACCCTTTTGCAGGCAGAGTGACATTTTTATCATTGTGTTGCTTAATGAAAAATATTTTCTTCTTATTTGCTTGTTGATTAATTCAATGTTAACATACAGAAACATTACAAAGAGGCTCCACTGTGGTGTAAGATAGTGTAAAATTTGTTATGCATTATAATTAAAAGTGAGTGCTTTTTTGTTTTCATCTTGTTATACCATGATATGAAATGGTTGATTAAATTATCATGTTTTTTTTTATATGATTGACTTGTTTGAACATTTGAAAATTTTCTTAAAATAATTTACCTACTCTTTAAGGATTCAAAAAATTATCTGCCTGCACAAGGATTAAATTATTGCAAGGAAATTAGTTTGAAGGAACAAATAGACCAAAAACACTTTTATTATAAGACCTTGTTGAAATCAATTCAGACAGAAATGATCAGAAATGCAAAATTCTTTATCTAAATATTGTTTAAAATTCTGATACTAAGGAGAACCAACATTCCATCCAGGAATCTTATGAATGTTCTTATATTTATTGATGAAAGAATTTTTTTGCTGGTGTGTTCTTCAGCCTTCTTCAGATAGGTATATTTGGTAGTTGTTGGTTATCACCTACCTACCTTTAAATTTCTTTTTAAATATCAATCCTGCCAGGCTTCAAATCAAAGCCATTCACTGATCCAAATATCAAAACTTACTGGATCAGCACAAAATATTTCCTTCTCTACATTGTTTGGTTCTAATAAAAAAAAAATGAAACTGATTCGGGGGGGAAAAAAAAAGGAGAAAATAATGCTGAGGATTACTAAATATGATGTACAGTTGAGAAAGACCCCCAAACAACACATGATAAAAATACTGACACAAATGGAAAAAAATAAAAATACTAGTCTAAATAATTTACAAAATGATCAGTTTTTAAAAATGACCTCTTTTCATGTTACTATAATTGCAGAAAATTATTTCAACAATTTCTACAGTGAAATTTTTAAACTGAAATTTGACTAGTATTTTAAATTTTGACCAGTGGTAACTTAGTAATTATTTTCTACACGTGCTGTTACAATATGATAACATATAAACATTGATCCAAATTTATTTATAATTTTTGCTGATGTTTCTTTGACATTCCTAATTCCTGACGCAAATTTCAATCAAAGAGATTCTTCCTAAGAACAGTTGCAATGTGGAATAAACTCCCTTTCCAATATGATGTTGAGCTCTCCAGATGGCTTGGTCATCGAAGAAGAATTTTAAAATACCAATATTCCCAAACCAGTCATATACAGAGACTTATCAGTTAGAAGAAAGAATCAGACGTCCCAAGTTATGATAGATAAACCTCTGCTAAACTACCCTAAAATAACTCTCTACAAATGAAGGAAGAATAAGGGATGTTCTAAGCTGCAACAAATAAAAAAAACCTCTGCAAAACCACCCTAAAAGAACTCTCTACAAATGAAGAAAGAATAAGGGATGTCCTAAGCTGCAATAAAAAAATCTCTGCAAAAGCCAATAAGTATTTTATTGAACCTTCAACACCTAAGTCACTTCTTGTCTACATATTCATATTTCCATCTTCATTCATCTCCTAACTCTTTCTCTCATTGCCAGATCATCATAACTTTTCATTGTAAGTGGCTTCTTTTACAGTCAATCTTAACCAAAAAATATAATATGTAAGTAATTATTTACAGGTCATAGCTGGCTTTGTTTTACTGATTCAATCAAATGGCTTGATAATGTGTGTATTCACCAATGGCCCGAGAAACCAGGGTTCAATCCCAGGTCGAGTCATACCAAAGACTCAAAGAATGGTACTTGATGATTTCTTGCTTAACACTCAGTATTATGAGGTACATATCAAGGGTAAAGTGGAGCAATCTAAGGAAAGGAGTAGCGCCCTTCCCTACACCTTGGTGTAGTAGTTATTGAAAAGAGAATCTTTGGATTGCTTTTTATAAAGTGATTTTCCGACTTAAGATCTTTGAAAAAAAAATATTACTTCAACATTTGAAATATCTATAAACACTTGCAAGTCAAATGAGGTCATGAAATTCAAGTTTCATTTACATATGAAACCAATCATTTGGCAATCATAAGCCTATCAGTCTTAAAATGTAGAAAGTCATTAAATGAATATCCACCGATGATGGTCTATGGTCAAAACTAGTTGGGATTTACAAATTATAAAACACTTTTACCAATGTTTCTGAGTTTATTCTTTTGTTTATATAATGGAACTGTGAAAAACGTTTAGAAACTGTTCAAATAATTTTGAAATTTTCTCTAAGAACACAAAAATTCACTATATATTTTCTATTGGTAGCTATCAATCCATCTTTTGATTCCTTTGTCCATCAAACATCCTTCTCCCATCATTTCTTCTTCCTTCCCTATTCTCACTTTTGAGGATTATCTCCAAAGATAATTGTTTCCTCCCATGGGCTTAACTTCTGAGAGGTATTATTACTACAGCAGCAAATTAATTGAGCCATGAAAAATATATTTCTGCAAAAGATTTTGAATAAGCAGTTTCCCCACCATTAAAAAAATCTATCGTTATTATATCACAATACCCCATGAAGATTAGCCATTACAGTTTAAAACTTTAAAAAGTAAATAAATAGAGATTAGCTGGATTTGTATAAATCTCAGTTCAAGTGAGACTAATCTAAAAAAAAAAATAGCATAATTTTTGGGTTTAAGCATAAAAGTAAAGTTGGCGACCTTAGTCAAGGGGGACTCGAAGGATCCCTTTTCAATAGCTACTACACCAAGGTGTAGGAGAAGGTGCTACTCCTTTCCCTGGATTGCTACACTTTATCCTTAATCCTAACCTTATAATGCTGAGTGCTAAGCAAGGCAGCATCAAGTACCATTTTTTGAGTCTTTGGTATGACTCGATCTGGGATTGAACCCTGGTCTCCCAGACCATTAGTGAACACTCTACTCATTAGACCAATGACCCAGTATGATAAGAGTGTAATAAGTGTTTATATAAAATCAAATTCATATCTCTGAAGTAAGTAAAATCTATCAATACCTGGAATGATTTGTGATCAATAAGATTTTATGTTTCCGAAACTTGATATTTGTGGAGGATTAACTGATTTTAACTACATAATTTGCAGTTATGTAGTTTCAACTATTCCTTACATTTTCTGGCTTTTAAGCTGGGCCATTTGGCTTTTGTGCCGAAATGGAGTTCAAAGTCAATGATAGATTTGAGGCCGAATAGCCCCCAGTTTTAGCTGTGCCACCTTTGGTTGGGTGATGAAATCAGTGACAAACAAAGCATAGCACTTGACCTGGTCTAGTTTAAGTGATGAGCAGGCATACATGCTAGTTTCATGTGACATCAAGTGAGTCCCCAAGTCCAGCAGGGTCATCTGGCTCACAGTGACCTTATGACCAGCATAGTCCAGCAAGGTATGAGCCTCGGCTTGTGCCTGACCTCTCCTTCTCTAAAAACCCCACTATAATAGAAACCTTGGGTCAAATCCTGTTGGGTGAGAAGTACAGATAAACATTAACTATTCCTAACATTAGCAATTTGCAAACAGATCTATTTCACCTACAGATAGAACTCTACAGTGGACCTGAGAGTAATGGCAAAGTGACTGCACTCTTCCTAGAACTGGAGCCTCACTACTGGATAAAGTTAAAGATCAAGTCAAGGAAACAGTGATGTTGAGTGAAACCAGAAGACAAAGGACAATGTTAGGAAGGTGAAGAGATTTGTGATTCTTGCATTGTGTAATGAATAGCAAGCCATTACTTGTGAGTCTAAGCCTCACTGAGTGCCCCAGACTTCCAGCCTTGAGCCACAACTAACCAAGTTTAATAAATAACTCAATACTACATGCATTGCCTGAAGATAAAATGGCAGGCTATATAATTAATGTTCCATCACCCTTTTCAATATTTAGTTACAGGAGGTTTAAAATGACTTGGTCATCAGAGAAGGGAAAACACCAATATTCCCAAACCAGTCATAGACAGAGATTTATCAGTTGGAAGCAAGAATCAGACGTCCCAAGCTATAGATAGACCTCTGCAAAACCACCCTAAAAAACTCTCTATAAATAAATGAAGAATAATGGACATCCTAAGTTGCAATAAAAAAAAGTCTGCAAAACAACCCTAAAGAACTCTCTATAAAAGAAGAAAGAATAAGGGAGATCCTAAGCAGCCATAAAAAACCTCTACAAAACCACTCTCAAAGAACTCTCTATAAATGAAGGAAGAATAATGGACATCCTAAGCTTCAAAAAAAAAAAAACCCCACTGCAAAACCACCCTTATCAGTTGGAAGCAAGAATCAGACGTCCCAAGCTATGATAGATAGACCTCTGCAAAACCACCCTAAAAGAACTTTCTATAAATAAAGGAAGAATAATGGATGTCCTAAGCTGCAATAAAAAAAAACCCTGCGAAACTACCTGAGAAGAATTCCCCATAACTAAAGGATCATGGGAATATACAGCAGATTTTTGCAACCAGTAAAGATCTGCCAAATAAAAAAGGTGCAAAATATGGTGAAAACACCCAAATCAAAGAAGCAGAGAATACTAGACAAAAACAGAAAAATACCCTACCCTCACTAAAACCCAGCCTATCAACAACACTGCTGTTTCTGCTATATTGACCATCTATTATAACACAAAAGCCGTAATAATCACACTTGCTAGACTTGTGATGTGAACATGCAAAATTGATGAAATTACAATGATTAATGTTGATTAGAGAACGATGATTATAATGATGATCGATGTCCTAAACTCTGAATAATGTTTCAGTGTGATAAACTTGAGACCAGAGGTGACATCACTAAATCATATTTGTGCGTACAGCGAAAGAAGGGCTATGTAACTAAACATGCCAGCATGATTTGTTAAATAGATGTACTTTCAATAACACATAGATATACATAGATAAATGAACATTATATATACAGAGTATATGAGAAAGGGTTTCAGTTGGTATATTGTTGGGTTCGATAAACCTAGGAGGGGGGGGTCAGTGAAATTCTAATAACCCTCTGTCTTAAAAAGAAAAAGAAGCTCTTTTCCTTTACTGGTTAGGATTAGTACATTATTATTTTGTCCTTCCGATACACAGGGAATGAAATATTTATGAAAGTTTACTAGTGTTTATATTCAAATAGCTTGCAGTTATCATATCAATCATGCTTTTTTTTTCAATGACAGACCCAAAAGCTGTTTACTGATAAATATTTCTGAATAAACACATGGATAAGATATCTGACAGAATGGAAGAAAAATAAGACAGGACACTGCCCAACCAGTCAGTCTGCCCGAGTGAGACCTGCAGTGAGGATTAAACTTATTACCCTCATGAATTTATTATTGTTAACTATTGCTTTGCATAAAGTTCCAGAACTTTGGTTATACAGAATTACAAGATAAATGTCTGGTATTTACATGAAAATATGGTCAGAAAATAAGTATTGCTCTCGGATTTCAAAAAACAAACTTTTTAAACTTTTTTCTGAGAAAAACTTGTAAGGAGTAAAATAGTTGTTGTTATAATAATAATAAATCCTTTGGGATTTAAAGATAAAAGCAAATAATCTGATCCTGGCTAGAAGACTAAACTTTGTTCTAGTCAATAAAAAGTAAAGAACTGATAAATTCACAAAGTAAAAATGAAGGAAAGGGAAAAATTGGGTAAATACCAGAACTTTGCTTGAGAGCTAAAAAGTTATGGAACATGAAAATGACAGTAATATCAATCATAGTTGGAGCCCTTGGAACAATCCTAAAGAACCTGGAAAATAGACTTGAAGAACTTGAAGTCCAAGAAAGACCTGAAACCATCTAGATTACAGCAGTGTTGAAATTGACTAGGATCCTGAGAAGAATCCTAGAACATTGAGGAGACTTGCAATCATATAGACTCCAGTGAAGGCTACAAGTTAGTACTGGTAGAAAAACTCACTTAGAACAAAAGAATACCTAATTGAGACATACCAATAAAAGACTGGCATATGCATAGACTAATATTAATTTAATAGAACAATGTTTCCCAAACTGTGGTCCCCACCCCCAAAGATGTCGTTCATGAAAAAAATACACAAAACCAGTACAAAATGAAGTTACTTCGGTTAAGTTTATTTTATTCACCATTTAACAAATTTGTAACAGAAATGAAACTTTCATTATCTTCTGCAAAACACAAATTATGATTGAGTGTAAAACTATTTCTCAAAAATTTAATCTGATATTCATTTAAAATTATATAAAAAAGTTGTTTTCTGTATTCAGTGATTGTGAACATTAAATTAAGTATTAAATACTTGCTTAACACTTATTTGTTGATACATTTTGAATTTTAATTAGAGAAGAGTATCCTTCAATTGCTAAAAATGCTTTAAGTATTTTGGTTTAGTTTTCTGCTTCATATTTATGGGAATTGAAATTTTCCCCTTTTATTAATGTTGAATGCAAAAAAAGAAAAGTTTACAGTGGGTTTGTATATCCAGCTATATTCAAGGCCTGCAAACTGTTACATTTGTGTTGTGACTGAGTTTATCAATAAACAACATTAAATCTGGAAAAGGTTAACAAACAGGTTTATTACCTTTTGGTACAAGAGAATATAATAAATAGAATCAAACGCACAGTTCTCCAACAACAGTAATGGTCTTTTATTGGATGAGTCCAACATTTTTGTAGGGAATATATATCCCCACTTACAACAATTTTAATATATTTCAGATTTCTATAAGGGAAGAATATATCTTTCAGTAGCTAATAGCTTTAAATATTTTCAGTTTTCCACTTCATATTTATGTGAACTGAAGTTTTGATTCACTTCATATTTATGTGAACTGAAGTTTTGATTCACTTCATATTTATGTGAACTGAAGTTTTGATTCACTTCATATTTATGTGAACTGAAGTTTTGATTCACTTCATATTTATGTGAACTGAAGTTTTGATTCACTTCATATTTATGTGAACGGTTGTTTTCTTCTCTTATTAACTTTAAACGGGGAAAAAATAGAGAGAAAGGCTTCTGTGTATTGGAAATGGGAAATGACTGTCCGAACTAAGAAATGGCCACAGAGAAATATCAAGCCAATGATAACTATCTCAAATTTATTGAATAAAAAGGTGTAATTACTGTATACTCACCAATCATGTGACTTTCAGATATCTAAATTTTAGTTTAATAACAAAGGGTTGCACTATATGCAAGATACAAACTTGGTCAGTGTAAATAGTCAAGGCTAGACCTAAGCCAACTGGTATGTCTACAATTTCCAGCTGCAAGAGTTGACATATAATCCTGGATAGTATTGGACGAATACTAGAGTATGTACGCTACTAATAATGTTCTGTAATTTCTAATCATTTTTAAAAGTTGAAATGCATTAATATCTTTTTAAATACATCTTTAAAAATTTATATACAAAGTATGCCAAAATATTTTTGTACCCTGAGCAAGAAAAGTTTTAGAACTACCACAATAACACAGGGGAGAAGAGTTGGCATTGGTACAAAAAAGCTATTTTATTTCTGCTGCTATGTTTAAAATTGGTCAATATAAAACTACACAAAAAGCTGTATAACTTAATATGAAAAAAAATGAAGTTCTTTTTTTATGGCTACTTATAGAAAAGAAGAGCAGATAAGCCTGTTTCTAATGTAGCCCAAAGATCAATACAATAAACAAAGCCTTAATTCATCTTCAAATTCAATAATGTTTACTCATTGTCTGCTACTCAGCAAAAAGACTCTTTTATGCATTATACTATCATAGAATGTTGTTATTTACAGAGAGCTGAAGCTGCTTTGATAACAAGACTAATTCTAAGATTTACTTTGTTACACAAAAATACTATTAGTGAAAACAGAGTGAAAAGTAGTTTGATAAACACACTACAGTAAATAGTGTTACTGTTTACTAAACAATGTTACACTTGATAAAGCTAAATAGGCAAAGTTAGAGGTTTTTTTTTTTCCATCCAAATTGGTTTGGTTTTGTCTGTTTGGGTTTTATGGCATATCAACCTTCATAGGTTATTTAATGCCAAATCAATTTTTATACAAATAAATAGTTGAAAGGTTTAAAATGAGATTAAAAAAAACAGTTCTATTTCAAACAATTCAGTTTAGTGTAAGTACGCAGTTTAGTTCTAGTTGACTCATAGATAGGACCCTATTAGGTGCTACCACTCCAGACCAGAGTGAACCTGGGAGCGATGGCAATGATGGGGTTATCCGCATTCCCCAAAATTCCAGCATTACTGAAACTGTTTAGTGTCACATCCAGGACAAAACTGATTTGGTTTCTTTGCTTAATCATATTTACCAATCCCTCTGTTCGGGCAGGATATGACACAAGGTCAATTTTTAAGCAGAGTTTACAGGTTTGAATTTAGAGTTTTCCTTCTAGACTAGTTGCCTCTCCAAGGCTGAAGAACCCAGACTGCCCTACTATTTACTCATAGCTGGAGGGAGAATAATTGGATTCATACCTTTCCCAAGGGTATTAGTGCTATGTGAAATGCAATCAGTCTCATCTAGGATTTGAACTTGTGTTGATGTGTCCATTTCCTACGACAATATCTATTACACCACGGGCACCTCCTCTCTTTGCTTAATGGCATATCAACCTCTGTGGGTTATTTAATACTAAAGCCATCCTTGTAGAAGAAGAGTAGGGTTACTATATAACATATCTTTCCCGAAGGGATTACTCTAAAAGTGAATGTAACAGTCCAACTCGAGTTGGAATTTTATTACGATGATGTTGCAGTTGAGCCACTATTCAATGGGTGGGTGCGGGGTTGGATTCTTTGAACCTCCTCCAAAATGGATTCTTTAATCAACATGCATTTTTTTTTGTTACACTGTATTCAGTTTTACATCAAATAATGAAACCCTAAACCTGTTGAATATTCCAAAGTTATTTTCTCTGTTATTGCAGTGATACTTAATCGTGATTACCTGCCCTTGCTTGATAAAGGGAAAAATAAATATCCTTTACGACTGCTAGAAAGCCTCCCATGTTGTTTCTGTTTTGTGTGAGAGTCTTGAATGCATATTTAGTTGGAGTTGAGTAGTCATCAGGTAGACATAGATTGTCTTTCATTTCTCTTTGGAATTTATTAATTTTCTTTGCTTGTTTATCTGTATGAAATATATTGACTGCATGGTATATCTAGATATATTTCTACCCTTATTTTAATATTATAACTGTAGGATTTGTCAGGATGCGTAGGGCAATTAGTTGCGATAGCCGAGAGTAATTAATCGCGTTAGCTAAGAGCAATCAGTCGTGAAGACAGGAAACTCAATTCCCGATTGAGGAACGGTAGCTATTTATGATGCCTTGGGGCATCCCATTGTGCACAAGTGGGTTATTCCATTGCATAGATCGTCTTTGGCTGCTTGTAAGTAAGTGAAAGTATTTTATTATATAAACCAGCTTCAATTTAGCATTGTAAGGAGGACTGCACTGAGCTATGACCTGCTTTATTTTTGTCTGCCAGCTGGACGCTTTACGGAGGTATGTGTTATTGTTATTCTACAATAACAAAGGTTCGTTCTGCTACAATATAAACACATATTTCAATACATAACACATACTTCTGTTGTTTTATTCTTTTTTTAGTGCAAATACTCACATGAGCAGTATTTGTATATATGGTATAAGTAAGTTGTCTCCCTTTAGTCGAGGGTGACCAGAAGGCTCCCTTTTCAATAACTTCTACCCTGAGGTGTAGGAGAGGGAGCTACTCCTTTCCCTGGATTGCTCCACTTTACCCTTGATATGTACCTTATATTGCTGAGTGTTAAGCAAGGAGGTATCAAGTACCATTTTTAAAAAAAAGTCTTTGGTATGACGCAACCTGGGATTGAACCCAGGTCTCCTGGACCATTGACGAACACTCTACCCACTAGACCAATGAGCTGGAAGGGGTCATAAAATATGGCTGGATCTCTGCTTCCTAGCAAAAAGCATTGGTCTCAACGTGAGCTCATAAAACAGAATTCAAGTGTTTTAATTAAGATGGTACCATCTCCAAAGCTTCTCGGGTAGACATTTCCCCACCCCTATTTTTTTTTCTCCCTCTGCCCTTTGTTGTCAACTACCTTTACTTATTCTATTGTATAGCCATAATCATAATGATATCAATAATAACAATACAGGCGGACTCTGTCGTTTCAGATACGAACGCATTTATTAACTTCTGGCTTTAGTCCATGCCGACATGAGGAGAGAGAGAGAGACACAATTCTTAAAAGTCTATGCTAACCATATATTATGCATGGTATATCTCATGGTGTTTAAGATCTCTGTCGGTAGAGATCTGCAAAACTTGACTGCATGCCTCAACGGCAGAAGACCCAACTCTCACCTCAATGGTCCTATCTCAACTGACTCTTTTCAAAATCCTCAAATTCTCAGGACCATCTCTTCCAGGCATGATGTCACCCACACTCCAGTTCTATTTCCTGTCTGAGGGTTTATTATGACAATGGTGATTGTCATATCCTTTGCGTGCGAGTGTAAAACTGCACCCAATGACTATGCACCTGAACTTAAAAGACTTGAATAGTTCAAAGCCTTACCAAACTGATAAAATATAATTAACGAAAAATGATTAATATAAAAAAAATCATTCTTTAATTATATAACAATTCCTCGCTGCTGTTTGCTGTCACGGTGGTTTTTCTGAAGAGACATGACAGAAAAAAAGGGTCCTTTTTTAGAACTAACAATGTATGCTCTACTGAAAGCTATTCCAAAACCTCTTAATTTAGTAGACCAGTTCATATACCTTGGCAGCAGTATCTCATCTACAGAAAGCAATATCAACATATGCAGAGATAAAGCATGGACTACTATTGAAAAGCTATCAACTCTATGGATATCTGATCTCTGATAGAATAAAGGGAGAATTCTTCCAAGTTGTAGCTGTGTCAGTACTATAGTATGGTTGCACCACTTAAACTCTAATAAAACACCAAGAGAAAAAGCTAGATGAGAACTAAAATAAGAATGCTTCATGCTGTTTTGAACAAACGCTGGAAGCAGCATCCCACAAAACAGCTTACCTCCCAAAACAATCTAAGACATGCTGGAGACTGCTGGTGAAGTAAGAAAATGCCGTAAGTGATGTTCTTTTATGGACTCCTACACATGGACACACCAGTATTGGCTAACCAGCCAAAATTGATGTTCATTAACTCTGTGCAGACACTGGATGCTGTCAAGGGTATTTACTAAGAGTGATGACTGATAAGGATGAATAGTAAGAGAGAGTCAAGGGAATTTCTGTCAGAATACCTTGATGAAGATGATGGTATATCAGATCCAAATGAAGATCCTTATTTTTGATTTGTCATCTCCATTCTAATGAATGACTAATATTATAAATCTTTATTTATTGTAAATAAACAAGTGAATAAAGAAATTATAATTTGTTGAAATTTCAGCAGGACACATGGTCCAATAGATAGAGGCATTTACTTAAAAAATACTTTTAAGTGAAACCATCTGGAGGTTGCAGGTTCAATCTCAACTAGACGTAAATAACAAGTAATACTTACTCTCGCTTAACACTTGTATCTGGTCATGGTTAATGGAATTAGAACACTCTACTCCTGTGAATTAAATAAAGGGTTCAATTTGAAACATTGAAAATATAACAATAAAGATGAAAGAAGTTGTCTGAATACTTTAAGTGATAAAAAAATATTATATTTATGTACCGAAATGAATAAGTTAAGTAAGTAAAAAAGAGTCAAGCTCTTTTCTGTATTAAAGATAACTTTTTCTATACGCAGACAAAATAAATCTCAAAGATTACAAGAAATGATGATTCATCGACACAACGAGTCACTAGAGATCTACTCACAAGTGAAAATTATTGCTATCGTTAGATTTCTCATGAAGTCTTACAAAATCTTACTGCTTACACTTAAAGAAATGAATATTGAGATGATTAGATATTAAATTGTTTAACCAAGTTCAAAACAAGTTGTCTGAGTTTTAATTGGATGAGAAGGCCTGTGATTATAAACCAATCAAAATTCAGCTTGGACTTAACTGTAAAGCATTATTCAAGTAATTCAATTTATAGGAGGTTTTAGTGGCCTTAACGACGTGCATATCGTGACACCTCTAACTCTATAAATTACTCTAAGTATAAAAAAATAAATTATGTTATATTTTAAAAATTTTATTCAGTTTTTATGTACCAAGAAATATTATATGGCTTGGTTCCATAGGCTAAACCTATATTTCATATTAATTAAATTTAAATTCTTAGGATTCTTTTTTAATTCAATAATTTCTAAGGCCTGCTGTACTGACTGGTGAGTTATTTATGTAGAGAGTAGGAGGTAGAACAAGAGTAGGAGGTAAGAAAACCAATAAAAATAATATATAATCTTTTTCAGCTCAATAAATAATTTAGCAAAATTCAAATCAAACTGCATGAGTTTTAATCGGATGAGGAGAATTGTGATTATAAACCAATTAAAATGGATGTTATTTCATATCAATTGAATTCATATTGTTTGGTTTGGTTTGGTTTGATTTCTTTGTTTAATGGCATATCAACTTTCATGGGTTATTTAATATTGAAATTACTCTCATAGAAGAATGGTAGTAGTACTATTAAACCCATCGCTAAGGCGGATAAAGGATTTATACTTTTCTCACAGGTATCAGTTTGAAAGTGGATGTTAGAGTGCAACTGGAGTTTGAACTCACTTCCTATGGTGTCTTAATCCAGTCTGTCAGCCTCTGCGCAATAGGGATCCCTGCTATTCATGTTGTTATGGTTCTTTTTAACTCAATAAAAACAACATTAAGTGAATAATTGAAATTGTTTTAGAAATCTGATATAAATTCTGTTCAAACCAATTAGAACAGAAAAAAACTCTTCCTTTGCCTTGAAAAAAAAAAAAAAAGAAAAGAAAATTGTTATTTCTTGATTTAAAAAAAAAACAAACAATCTTACACAGCAATGTTCCATTTGTCTCAACAAAAGTTGATAACTTCAAGTAACATTTGATTGCGGTCTACATAAAAAATTGTTGGGTTAGGGTTAGGTTTCTTTGTTTATTGGGATATCAACCTTTGTGGGTTATTTAATGCCAAAGTCATCCTTCAAGAAGAACAGGAATGCTACTATTTAACACATAGCTAGAAGGATAAGGGGGTTCATACCTTTCCTTAGGGTCTTTGTCCAAAAGTGAATGTAATAGTGCGACTGGAGTTCAAACTCGCTTCATATGATGCCGCAGTCCATTACCCAATGAGGATACCGACCTGTTACTTTAGGGTAGCATCGATATATTCACTGAACCCATTCACCATGGAAAGGATGTGACACAACTTACACTTTTTACTCTGCCTTACATTACATTTTCTCGATCTTATATATGTATATATATATAAGTTGGCGACCTTAGTCGAGGGTGACCAGAAGGTTCTCTTTTCAATAGCTACTACTCCTTTCCCTAGATTGCTCCACTTTACCCTTGATACGTACCTTTTATTGCTGAGTGTTAAACAAGGAGGTATTAAGTACCATTTTTAAAGTCTTTGGTATGACACGACCTGGGTTTGAACCCAGGTCTTCCAGACCATTGGCGAACACTCTACCCACTTGGCCAATGAGATATTTATGTATATTGAGTGCAGTAAAGATTTTGTGATTTAGAGGCATTACGATATCTATATAGGGTGACTGAAAAGTGACTTATTTTTCTTTCTTCTTGTTTTGATTTCTTGTAAAAGTTTTTGCTAAGAAATAAATTATAAAAATTTTAAAATAGGGAATTACTTTTCAATCATCCTGTGTATATTCTTTTTTTTAAAAATAAAATTGAGTCAAATTTAAGAAATCATTGTAAAAAAAAAATCAATAAAAGTCGTTAAAAAGAAGCTTGTCTGTAGTTTTTGATGAAACATATCAAAGAGAAAGACTGCTGCCTAAATATAGTTTATTTAGTTATCATAGCAACACTTTTGTCATCCTATCAGATGAGATAAACAACAAAGAAAATAAATCTTTTTTATTTTTTTAAAGGGAGACAATTCTTCAACTCATTAGCACTAAATAAACTATTCTTAGAATGAATCAATGAAAAAAAGATAGAAATACTTTTTATTTTTGTGGTTTTTAACACTGTTTTTGACCATGACAGTTAACAAAGTTATAAGAGATCACTTTAATATATGCAGTATATAAGTAGTGTCACGCAATATACAAGTTCTGTATGGCAGCCGAATGATATTAAGAGTTAAGTTTTTTTTCTTGTTTGGGAAGAAAAATCAATAACCGAATCAGAGCTGTGCAAGATGTTGAAAATTAATAATAATTATATTTTACAAGAAACTACATATATATATATATATATATATATGTATTATTCCCTATATTGTCACAGACATAAAACACACATTTGTAAAACAAAAAAACTAAAAACAAAACAATTAAAAACAAGAAAGCCTGTTATAAATGAACCACTAGATGTGAAATAACCTGAAAGATGACTATAGATTCGGGGTCGGAGACTTTGATGTGCAACGGAAGTTCTGTTCCGAGTTGCTCCTGATTGCTTAAAGACTGAAATCACAAGACGCACTATTTTTTGGCCTGTAAAGCAATAAAACTAATGTAAGTAAATTTTCTTGCTTGTTGAGAGGGTGAGAAAACACAAGTGATTATAACAAATATAAAAAAGAACAATTCAGACAATTTTGAATTATATACAAGGTAAGTCAAATGATAAAGAAATAGTTAATACAGTACTTCTAACATTCGATAATTTTGAGAGGAATCATTGTCAATCCATAAGTTATTCATATTTATCAATTTTAAAGTGTTTATTTAGAGAATGGTATAGACAATGCTATCCATTAGATATGGACTATTCCATAGATTTCTGTCTTAAATAGACCAGGTTTTTTGCTAGCATATTATTATGAACTAGGGTGGTTTGGTTGGTTAGCAAGCTAGACTAGCAAATCGAGACAAATGAGTTCAGGTCTCACTGGGTGCCCTATTCATATGGCCCTGTGCCTCATCTAAACAAAAAAAGTTTAATAAAGTACTATTCAGAACTAATTACCTAATGAATCAAGGCCACTACTACTTGTGGGGGTCGGGGTTCTTACAACTGGAAGTTTAACTATTTATACAATTAGTATCATTCTTCTTGTCGTTACTATGACATTTTGGCACAGTCTTTATGAAAAGAAGCAGTCATTCCAAGAATTGTTTGGACTACAAATTTTATTCTTCTTGTCAAGCCATTCTGTTGCCTTCCATGCTGGTTTTATTTCTTTGTTTAATGGCATATCAAGCTTTGTAGATTATTTAATGCCAAAGCCATCCTTCTAGAAGAACAACAGCAATGCTATTTAACCCATAGCTGAGAGGGGATAAGAGGGTTCATGCCTTTCCTAAGGGTATTTGTCCGAAAGTGAATGTAATAGTGCATTGGAGTTTGAACTCGCTTACTATGATTCCACAGTCCAGCGCTTTAAGCATTACACCCCGAGGACCCCCCACTTCCATGCTAGTAAATTCTGTATGGCAAGTCCGGGGATGGGATCATTATCATTCAAAGAATTGTTTGAAATGCTAAACTCATTCTTTGTGTTGCTTTTTCTTTTTTTTTTTTTAACCATGTTTCAACACTTATTTTTCTTTTTTCTCCATGAAGGACTGTCCACAGAGAAAGAGATAATCATTATTCCAAGTCTTGTTCTAGAATGTTGGCCTCGTGCCTTTTATTGTTAACTTCAACAATTTAGCTGATCTATACTTTCTGCAGAGGTACATTCCTTATGGAAAGACTTATTATTATTTATTTAGTTTTTTTTAATAGTTATCATATATCTTAATATATCTCATTATTGTCAGAAAACAACTTTTTAATACAACAAATGATATAGCACTACTTATTTTTTATATAAGTAAAATAAAACATATGCTTTAGTTATGTGGTACAGTTTGGGAACTATTGGTCTATTGGTTGCGTGTAGTAGAAGTTAAAAGTCAGACATATTAAGAGTTGTTCCTTTTGTTTGAATTTTGATGAGAAAAAATGAGAAATGAAGCTTTGGTAGGTTTTACTTATTCATTTTCAATGTATAACTAACTGATGCTAAGGCAGATGCAAAATTTGTATCTGATGATTGTCAGCTCCACATAAAACCTCAAGTATGTATTTACCCAACCCTTCCACCACCGGCAGGATGTGACACAAGGTCAATTTTTTAAGTAGAGTATGAATAGTTTGAATTCAGATTTTTCATTCTTCAAGAGCTGTTGCCTCATCAAGACTAAAGAAAACTGCACTCATAGCTAAAGAGGGAAAACATGGATTCATGCCTTTTCCAAAGATATTAGCATGAAAGTGAAATGCAAATAGCCTTTTCCAGGATTTGAACTTGAGTTGCATTGTCCATTTCTTTCGAAATAACAGTTAGGTGATGAGTTGACTACAAGTTACAGACGTAAGAAATTCATAAGTTGACTATTCCAAGTTTTATCATTATTCTGCTATTATGGCATCAAGGATTTATATATAATTATTATAATAAAAGAAATATATAACATTATTGTAAGAATAAAAGAAATTTATATATATATATACATATATTATTTTAAGAATAAAAGAAATATAAATGCATATATATTATAAAAATAAAAGAAATTTACATATATATTATAAGAATAAGAGAAATTATATATGTATATATATATATATATATATTATTATTATTATAATAAAAGAAATTCAAGTTCTATCATTACTCTGCTATTATAGTATCAAGCAATTTTTATTCTTTTATTATATATATATCATTATTATAAGAATAATTATATATATATATATATATATATATATATATATATATATATCATTGTTATAAGAATAATATATATCATTATTATAAGAATTATATATATCATTATTATAAGAATTATATATATATATCATTATAAGAATACAAGAAATTCAAATGCATAGAAATATTCAAATACACAGACACACATATATATATAAATTATTATCATCATCATCATTATAAGAATAAAAGATATATATATATATATATATATATATATATATATATATATATATATACACTAGCCATATGAAATACCCATTTACAAGGAGTCCAAACATGAACTGCAGATATTGCAAAACCAACAAACAATTGCCAAAAATCTTTTCTACAGATATCACTTTCATAAGCAATTTTATATTTTACAATTGTTGTCATCATTAATTAAAAATTTACATCAAAGGGTCACAAATAGAAAACTGTTACGATAAAAGATACTCCAAATAACCAAAAAAAAGACCACCCTATCAGTGGAGTCTAGAATATGCCAATCACATTCCTTGCAGAGAGGTAACTTTCTCTAATTCTCACCCACTAATTGAGAGTCATGGGTGTAATACTAAACTGCATCCAGTTCTGGAGCTCTGAAGAGAATGCAATCATTCCTTGATTGTCATTACTCCCAGGTCCTCTCTGATCCAAAGTGGTGGTAACTGTTAATGTCTCATCTATGGATCAGGTAGATAAGTTTGAAAATTATTCATATTAGATAATACTTGAAACCATATAACTATGTGCAAATAAATTATCAAATAGGAAGCATTACATTATTTGTGAATTATTACTATTGGATAGGAATACTTGAACCCATATATGTTTGTATAAATTATTTGTATTAAGTGAAGCTTTAATTGCTTACTTATTTAATTGAATCTTTTAATAAAAGATGTCGAGATATTCTATTAATATACAGGTGACTAAACTGTGCTCTTATAAAAATAGATTGCAAGTCACTAATATAAAATTTTTAAAAATATATCATTATAGACAACTAATTCCTAATACTTTTTTAAATATATTGCCAGAGAGTACTAATTCCTAATACTTCTTTTAAATATATCACCATAGAGTACTAATTCCAAATACTTTTTTAAATATATCACCATAGAGTACTAATTCCAAATACTTTCTTAAATATATCACCACAGAGTACTAATTCCTAATACTTTTTTAAATATATCACCACAGAGTACTAATTCCAAATACTTTTTTAAATATATCACCACAGATAACTAATTCCTAATACTTTTTTAAATATATCACCACAGAGTACTAATTCCAAATACTTTTTTAAATATATCACCACAGAGTACTAATTCCAAATACTTTTTTAAATATATCACCACAGAGTACTAATTCCTAATACTTTTTTAGATATATCACCATAGAGTACTAATTCCAAATACTTTTTTAAATATATCACCACAGAGTACTAATTCCTAATACTTTTTTAAATATATCACCATAGAGTACTAATTCCAAATACTTTTTTAAATATATCACCACAGAGTACTAATTCCTAATACTTTTTTAAATATATCACCACAGAGTACTAATTCCTAATACTTTTTTAAATATATCACCACAGAGTACTAATTCCTAATACTTTTTTAAATATATCACCATAGAGTACTAATTCCAAATACTTTTTTAAATATATCACCATAGAGTACTAATTCCAAATACTTTTTTTAATATATCACCACAGAGTACTAATTCCTAATACTTTTTTAAATATATCACCACAGAGTACTAATTCCTAATACTTTTTTAAATATATCACCATAGATTACTAATTCCAAATACTTTTTTAAATATATCACCATAGAGTACTAATTCCTAATACTTTTTTAAATATATCACCATAGAGTACTAATTCCAAATACTTTTTTAAATATATCACCATAGAGTACTAATTCCTAATACTTTTTTAAATATATCACCACATAGTACTAATTCCTAATACTTTTTTAAATATATCACCATAGAGTACTAATTCCAAATACTTTTTTAAATATATCACCATAGAGTACTAATTCCAAATACTTTTTTGAATATATCACCATAGAGTACTAATTCCAAATACTTTTTTAAATATATCACCATAGAGTACTAATTCCAAATACTTTTTTAAATATATCACCACAGAGTACTAATTCCTAATACTTTTTTAAATATTTCACCACAGAGTACTAATTCCAAATACTTTTTTAAATATATCACCATAGAGTACTAATTCCTAATACTTTTTTAAATATATCACCATAGAGTACTAATTCCAAATACTTTTTTAAATATATCACCACAGAGTACTAATTCCTAATACTTTTTTAAATATATCACCATAGAGTACTAATTCCTAATACTTTTTAAATATATCACCATAGAGTACTAATTCCAAATACTTTTTTAAATATATCACCATAGAGTACTAATTCCAAATACTTTTTTAAATATATCACCATAGAGTACTAATTCCAAATACTTTTTTAAATATATCACCATAGAGTACTAATTCCAAATACTTTTTTAAATATATCACCATAGAGTACTAATTCCTAATACTTTTTTAAATATATCACCACAGAGTACTAATTCCAAATACTTTTTTAAATATATCACCATAGAGTACTAATTCCAAATACTTTTTTAAATATATCACCATAGAGTACTAATTCCTAATACTTTTTTAAATATATCACCATAGAGTACTAATTGCTTCTCAATCCGCAAGAGAATGAATCTAATAAATTAATTTCTTTTTAAAGTTCTTTACAGGTCAGTAGTCATTATTTTAGTGGTAGGACTGTTAAAACTTAAACATCTTCAGTTTTGAGATTTTGACGTTTTACTACCTCCCCAAAGGTCAGTATTTAACATGCAGTCATTTTCCTATAGGCAAGAAAAAATATATTACAAAAGTATCAGACTATTCTGAACCTCCTCTTTGGGGAAGTGCTGTGCCAAGATTAAAATCCCATGGATCAGGTTTAAGAATTTTTTTGCTTCATCCTGCCCAAAGACAAGAAGAATAAGGCTGAGGGAGACTATTTCCAGGTTGAAGGTCAGGGAGTTATGGTTGGCAGTCAGTTTTTGGTCATTGAGTTCTTGTTTTGTTTAGAATTTTGGTTTTAGAGATTAAGAAGTTTAATAGAAGATGCGCTTTCTTCTTCAGTCAAATAATCTAACTGCAGTATGATCCAGCTGGATACCAAATGAAATCTCTCACATTTCTGCTCACTTCAGTCAATAGCTGATCACTTAAATGTCCAAGTGTCCAATCTCTCCAACCAATTGTCCTCTTTTATCAGCAAAAACAATAAATCACACACATATACTTAAATACAAGGGACCTGATCAGAGGCCTCGTTTTCATTGAACTACATTATACATTGACGTGTACTGCCTTAAACTTCTGAGGTAAAGCCATGCTGTCAAATATATTACACTATCTACTATTATAAATGCCATCAAAAAAGGCTTGTATCCAATCCTCCCTGTTCTTTTGCAGAACACAGTATCTCAATAGGGAATTCTCACTGACAGAAACAGAAGAACTGAGTGGGTACATTTACAGTTATTTGACTAAAAACTAGGAGTAAATAGCTGCTATATCCAATGATAATTATGACAAATACAATGTTAATATGATGGTTGAACTGAGAGTAATGCCTGATCACAATTTTTTCTCTGAAACTAAATGAAACAATGTTTTTACATCCCCAGATAGAGTAATACTTGCTGCTCAGTTGATGTCTGTATTTATAGATGTTGCATGGTCATGAATAAGAAGCAGAAAGAACAGTCATAGAGTTGTTGACTAAAGAATCTTCAGAAATGCTATGATGGTTGGTTGGTTGGTTGTTTTACAGCGTATCAACCCTTTTCAGGTCATTTAATGCCAAATTAAATTTTAAACAATTCAGTCTAGTATAAGTATAGTTTTGGTTTACAAACAGTTAAATGTCAAAACAGTTCTATTTCAAACAATTCAGTTGAGCATAAGTACACAGTTTAGATCTATTTGACCCATAGATAGGACCCTATCAGGTGCTACCATTCTGGGCCAGAGTGGACCTGGGAGCGATGGTAATAAAGCGGTACTCCGCATTCCCCAAAGCTCCAGCATCACTGGAACTTCATCATCAGATTGTTTAGTGTCTTATCCAGGACACTCAATGGGGGAGTCTTACCCCTCTGCAGAGAAGCAGTCATTGTATTCTGCAGCTCCAGCCGACTGGGTCAGATGATTGATGTGAATACCAAGCAAAAAAAAAAATTTATAGAAAAGGGACATGAGTGTTGATGATAGACTGTATAGTGGAAGGTCATCAACACTAAGGTGAATCTAACAAACAGGCTCAATGATTGCACAAAAGCATTATCATTGATGAAGACAATTTTGAATTGTACCATGTTGCAGACCAGAGGTCCCCAACCTATATGTATTGTGGCTCTTAAGTTCAATCTGTGCAACACTACACCCAAATTTCAAAATTTACTTTTTTGCCTTTTGACATTAACTGTTAAGAAATCCCATCACAACTGCCTATTCAGAAGATTTCAACTCAAAGTTTCTTGCTAGCTGCATCATTGATTTCTATAAGACCCATGTGCTTTCATCTGGATGATTCTCCAACCTTATTATTCAGCTTTAAAACATGGCCTTTTGCCAGAACACTTGTGTCCTACTACCTTAATCAGACTCTATAAATTCTTATTGAAAGCTTTAGATAGAGAACATAGCAGTCATATCATTTTTACTAATCTCTTTAAGGCATTTGACATTGTCAGGCCGGGCACTTAAAATTTATATGTACAGTATGAGAAATGATTATCTCCCTTTGTTAAAGGGAGATGGAAGTCACCTTAGAATCAAAAGAAGATAAGTGGTATTCCACAAGAAAGTGTTCTTCATTCTCTTAACTTTGCTATTTCTGTGGCAGGCATTACTTTCAGGACAACCCAAAAGTATACAAAATTAAATGAAGTATGAGTAAATATGAATTTACAATAATCTGAGAATCATAAAGTAAAATTCAGTACGTAAAGATGTTTTTGTGAATGCCAAGACAAAATAATATCAAAATGATTATTTATTAAAATATTCTAAAATGTTCCTAAACACTCACTCTCTCTCTTTCTCTCTCTATATATACATATATGCACACGCATTTGATATGATATCTCTCTCGCTTTCTAAATATATATATATATATGTACACATACATTTGATATATGACATACATATATATAGGATGCTTCAGGTGGTGTAATGGTGAGTTCAAGTCTCATTGGGTGCCCTATTCATACAGCCTTGTGCCATATCTAAGCAAAAAGCTTAGTAAATTATTATATATATATATACACACACACACACACACACACTCTCTCTCTCTCTCTCTATATATATATATATATATATATATATATAATATATACACACACACATTTGATATTTGACATATATATACATACACATTTGATATATAAATATATATATTTTGGGACCCTTAACATGGAGTAATAGTTAGCAAGCTGCCAGCCTTGCATGTCATCATTACTCAATAGTGAGGTCAATACTGAGTGCCCCATGCTAGACTAAGTAAATAACTATATATATATATATATATATATATATGCACACACATATTTTTATATATAACTATAATTCCAGACTAATTTGATACATATATACATGCATTACACACACACCCACCTAAATTTATATATTCCTGCACACTTATATATATATATACACACACAACTTGCTGGCCAAGTACAGTGAGCATGACCAACACTTGATAGTTTGTAAAGACTGTACAACATGTGTTGAAGCCAAATGTATTTGGGACTGACATGACCAGGAGAGATTCAGATGGATCTGTGAAAAAAATGTGGCTGTTCATATAATCCACTTGACAAAGTCACAAAAAAGCATAGGGGCACAAGGATGTGTTTTCAGGATGTAGGGTAATAAGCAGATCAAAAGAGAGGTTGATGCCCCATGTCTGTAAAAAATGGTTTTAGGACAATCTCAACAAAATTTATTAGCAGCAACTGGAGTCAATTAGCCAAAACGATGATACACGGCTTGGCAAATTGCAGAGAGAGGTTTTTCTGGACTGAGCAATGAATACTTTAATGCTAATTCATATACACACACTATATATATATATAAGTTTTTTTTCAGATTTCCACTGATTATTTTTTGCAACTTGTATCTCCATGTTATATCAATAATTTAATACCAATTGTCCAATTGTTGAATAACTTATTTGTTATTTCTATATATATATATATATATATATATATATATATAACATATAACCATTCATTGTTTGTTCTTTATTTCACACCTTTGATAATGAGTGGTGAAAAAATTGCAATTAGAACCATTTCATGCTACCTGTCGAAAAAAGGATCAAGTGCATGGGCTGGTGAAAAAGAAATTAATAATGCGGAAGGCCGAGGATCTGTTAACAAACTTGTAGCCCAAAACTGGTTCAGACATTTCAAGGAAGGTGACACCAGCCTTGTAGACTGACCAAAGTCGGGGAGACTTTCTTTTGTGGAAAATGAGGCCTTGCTTGAATGGTTGATCGACAGCCAAACACAAACACTCATATATTGTCGGCAGAACTCAGTCCTTCACAAAGCATCATCAATTGACACTGCCATAAACTTGGCCTTGTGAAAAGATGGTGAAATGTTTGAAATATGAAAAAAACAACAAACTTTTCAGTCAACCTGGTATATGGATGATATGGGGATACTGAAAAGTTCTTGGCCAGACCAAAATGAGAATGACCTAGAGGAACACACTATCACCTTGATCAACACATTTAGCACAGAATTTCTCAAGTTTCTTTAACTTTTCATAAAAGAAAAAACAATGATGCTCCTTTTCGTTAGGATAAGAACTTTTCAGCATCCCTTAATTATATATATATATATATATATATATATATATATATATATGCAAAAATATGTACAATATATTTCAAGTATAAAATAGAATAATAATGAAAGATAAAAACTCATGACTCAGGGTTTCACATTGTTGATCCTCAGGTGAGCTCATAATTAATAGGTCTTATATTGAGTACTAGTTCACCTTAGGATCAACAATGTGAAATTCTGAGTAGCGAGTTTTTATTGTAGTTCAATTTTATACTCAAAATATATTATGATAGTGCTCTGCATTTTTGTGTATCGAGCACTGTAAAAATTTTACAAATTAAAAACAATTTTAGTATGAGATTTTTATCAAAATTGTTAGTCTATATACATATAAAAACATGATAAATATTTTGGATAATTATGCTCAAGAATTTAGTTAAAAGATGTGACTGTTGAAGACAAAGAACCAAGTTTTTAAAAACACAAATTTATGTAGGATTTTTCACAAAGCATCATCAATCGACATCTCCATAAACTCTGCATTGTGAACAGATACTGAAATACTCGAAATATGAAACAGCATAAAATACTAAAAAAATGTGACGGCTGAAGACAAAGAATCAAGTTTTTAAAAACACAAATTTATGTAGGATTTTTCATAACTTCATAAAATTATTTTTGAAATTGACAATAGAATTATTAATGTAATGAAGAAAAAAAAACACTGAACTTTTAGTTGCTTCTGAGATTCAAAAATTTGATATTTGAAAAGCATTTTAAAAATTTGGTATTTTATATTAATAAAAATTATAGTTGATACTACTACTACTACTTTGAATAATAATAATAATAATATTCTCAAAAATTATCTCGCATCTTGAGATAAAAACAGATCATTAAAACTCTGCTAAAAGACCAGGCATAGGCTTAGTAATAAAAGAAGAAAAGAAAAAGTCTTAAAAATAAAAATTAAAAAAAAAACAACAATGTCCTAATAATAGAAATAAGAAAAGAAAGTCTTAATAAAGAAAAGAAAAGAAAAAAGAAGAAAATAAAAAATTTTAATAATAGAAATAAGAAAAAGAAGTCTTAATCCGAAGAAGAAAATAAAATGTATTAATAAAAAAAAAGGGAAAGTCTTAATAATAAAAAGATTAAAAAAAAGATGTAATAATAAAAAGAAAAAAAGTCTTAATAATCGAAAGAAGAAAGGAAACAGTCCTAAAAGAAGAAAAAAGTTTCGAAGAAGAAAAGAGAAGACTTAATAATAATAAGAGGAAAAAATGACTTAACATTAAAAAGATGTAAAGAAAAAGTTTCAATAAAAAGAAGAAAAGAAAAAAGTCTTGATAATAAAAAAAAGAAAAGAAAAAAGTCTTGATAATAAAAAAAAAGAAAAGAAAAAAGTCTTGATAATAAAAAAAAAGAAAAGAAAAAAGTCTTGATAATAAAAAAAAAGAAAAGAAAAAAGTCTTGATAATAAAAAAAAGAAAAGAAAAAAGTCTTGATAATAAAAAAAAAGAAAAGAAAAAAGTCTTGATAATAAAAAAAAAGAAAAGAAAAAAGTCTTGATAATAAAAAAAAAGAAAAGAAAAAAGTCTTGATAATAAAAAAAAAGAAAAGAAAAAAGTCTTGATAATAAAAAAAAAAGAAAAGAAAAAAGTCTTGATAATAAAAAAAAGAAAAGAAAAAAGTCTTGATAATAAAAAAAAAAGAAAAGAAAAAAGTCTTGATAATAAAAAAAAAGAAAAGAAAAAAGTCTTCATGATAATATAAAGAAAAGAAAAAGTCTAAATAATAAAAAGGAGAAAAGAAAAAATCTCAATAATAAAAAGAAAAAAGTTTTAACAATAAAAAGAAAAAAGTTTTATTAAAAAAAAAAGTCTTCATAATAAAAAGAAGAAAAGAAAAAGTCTTAATAACAAAAAGAAAAAAAAACTTTTAATAATTGAAAAAAAAAAAAAAAAGAACTTGTCGAAACAAAGATTTTGTTGTTCCAGCAGATCACAGAATCTGAGAAAAACAAAAAGCTGTATGAATACCAAGACCTTACTAGAGAGCTGAAAAAGTTTATGGACATGAATGTGACAGTAAATGGAACTCTTAGAACAATCTTGAAGAATTCTGAAAAGAGATTGGGAGAGCCAGAGATCCAAGGAAGAATGGAGACTCTATTGATCATAGGTTGGTTTCTTATTTTAATGGCATATTAACCTTCATGGGTTATTTCATGCCAAAGCGATCCATGTCGAAGGATAGCAGTGTTACTATTTAACTAATAGCTGGGGGGGGCGGATAAGGGGGTTTATACTTTTCCTAAGGTATCTGTTTGAAAGTAAATGTAATAGTAGAGGTTGTGCTTGAACTTGCTTACCATGGTGTCACAGTCCAGCATGTTAGTCCCTATGCCGTGGGTACTCCCCACACCTCTTGCTGAGATTCAGGAGAATACTTAGAAGAATCCGAAGTAACTGAGCAGACTTTTTAGGACTTCAGTGAAGACAGGTGTAAAAAAAACTTACGAAGAGTAAAGTAATCACAAATAGGTTTTTGTGATTCTAAAAGCTCCTAAGCAACTAACATTCAGCATCTGTTTTCATGACAATTATGTCTATTGTCATTCTTTTTTTAAAATTTACAGTATCTGATAAAACAGTGAAAAAGGAAATGTCATATATATGAACTGTTATTTAGAGTCAACTAATTTCAGCTAGAAGTAGTAGACCAATTCATATAGTTTGGTAGCAATATCTCATCTACAGAAAGCAATGTCAGCATATGCATATGCTATTGACTGGTTATCAACGATTATGGAAATCTGATCTCTCTGATAAAGTAAAATGAAAATTCTTTCAAGCTGGGGCTGTGTCAGTACTATTGTCTGGTTGCACCACTTTGGCTTTAACAAAATGCATGGAGAAGAAGCCAGATGAGAAAGATGCTGCATGCTGTTTTGGACAAATCCTGGAAGCAGCACCCCATAAAACAGTGACTGTTTGGCCACTTACCTCCCATCATACAAACCATCCAAATAAGACAAACAAGATATGCTGGGCACTGCTAGGCAGGAAAGGATGAAATCATAAGTGACATTCTATGGATTACTACACATGGGCACACCAGTGCAGGCCAACAAACAATAACATATTCAACAGCTCTGTGCAGATACTGGGTGCCAACTAGAGGACTTGCCAAGAGCAATGGCCAATAGGGATGGATGGCGAGAGAGAGCCAAGGGAATCCATACTGTCAGCATGCTTTGATGATTATAATATATCGTATATGACCATATATTATATGATATACTTTTACTATATGGTGTATTATATTATATAGTATACTATATTATAGTATATAAAACAATTCTGTATACTAGACTATACAGTATAGTATAGGTTTGGTTTCTTTGTTTAATGGCATATCAACCTTTGTGGGTTATTCAATGCAGAAGCAATCCTTGCAAAAGGACAGCCATGATACTAATTAACCCATAGCTGGAAGGATAAGGGGGTTCATGCCTTTCCCAAGGGTAATAGTCCGAAAGTGAACACAACAATGCAACTGGAGTTTGAACCCACTCACTACGATGTTGCAGTCCAGCACATTAGCCACGATGCCATGGGGACTCTTTGCCTTTATTATAGTATTGTATACTATATACTAGCCATGTATAAACGTACATTTTGCACCTTGAAACCAATTTACAGCCAGAGGGTAACATATAAGGATATTTATCAATCTAATAGAACATATAATTTTCTCACTTCTAAAACATAGAAAAAAAATGAAAGTATATTTGGTCGAGCAGATATACAGAATAGAATTCACAACCTACGGTTTTGATGAGCTCTCGTTTTTATTCTAGATTACGTTTTAAAAATTTTTTTTAATTTTAATTTTTTTTTACAAAAGCTGTTAATAGGTTTCTATATCTTTTTTTTGTTCATAAAAGTATATACAAGACAACATTAACTGTACAACATAGTTACAAGATAGAAAGAAAGAAAGAAAGAAAACGAATAAACTGATATAGATAGAGCCATAGAAAATAAACAAGTTTAGATAGATAGAAAATGAAGAAGGAAAGATAGAAAATGAAGAAAGAAAGATGGAAAATGAAAAAGGAAAGATAGAAAATGAAGAAAGAAAGATGGAAAATGAAGAAGGGAAGACGGAAAATGAAGAAGGAAAGATGGAAAATGAAGAAAGAAAGATGGATAATGAAAAGGAAAGATGGAAAATGAAAAGGAAAGATGGAAAATGAAGAAAGAAAGATGGAAAATGAAGAAAGAAAGATGGAAAATGAAGAAGGAAAGATGGAAAATGAAGAAGGAAAGATTGAAAATGAACAAAGAAAGATGGAAACTGAAGGAGGAATGATGGAAAATGAAGAAGGAAAGATGGAAAATGAAGAAGGAAAGATGGAAAATGAAGAAAGAAAGATGGATAATGAAGAAAGAAAGATGGATAATGAAGAAAGAAAGATGGATAATGAAGAAGGAAAGATGGAAAATGAAGAAAGAAAAATGGAAAATGAAGAAGGAAAGATAGAAAATGAAGAAGGAAAGATCAAAAAAGAAGAACGAAAGATAGAAAATGAAGACGGAAAGATTGAAAATGAAGAAGGAAAGAGAGAAAATGAATCAGCTGCGATTGAGAGAGAGAGAAAATGAACAAGATAAATAGATAGACAGATATAATAAACCTGCGATAAATAAATATGAATAATAATAAAATAGTTTGAAAATGAACAGAGATAGATCAATAGATAGAAAGATAGATGGGAACATTTCCCTAATTACTTCCAAAAGACCAGTGGGTATGTGTAAAATAACAATATTTACATTTTAATCTACAAAAGAAAATTTATGTCTATCAATCCATGCAAAATTCATATATATATATATATATATATATATATATATATGAGAGTGGGCTGAAAAGTTTACATGATGATGTCATATCTGCTGTTAATGACTTTTTTGACCAATGGGAACCAATCACTGCAACACCAATGGAAGAAGTGTGAGGACCACAAATGAGACTATGTTGAAAAATAAACCTTACTGGTCACATTCCATGAGAGTATCTAGGTCAACCTATGAACCTTTCAGCCAACTCTTGTTTTGTAGGGCCGGATTTGGGCCTTAAGAAGCTCCGAGGCTAATAGAATTTTGGGCCCCTTCATTACTTATGTCCCCCCTCACCTTTGTCTATAAAAAAAAAGATCTATAGAATATAAAAGATCCACTCCAAGTTGAGGAGCCCAAATACTATAAACTGTTTCAAATTAGTTTAAAGGAGCTTCATTAAATCTGAAAATAAACAAAGCTTCTCCATTCTTAAATCGTTATCTTTTCTTTTAGCATTATCAGGGGCCTAAGACAAGAGGGCCCTTAAGGGTTACTCTTGTCTTGGGGTACCTGGGCTGTAGCCTACATGCAAATCCGGCACTGTTTTGCTGCAATATGATTTTTGAAAAAATAACTGAACAAAAAACAAAACAAAAAAGATCAAATGAAAAATGTTATGTTGTCCCAGCCAGTTTTGAAAACCTAGTTTATTGAAATGGCAGAGAAGTGTCCCGAGTTGACGGTTGACACTTTATGGATAAGGATGCTTATATTTGAGATTTGAAAAACTGAATATCGAAACGTTTCAATATTTTATATATAAACAACCTAAGCTTTTATGATTACCAGATCAAACCCTGTGGGATGACAAAAAAGGCTGTTGTGTGTGTGTGTTTATATGCCACAGTATATTTCAAGTATAAAATAAAAGAATCATAAAACAGCATAATAAGTTGCAACTCGGAGTTTCACTTTGTCGATCCTCAGGAGAGTTTGTATTCAATAGATCTGATTTTCTTAGATTCAAACAAATATGTACTGCTTTTGAGTCACATGACTATAACAGGGTTGACATATTCAATCAGTTGAATCTAATAAAATCAGATGTGTTGCATAGATTACTTAAGGATTGACAATGTAAAACACGGGGTCATTGAATTTTCAACTAACTTTATTAATGTTTTTCACTTGAAATAAATTGTGGTATTGCTCTTCATTTTCATGAATTTATATATATATATTATGTATATTTATATATATTTATATTGAACACGTCATAATTTCACAAATTGTCATGAGTTTAAATAAACATAAATAAAACCTCTGTTATTAGAATACAGAGCACTAAATATTTTTCAACAAATATAAAAACAGTAAAAAAGTTATATATATATATATATATACCTTCTGATTTATGAAGAGGACAGAGACAAAGGTGAGTCAAATTGGTGATCAGAGTCACGAAGGAGCAAAGTGAGTCAGATTTCGGTTGGATAGTCTCAGATCAGATTGCAGTGTTAGCGTGAGATACTAAAAGAAAGAATATAGTGTTATTTGCCAAAATTTCACACTGAATACCATGCATCTCCCAAACTTATAATATTGCTTAATGATAATGAAACAGGATCTATTATTAGCAATATATGGACACAACCAGAAAGTAAGAGATGACAGTTATAAATTATAATGGTTGAAATGACTGCATCATATGCTAGCCTCATCTGAGCAACCATTCCTTTGTGATGTTTCACATAAGAAATATCCTTAAAAATAAGAGGGTAGAATTTACATACACATAAATTTGATGCTACAATGTTTGTCAGAGATGACAGTATTTAGCTGTTGAAATGATTGCATCATGTGCTAGGCTTATTTGAACATCCATATCTTTGTGTTACGTCTGGAATATCATTTTTCTAAGGATAAACGTTCACTCTTAAGACTTATTTCATGGGTAAATTTTACAAATGACTGAGGCACAAGCAAACTGTTCTATAAAAAGTACCTAATTTGTAATTTATATCTATACATATTACACAGAATAAGATTTCAACCTAATTTTTCTTTCAATCACACGTCAAATTGATATTTTTGTCTTTTTTAAATACCCAATACATTAGAAGAACAAAATGGATAAAACAAATAAGAATAATTCTTTTGTATAATTTATTTTTCGATTGTTCTCAACTAGTTTTGACCTTAGATCTTCATCAAGCCGATATTTGTTCTGTTTTTTGCTAGCAAGGAAATGTTTATAAAAGTTATGATTTTTGAGAGTGTAAAATTATTTTTTCTTGTAACTGATACCTAGACACATATCCTAACCATGAGGTATAAAAAATATCACAACCCCCGCCCCCAAAATTCAATTTCTCTTGAAAGAAATAAAGTTTTTGAGTCTTAAAATGCAATCATATCACTTTAGGAAGATCAAACCAGATGACAAGGGCAGAAGTTGAGTGACTTTATTCTACAGTGCATGTGAAAGACCAAGTTTTTGTGAATGTCTTTAGAGGGACTTTTTCAGACTGCTTCTAACAGAACCTTTCACCACATCCACATAGTCAGGACATCTTGCAGTCAACTTTCTGCCAGATCTGAGATATTCTGCCTTCTTGTTGAGGTTATTTACTGACCCTATGGTTTGAAATTTGTGTACCCAATGATAAATTTGGCTTTTCTGGGGATAATTGTTAAGTTAAAGTTCCTGAAAAATTTTGCTTGCAGTTTTACATGATTTTGTCTCCAAATAAGAAGTGACGCAAAATATTTTTTCCTCTCTTGTCCAAGGTATTGCGATTGAGACTTGATAGTTGTTATAGGATACTATTTTCAAATCTGAAACAAAAAGAACACAATGTTATTATTCGTAGAGTTATGAACAGTCAGATGAGTTCCATGAAATATCTGTATTTGGTTCTTAATCCAAGTAAAATGAGCACTGTGAATATATACGTTCATATTCCCATTATTATCCATTCTTTCTGTTCACTTTCTTCATCTCGTTGCTATCTCATCATAACCCTTTGATGTCAATTAAAGGCATTGCTTAGGGTGAATCTTAATAAAAAACAAACAAAAAATGTAATATAACGGATGGGTGCTGTCGTTGAGAACGCGCGAGCGTATCGGCTGTTATCAATCAGTGAAAATGTCATGAATCTAGCGTGTGTGGGCAGAATGACCTGTAAAGTTAGACATGATTTTAAAATAATCACACATGAATTATCATGTGTTTTACGACAGTTTCACTGGTGACAATGAACATTCTGGGATCTTCGATTTGTTCTCCAAAATCTCTATATAAGAAAACAATTCAGGAGATTTTGGCAGGTTTCAAAACAGGTGCGTCAAAGGTCCAGGAGACCCAACCCATCCTATCCAGCCTGTTATGACCCAACTGTCAGGAACGTGTCAACAGCCGGCTATCACCGACACCTGCCGTTGTCACCAAGAAGAAGGGAGGGGAAGAACATAACGAAATGAACTTTGCGAACTGCAACTATTGTAGTGCAAGTGAATAAAAAACGACTACTATTTTTCTCCCTTAAATTTCGAGTTTGAGTATTTCTTTTTCTGTGGACTCCTTTCTTTAAAACACAACACTTTAGTCCTATGGTACAAAAACAAGCAAACAAAAAAAAAAACAACCCAAAAAGCCACTAATGTAATTGATATTAATTCTCTTTGCAACTAAAAAACAATTAATTTTCTAACTTTATTTTACATTCAAAATCGGCTAATAACCTGAAATTGTTTCAGCTAAACAAATTACATTTTAAAATGTATTGAATGATGGAAGTTTGATTTCTTTGTTTAATGGCATATCAACCTTCATAGGTTATTCAATGCTAAATACATTCTTATAGAAATAATCTAACCCCTTAGTGAAGGTGGGGAGTAATAGGGTTCCCACCTTTCCCAAGGGTATTAGTCCAAAAGTGAACATTATCATATCATATTTACCAACCCCTCTACTTGGGCTGGATATGACACTAGGTCAATTTTTAAGCGGAGTTTAACAGGTTTGAATTCAGAGTTTTCCTTCTCCTAGACAAGTTGCCTCACCAAGGCTGAAGAACCTAGTCTGTCCTACTATTTACCCATAGCTGGAGGGGGAATAATTAGATTCATACCTTTCCCAAGGGTATTAGTGCTATGTGAAATGCAATCAGTCTCGTCCAGGATTTGAACTCATTTCGCCATGTCCATTTCCTATGACGATAACCATTACACCGCAGGCACCTCCAAAAGTGAACATTATAACTTGCTTACTATGATGTTGCAGTCCAGCACATTAGCCACGACACCATGGGAACTTCCTCCTCACATGGACTCTTTACCAGAAGATAAGGAATTTACTGGCCATCAATTAATGCTGGAGATGTACATTCTTATTATTAAAAGAAAAAACAACTTGCTATTTTCTATGAAAGATGTTGCTGTTATCTGTTGCTATTTTCTATAAAAGATGTTGCTATATATGTTGCTATTTCTATGAAAGCTGTTGCTGTTATCTTGCTATCTGTTATCTATGTTGCTATTTTCTATGAAAGATGTTGCTGTTATCTGCATTACCTGAAATAATTCAGCCTCATGTTATTGCTTCATTATTTCAAGCTGAGTACCATAATTTATCCTCCATCTTTTTTTGTTACTTGATAAATTATATTGGTTTGGTTTGGTTTCTTTGTTTAATGGCATATCAACTCTTTTTAGGTTATTTAATGCCAAAGCCATTCTCCTAGAAGAACAGTAGTGGTACTATTTAACCCATAGCTGGGAGGAAAAGGGGGTTCATACCTTTCCCAAGGGTATTTGCCCGAATAAGTGAGCGTAATAGCATGACTGGAGTATGAACTCGTGTACTACGATTCCGCAGTCCATCGCTTTAACCATTACACCACGAGGAACTCGCTTACTACGATTCCGCAGTCCATCGCTTTAACCATTACACCACGAGGGGGACACCCCCAAATCATATTGGATTTGATTTAAGGAAAATCACTCTCTTTCTTTTATGCCTTTCATCAAGTGAAGAAGAAATATGACACAAGGTAGAATTAAATCTGGGAACTTTGGAATAGAAGGATTGATCAATTGATTGATTTTAATGACAGGTTAACCTGTTTAGGGTTATTTCATACCAAGAGGTTAGGAAATCATATTCATTGTATATTTATATTTTTTGAGTAGCTGTATCTTAAGAAGTTTTTTGTACAACATATTCATATGATATCAAGTACTTGCATAAATAATCTGGGCTTGTGTGGTTTCAAGCATTCATTTCTAAGTTATACACAATTATATTGTTTCAAGTAACTATTTCTGAGGGCATGACTGATTTTAATGGCAGGCAAATCTATCTAGGGTAATTTCATGCCTAGAGGTTAGGGAATCATATTCATAGTATTTTCATATTTACATTTGTTGTGCAGTTGTTTCTTAAAAGTTCTTTTTTTGCACATAATCCTATTGAATATAATTTAACCCAGAGATGGGACCCTAACAGCTATTTAACCCAGAGATGGGACTAACAGCTATTTAACCCAGAGATGGGACCCTAACAGCTATTTAACCCAGAGATGGGACTAACAGCTATTTAACCCAGAGATGGGACCCTAACAGCTATTTAACCCAGAGATGGGACTAACAGCTATTTAACCCAGAGATGGGACCCTAACAGCTATTTAACCCAGAGATGGGACTAACAGCTATTTAACCCAGAGATGGGACCCTAACAGCTATTTAACCCAGAGATGGGACCTTAACAGCTATTTAACCCAGAGATGGGACCCTAATAGCTATTTAACCCAGAGATGGGACCCTAACAGCTATTTAACATCTGAGGTCTATGTGGGTAGAGATAAAAATGATTAAGTTCTCTTCTGAAACCAAACATTCAATTCTTTTTACTCTCATACACCTATCCCACCAAGAAAAATAAAACCCCCCAAAAATAACAACTAATAAATTGATAATTGTATTTCTTTTTAGATTCTCAAAGTATCCAATTTGAATAACCTTAAGAGAATATTAAATAACAGGACTATTTCCTAAACATTCACCTTTTTTTATTTGAGAGACTATGACATATGAGTACGACATAGGATTTACAAAACTTAACTTCGATACAAGGCCACAGATGTGATGGGTTTGTTTTTTTATTTAAAAGTATATCAACCTTTGTGGGTTATTTAATGCCAAAGCTATCCTTGTAGAAAAGCAGTAGTAGTACTATTTAACCCATTGCTGGGGGAATAAGGGGTTCATGCCTTTCTCAAGGGTATGAGTTTGAAAGTGAATATAACTAGAATTTGATGTTGGAGCCTAGCATGTTAGTTTCTACACTATGAGAACTTCTTCCCAGGAGTATGGACTACATATTGAGAATTAAACTCACTAACAATGGTTTGATAGCTTACCTTGTTAATATGAGGTGCCCAGAAGGATTTTTTCCAAGTGGTTAAAATTACACAACTTTTTGCTTTTGCTGTTTATTTACATATACTATGGTGAAGTATGTAAGTATATATTTATTGTAAATTGTGTATTTGTATAAGTACTCTTAGAGTATAGCTACATTAAGACAGTATACAGTCATTCATGGAAAGAAGTGATTGGTTTTTTTTTTTCAGGAGTGAACACTAGAAAATGGTAGCTGATAGTACACATGAAGATCGAAAAATAACCCAATATGAAGAAAATAAATCAGATAAAAGAACAATTGGAGAGAATAGACAAAGAATTAAAAGTCAAATACAAAAAGGGCCAAGTATATATATATATATATATATATATATATATATATATATATATATTTAAGGACATCAGTATTTAGAAAACGAAAGAGCCTTGTGTCTATAGAGAAGTGACATGAATACATTGAATAATAAAAGAAAAACTTGTCAAGTCAACTAAGTTCAAGGGAGGTAATTCCTAATTGACTAGTGTCTGTTGTTTTTTCAACCTAATTACACCCAGAATGAGAAAATTATAAAAAAACGAAAAAGAAAACGTTAGTTTTTCGAACAATCTTTTAAAATATTCAAATAAAATGTGAATTTGGTTTTCTTAGATCTTTTCTCAAAATCTAACAAAAAATTAGTGTGACAATATACAAATATTTTTCAAGAGTTGTGGGGAGAATGTTTTTTTTAAAGGATCAAACTAGAAAATTGTGACCAACATACATAAGGTAAATATGAAGAAAACTGTGGAATTTATTGGCTAAATTATGGTGACAGCAACAAAAAGAAAGAGAGATCAAACTATTTTTGTAATTAAAATCACTTTTTCATTATCTTCTGTAAGAATTTCACACCTAACGAAGACTGTAAAAGGAATCTGCTGCATGATTGCAACAAATCACAAAAAACCCAACTTTCTACAATAGAGAAAATTATAGAAAATAAAACAGAAGTTGAAAGAAAAGTATATATATATATATATATATATATATATATATATTTAAGTACGTTTGATTAAATAGTTAAGACATATTTTGTCTATATAATTTTATTAGGATCCTTTCTAGTTTCTGGACAAGTGTTCTGGTTTTAGGTTAGAGTTGGTAGATGAATTTACAGAAATTGTGCCGAGCGCTTTTTGACTCTTCATAAGTCATCATCAGTAGTTGTTTACAAATATAAAGATTGTTTTTGTTTTTAAGTTTTTATAGTTTTTTTTATAACATTGCCAAAATTATGTAAACATATAGTTGGATTAAACTGAGATCCTAATGACATCAAATGAATTTAAAATAGAATGCTATAAATGGAAATAGAATATTTATCAAGAGAAATAGAATATTTTAAAATTTTCTATCTTTTTCACTTAGTCAATAACTCATGAAGAAAAAAAAGAAAAAAAAGCCCTACATATAAAAACAAAACAACCTAGAATTAATAGAATTAACTTTGAAAATAATGACAATGTTTTGAAATCCTTTAAGTTTTTTTTTTTACATGAGCTATTAACAAAGTAAAAAAGATAGAAAATTTTAAAATATTCTATTTCTCTTGATAAATATTCTATTTCAGTTTATAACATTCTGTTTTAAATTCATTTGATGTCATTAACATTGCAGTTTAATCCAACTATATATTGATGTAATTTTCGCAATGTTATGAAAAAACATAAGAAAAAAAAAATCTTTATACTTGTAAACAACCACTGATAATGGCCTATAAAGCGTCTGAAAGTGCTTGGGATAATTTTGGTAAATTCATCCACCAACTCCGACCTAAAACCAAAACACTTGTCAGGAAACTTGAAAGGATCTTAATAAAATTATATAGACAAAATGTCTTTATTATTTAATCAAACATGCTTAAATGAAGTACTGCTGCCTAACTACACACACACATATATATATATATACAGTATTATTTGGTCAAGTTAAACCGGAGTTGGGAGTAATTCCATCAGGACAAAAAAACCATTCAACAGTGAATTATAATCCTAATGTGACCGGTTTTTGTTTTTTCTTAAAGAAATATATATATATATATATATATATATATAATTGAATTTGAGTGATCTACAATGGTTAAAAAATCATTTAAAATAGGGGCAAATAAACATTCCATCTTGAAATCAGCACTTTGGAAACATGACTTAACTTTGGTCTTAGACACTTTTCAGCCGGAACATGTTTGAAACATCTGCAGAGACATCTGTCAATACATAGTTGAACTTGCTAGGCATTTAAGATTTCATGACAGCAAAAACTCACTGATAGGCTGATATTATAAAAGTCCTTCTTCAGCAACCTATAAATAACTCATGTCAATTTTGTGACAAAGTATGTAGGTCTACAAAAGGTCCAAGAAGCCATATGAGGGTGCATAGTGTTAATGTCAATGACAAAGATCTTTTACTTGTCACATGAGTGGTTGGGCTGGCAGGGATTAAGTTGGCCTGAGGAGTCACACACATTCCCATAGATGCTTTTTGTGGGATTGAATAGATGGCTTTCTTTGATAGCAGTCATTATATATATATTACATAAAAATGAGCCTTTTTTTAAGGATATATGAAAAGTTAAATTGAACTCAAGTCAAAATTCAATAAAAGAAATGTATCAACATTGAATCTTATTCCAAGAAATTTTCTGATTATTTATTAATTTGTTTGTTACGTCTTTTCGGGCATCTCTTGTTTTTACTCTCTTTTCACATCAACCTTTAAGAGAAAAACATTCTTTGCATAGAACATATATAATATCAATACAATCTCTGTATACAGATCAAATTTTGTTAAGTAATTTATCAGGTAGTTCCCAAAAATGCACTCTTAAATTCTTTTTCTTACTAATATTTCTGAAATTATCCAATTCAATGTTAAATTTATTTTACACAACTGCAGTTTTTGATCTGATTAGGCAATTTGTTCCAAAAATGAATTAATCTATGAGCAAAAAAATCCATTTGGTTAAAAGACTTCGTTTTTGAGATCTGCTTTGACTGTAGATTTCCACTTAAAGAAATAATGAAAAATGTCTACCATAATTAGAACTTCCATTAATTATTTTGAAGGTTTCAATTAGATCACCAGTCTTTCTTCTTTCTACTAAAGTAAGTGAAGTTGGCAACCTTAGTCCAGGGTGACTCAAAGGCTCCCTTTTCAATAGCTACTACACCAAGGTGTAGGAGGGGGCACTGCTCCATTCCCTGGATTGCTCCACTTTACCCTTGATCCTTACCTTATAATGCTAAGTGTAAAGCAAGATGGCATCAAGTATCATTTTTTGAGTTTTTGGTATGAATCAAACTAGGATTGAACCCCGGTCTCCCAGACCATTGGCAAACACTCTACTCATTAGACCAATGGTCCAGTTATAAAAGTAATCTATCCTAATTTCTCCAATCTCTTCCTGTAACTGTAATCTTTTTACTAGTTTTTGTTAGTTTTGTTCATTTAATTTTTCTGTTGTTTTTCTTGTTTCCACAATGCCCTGGCTGTTTGTATTTTGCACCCTTCCTTGACTGTACAATGCATATGAAAAAATCAGTCTCAATACTTTTTAAACAGCAATTTTTGGCAAAGCAAAGGCTTGTGCAAGGGCAGCACCCTACATACACACCAGATCCCCTACATCTATTTGACTTTTTCTTGTTTCCTAAACTGAAAATTTATCTCAAGAGGAAGATCTGAGGACATGGAGGACTTTAAAAGAACTAAGACTGTGCAGTTTCACACCATATCACAAGAAGAATTTCAGAGGTACTTCAACCAATGAAAAATTCACTGGAATAAGTGTTTTGAATACCAAAGAGAATATTTAAAAGAAAATTAATATTTCATTTCAGCTATATTTAGTAAATACAGCTTGAGTTTTGATACTTTGTAAATATATATATATATATATATATATAATTCATGACTGAAACACTACTTGAGCAGACAGGCTGAGAATATTTGTGGGGATTAATAAAAAAAAAAAATCAAAAGTAATGTTTTCCCTGGAGGCCTCTGATGGGAAGCGAAATTGGTGCATGCCTAAAAAGAGGGTCTTCCTGGTGCCAAGAGAGAAATTCTCTCATTAAGCTATTACTACTGCTATTAAAAGAACCTTTTCCCCTTGGCTGCTAACAAGGTAGCACACATGCTCACCAAGCCCCAGACTTGGTGCCAGCTCTGTCTCCTGCAAGCAGCCACCTCTGCTAAACATACAGAAAATGACTAATATATTTCAATGCCTTATCTGGGATATGCTACTATTTCTACTGGTTTAGGAAAATGTTGCACGCTAAAGAATAGTCATTAAATCTTAAAATAAGGTTTGATTTAAAAAGGTATCTTAGTCTCTTTCCTTCCACCCTTAATTCTCTTGCAGCTTTTCACAGACAAAAGAAATCAACTCGTGAATGGGGTAAGAAGAAGAAAAAGGAGTCAGATATGAAACTCAGCATCATCCCAACAGAAATCAATAATTCACTGACAACCTCTACCAATAGCACGAATAATAATGACAACCCTTCTTATTCCTCAAATATTTACATAAAAAAAAAAAACTCTGACAAGGTCATAAGAAAGGTAACCAGTGTTATTTTTTAATTTTTCTTTTTGTTATCAATTTCTACTGCAAGAAAAAAAGGAAAAAGTTGTGAGAAATAGTAAGTGAAAACACATCACCCCAGGTAAAAGGTTGGAAACTAAAAATTAAACACAATAATGAAAAAAAAAAAAAATGAACTCATTAAAAGTGAATTCACTGAGAGAAGCCTGACATCAAAGATGACTGACAAGTGATTTACTAAACAAATGAAGGGCAAATTGTTTACCATTGGAGTGATTTAGAAAAAGACCTAAAAAAAAAAAATGGATCAATGTTCAAATCTTACCATACTGGCCACTATGACTGATTAAATTCGTATTTACAATATAAAACAAACCTGTGTGTGTGATTGGAATGTATTGTGCACTACAGTGATTATTTTAAACTAATAGCTGAGGAAAAATATGGACAAATTTCTTAACTGCACACTTATTCTCTGTGTTCAGAGATGCACAAATATTTTGATCGGTATGTTTTCTCATCATGACCAGTTGACATGGGCATATGAAGTTTATTCTCACAGAATTGGAATGGATTGCTTTTCAAGAAAAAAATTATCTATCAGATTTTTGTTCACAAGAAATGTTAGGCTTATTTCTTTTTATAAAATATATTTCAAGGCAGGGGAAGGGAGCCTAATATTAAGGGGATCATAGTCTTGAAAAATAAAGATATTCAGAGATGGATTTTTAACAGATGGAAAAAAATCAAACAAACAGGTCCTCTATGTAGTATGTGTACAGAATATATATATATATATATATATATATATATATATATATATAATAATAATGGAATATTAGAAACATAGAATGCTGGAATTTTGTTATAAATTGGGTGTTAATAACTTATGACTTATGTTTTTTTTTTTAAACCCTTTGAACTTCTAGCCTTTTGACCCACTGATACCCTGTGCCTGAGCTGACAAATTTTGTGAAAACAATGGAGCATGAAACACAGTCATATCTTAATTCAGGACACAGACTTCTCAATACTACTTAAAAAAAAAGACAGTGAATAGTTGATAAATTAAGCCTTATATTGATAATATTGATTTTGAATTCAGCGAGTAAGAAATATTGGTCTTACTGTGTTCACTAAAATAGTGCTCAGCCAGAAATATCAGGCTTATGGTTTATAGTAAAATATTACTCTGCCAGAGATATTGGACTAACAGGTTCAAAGGGTTAAGTTTTCTCTGTTTTGTCTGTCAAATCAGCTTCAAAAAATAGAAAACTCTGTTTTGGTTGAGTGCTGTGTTATGTCAAGTGTTTTAATGTAGATGAAATAGAAGCACTCTGTTTCTCTGTGTTGGTGTGAGTGAATGTTGACTAAAGAAATAAGAGAGTTAAGTGTGAAGGTCATAATCAATGAAAGGCCACAAGACTGATGTTTAGGGAACTGGGGGAGGGTTGGTTTGTTTAATAGTATATCAACTTTCATGGGTTATTTAATGTCAGTGCCATCCTTGTAGAAGAACAGTAGTGGTACTATTTAACCCATAGCTGGTGGGGGACAATGTAAGATAATGGACAAATCATGGATTGGTCACCAATGGATAGAGATACCTTTCTTGAAACAGAGGTAGGAATGGGCCCAGTTTGAAGAAGAATTTTTGGAAAATTGGAGCCAATCAAAAGCCAGGAGCCCCACAAGGAGAATAAAAGAACATTTTTTTAAAAAATTATTTTCTTTTTAAGACAAAATCTAGAACTGTATCGAGTTTATGACCCTGAACAAGAAGAATTTTAAAGTTGTGAGTAGCGTCAATGGGTTTTAACAAGATTGATTAAAAAAAAAAAAAGTAGAAAAAAAGTGTCCATAAAATATCGACTGATTCAATTATGAATATGGTTTTTTTCTTTTGATCAGTTGTTTAAAGAAGATTGATGTTTTAAATAAAGGGAAGAAAAAAAATCACAAGTAAAATATTTTGACAAAAATAGTGGTTAATACCATAAAAAATTATAAATCTCTTTTCTTATAATTTATATATATATATGTGGAGAGGGAGAGAGAGATGGTTTTATATATCTGTGTTTGTATATGCATGTGTGTATGGATATATAAGTAAAATAGAGTGTGTGTATGTGTATATATATATATATATATATATATATATATGACTAAAAAAATATTTTCAGTCTTGGTCAAACAAATGATGATATTTAATCAGTTTCAACTATCAAAACTTATCTGTAAAATGACTATATAAAATGAAGTGTGTGTGTGTGTATACATGAATATAAGTAGATCTATAAGTCTGTAGCCTGATGAGGAAAATAATTTTTTGACTAATATTTCTTTCATCTTATTTCTTTTGCTTTTTATCATGCTAGTTATATCAGCTATAACGATATTCAAATTTCTTCTTATTCTTATATGTATATATATCTTGTTGAAAAGAACACTCAAGGAGACATGTGGACTGTGATGCTTTATTCATAAGGCTGACTAGGCTGACCCCTAGAGGTCTATGAAGTGCAAGGATCCTAAAAATTGTATGTAAAGAGAGCATGAAAAAGAGAGGCTGATGTCAAGGGGCCGTGTCAAAGGTCAATCCATCACTACATATGGACAGGGAATTCTCAATGTATTTTACAATTTGAACTCCATCACCTCTGAAACTGCCATGTAACATGAGCCAGAGCCACATTAATACCATTCTTATTTGAACTGTTACTATTTAACAATTTCAACTGATACTTCAATGCCAACTTCATTGAAAACTAACAAGGAAAAAGCTAATTCATGCCATTATTTATATGGCTTGAAACTATGAAAATTAAACTTGTCTAAATTCTCTAACAACAAAATACCATTCTTGAAAATGGCTGGAGGTATAGCTGAAAGTGCCAAAAATTCTGAATCTTTTGGATTATTTCTACATTCATTTGATTCAAAATTATGTTCCTTCGTTTCTAAAAGAAAAAGAAAAAAGTCCAACATACTTCCTTGTTTGTTATTTCTAATGCATTAAAAAATGCTTCTGAAATACACACAAACACACAAATATATTTAAATAAGCCCAGTATGAAATAATTCTGGGATTATAAAAGAGGTTTCTTAATTCTTACTTAATACTGATGTTATATATATATATATATATATACACACACACACACACACACACTAATGTTAAAAACATATATAGATATATACATGGCACCACATATTATCAGATGCAGATCCAGTTGGAGAAGAGTAAGAGTTAAGGTTTCCCTTCTGTCTTGGCAAAGTACAAGTAAATTATTTTTAAAGGTATCTAGATAAAGAAGGAGGAAGCACTCGTAATGTAATGGCTATCACCATAGGAAATGGACTCAATTATCCAAGATCAAATCCAGAATGAAACTGTTAAGAAAGATATGAATCTAACAATTCTTCTTTCAGTTAAAGAGAAATAGTAGAGCAGACTAGACTCTTTAACTTTGGTATGGCAACCAGCCTAAGAGAATGAAAACTGAATTCAAACCAGTTGTAAACCTGGAGAATGAGCAGCTCTGCTAAGCTATTCCTGTCCAAGACAGGTTACACAAGTAGAACCCCCCATGACCTGTGAGAAAGAAAGAGATAAAGAATCCCAGAAGGTCACAAATTATTATGAATAACAAAAATGTATTATTTGTTTTTTTATCTTATGATTAATAAATTTTATATCTATTTGTTCCGAGGTAAATTTCTTTTGTAAATTTTTTTTTAATGGAGGTCAGCTGAAAAATAATGCCAGTTCTTCCCAAATTATAACTGAAACATAAAGCATACCAAAAAAGTCTCAGGATTCTAAAATCTTTTCAACATAATCTCCTTCTTTCTCACACATGGTATTTCACTTTAGAATGTGAGGTTATATTTGTCACTGTTTCCCACCAGACAGGAGTTGACCTGAGGTCAGCTTATTGTAGGGGTTAAGGGAGGGGGAGGTCAGGCACAAGCTGATGCTTGAGTCCTGTTGGTCATTTAGAATGTGAGGTCATGTATATCTCAAAAAAAAAACTTTCTTAGTAAGTTGCCTCTTCCCCCAATATCACAGGAGAACCTCTGTCCTCTGAGTGCTTCTTTCATTCATCCTCCCCTCCTGGATGGATGAGGCAAGATCTTTAAGCTGCTGTGAGGCCTTGCATTGTCATCTTTAAGACTCAAAGCAAGTCTTCTTTAATAATCTGTTGAAATCCTTAGAGTGTTGTGCACATTTTGGTGTAGGGAGATAATAACCGTCTCATTTTAAGAATGAGAGTGTCTATTAGGAGATTTATCGTCACATGACAATCCCAGAAATCTACATTCATCTTCTTTTGATATTGTTCTTTCGACAGTTGAGACATTGTCTCTCATCTCATCACTGAAATGTGAAGTCTACATGGCTATGACAATCAAATTTAAGTAAACCTTCTGTTTTTTAACCCCTTTTACATATAATGCTGGTTCATAGAACAATATATACATATTTCATTTGCGTATTCATTTTAACACTTCTTGTGTGCATATTATGTATAGATTAAATGTTTCTGTATCTGTAAACGAGATTATCTTGTCTTTTCTTCTGATTAATCAGGATTAGTGTAACATAGATATTCTAATGCTAATAATTGTTTGGTTTGGTTGTTTTATGGCATATCAACTCTTGGGAGTTATTTAATGCCAAATCCTATATATATATATATATATATATAGTATTTTTAAGTAAATAGTTTGTAAGTAACATTATTTTGAAATTAGTCAAAGCTCATTAGTCTGCACGCAGTTAATATTGGACCTCAATGTGTGGGACTTAGTTAAATATCCTCCCTACCACCAAGAAACCAAAAATTAATATGCTTTGTGTGATTCTACTAGATATGTTGTATTTAAAGAGGAATATATATTAGTTTTCAATCAACCTTTCTACCTTATTCCTACACCAATTCCAACATTAAAAATCTATGATTTAAATACAAGTGAAAAATTTTATGTCGCATATTGCTTTTGTGACATTGGGGTTGGGTATATGTTTGTAATCTTACACAAAAATATTTAAACTTAAAATTTGGACTATAAAAAGTATATAAGTATATGAATATATTTATATGGGTAGTTGGGTATAAGGGGGCTTCAATCTAATAACAAAGTTATTGTAAAAGCAACCCTTCTTGGAGATGTTTACCCCAAAATTAAAACTGGCAAAGGAAACTCAAGCATCAGACCTCTGTTGATTTGTTGATATCCTTTGATGGTACAAGTCTAAGAGAAAGTACTCTGAAATAACTTGCAGTTATCTTGTTATGTTTGTCACTGGACTGTCACTATGTAGACCCAGAGAGTGGAAAAAGTGTTGTACGAGCAGGAGTCATTATAATCCAATGATGTACCGATGTCTTACAACTTTATCATCGTCTGCATCTTGTATATTTTTCACAAGTTGAATAAGTCATTAATCAGAATGTTTGAGTCGTAATTCTGGTGGTAAAGACAGCAATCATCTGTGAATATGTGACAGTCATCATCATCATCATCGTACAAATGAATTTATAAGTATATAAATGAAGCTATCCATAACTAACTTAGAGAAAGCTATTAATCAGACAATGATCTCCAGAAAATTTTACATTTGGACCACACACTTCTCCAAATCTAGGATCTACCCCTGTGTGCATATGTATATATATATATATCATTTAGGATGCGTTTATGATATTGATGCTATGTGTGTGTGTGTATATTTCTCATATATTCAGATATAATCAATAATATTAATCATTTCTAATGGAAAGAAGAAAGACCTCAAATTTAGAATAGAAAATTTGTTGGATCTGCAATTTTCATAATTCTTAGAACAATGAAGAACATTTGTTAATATTTTTGTATGTTTGTTTTCAAGAAAAGAGATTTGCGAAATATTTTAAAAATAAATTCATAACTTTAAATATGGTAGATTTACTGTCATTATTTTTCTCCCATCCACCCATAATGAAATAGAATTAGCTGATTATCATATAGAAAAAACAGGAAGAAAAGAAATTAAATCTTTATGAATTTGAAAATAATTTCAATGTTAAAACAATTTTTTAAGTGGTCCCTACAATCATTTAATTATTGCACATTATCAATGGCCAGATTGTGTCAATATTAAACACGTTAAAGAAGTTTGAAGGTTTTTAATTTTTATTTTATTGTGGAGTTGTCAATATTTTAAAATACCAAATAATATGAATTTGAAAACTATGATACAATATTTTATACTGTGCAATCATATAATATTGTTTGAATTGATAGATTTTTGATTTCACTATTTTTTTCTTTTTTTTCCATATTTTAATATTTGAAAATACTGTACAATAACAAACTTAATATTTTAAAGAATCAAAATAGATTGGTTTTATTTTGGTTGGAAGGTGAAAAACATTAAAGAATAGTTTTTTTTAAGGACACCATACTATTGCACAAGATGAAAACCTGTGCAAAAAGATATACAATAATAATGCACAATATGAAAGATTTTGCAGTAATATGTACAGTAATATTGCACAATCATAAAAACCTGTACAATAATATGTACAATAACAATGCACACTAAAAAATTTCATATTATGCAATATTAATAGAAAAATTAAATAATTATATAATTATTCATTATATTGAGGTTATATTTTTCAATGCCAAGTCATGAGATGCTCAATATTGTGCAGTCTGATTAACCACATAATATTAAGAATAAGTTCAATATATTATTTATATTATTGCATTATGTTTAATAATGTGCATTATTACTATTCATATTAAAATTTGATAACATATAAAGAAATTGAAAAAAATTTAAATAATTTAGGGACAATATTTTAAAATATTGATTTGTATGAGAATAGTATTGTGCAATTTAAAACTTTGTAGATAAAACATATTAAAAGAAGCATTGCGCAATATAAAAAATATTGTACAATAATATGAAGTAGGGCCACTTAATAATTGCTAATTGTTTTAAAGGGAATTGCATGGCATATTTAAGACAAGCAAATATTTGGTTAATTTTTTTTCTGATAGAAAATATAGACTGAATGAATCAGTTATAAACAATTAAAAAAAGATTTTCTAATAATAATACTTTTTGCTTTCTTTTCATTTTTAAAAAATTAATTTAATTGAATTACAAAACAACAAAGAAGTTGTTGTTGTTGTTGACAAAAAAATCAGATTCAAATGTGCAGGTGAAGAAGAAGAGTTAAAAGAAAAAGAAAAAAAATAATTTGTCATGACATTTTTCAAGATAATTATATGTGGACAATATACAGGTGTATTGATGACATCCAACATATTTTTCATCTATTTTTTTTTTTTGAGTCCTTATCAATATCTGCATTTAAGGCCAACAGAGAGAAATGAGGAAAGAAAAACATTTTTATCAGTTTTCAAGGGTCAAGAGAAAAAAACAGTGAGAGAAAAATTAAAAACAAATAATTTCTGCTAAAATAAAAAATATCTTATAAGCATTGAATAAATAAGGGCCACTTAATTGAAATTTTTTTAACTTTCTTTTTCAATATATATATATATATATATATATATATATATATATATATATATATATATTCTTTGTACAAATTGTGTGTATTATTCAATTAATTTATACTGTAAGTGATTGTTGCTGTGTCGTATACTATACATTATCATGTCATGCTGTTGTTACAAACCCAGCATGTTACAAACATGGGGGACTTATTCAGAATATCCCACTGAGGAAATATCTTCAATAATATACAAAAAATTATATAGAAATGTAATACTTCCATTTACCATTCAGATAAGAGTAAATTTCAGTCATCTTCTTCATTATTCAACTGAATATCTACCTTTAAAATACATATCTTCAACTTGATTCATTAACTCACTATTTCTTTTGTCTTTCCCTCCTCCAAGCACAAATAAGACAATGACTTATGGTTGACTGGTGGTGCATAATTTTTGGGATTAAAATGTAAGTGTTCAGTAAAAAAAAAATGAAGGAAATGATTGAAACTTACTCTTATCTATATGGTGAATACAAGAATTACATTTTTACCAAATTTTTCATACATTATCTAAGACATTTCCTCAGAAGGATATTCTTGACAAATACCTTTTTTGTGCTTGTATAGAAGAGTTTATAAAGAAAATTTCTGTGGTAATATACCAAAATATTATACTTTGTTTTTTTTTCTTTTTTTTTTTTGATGAACAATTAAATACTAAAAATTAGTTTTTAGCTGGATAAAATTCACCCAGTAGCCATATTTCTTTAATTTTTTTCTCCTCCAATCAATAAGAAAATGTCTAGTTATGGTATATATCTAATAGATAATTTCTGGGACTTCTTCACTAAAAAAAAGGAAGATAATAACTGAAATTTATTCTAATCTGGATAATAAATGTAAGTATTACATTTCTATATAATTATTTTGTACATTACTGCAGACATTTCTCCCATTGGGTTATACCCAAACATTCAAATATGTAAATATGTCATATTCTGATAACACTGCAGTAAGAAAAAAGATATAATTATTTACTTTTTTCTTTTCTTTTTTGTTTTTTAAGTATCAAACCTTATTATTACTTCCTTTCTTGTTTCTGAAATGTTTCAAAACAATAGCAAAGTAATTTACCTGACATGGGAGGAAAAAATTGTCATCATAGATTATTATTATTATTATGATTATTATCAGTTGTAATAGTTGCAGTGATATATTCATGCAAATTACACATTTATATCGTATCAGGGTGTGACAATTCTGTATTCTTTTCCCATCTTTTTATAGTTTTGACAGCTCATGCGTGTTATGGGGGGGGAGGGGTCATTATTTTTACCAGGGTTGTAAAATAAGAATTCATATATAAAAAATAATCATAGAATTAAGAAAAAAGAAAAGGTATCACACTTTAATTTGATCTTTTTTTTTTTTAAGGAGGCTTGAAAATATCTAAAAAAAAAAATCTCCAAAAAACCCAAAATTTAAAAAAAAAAAAATTACAGTGTACTTTTAATCATCAAACTTTTTAATATCATTTTATCATAGTAGTAGCTGTGATGATGTTTGATTTGAATTATTTGAAATAAGAAAAGAAATAAAATCATATAAAAATAAACAGAAACTAGAAAAAAAAAACTTAAAAAAGAAGTTTACATTTAAACATTACAAAAAACCAAACAAAAAACAACAAATATTTATGAAATTTAAAAATAACAAAAAATCTACTTCTATTCCATAATAATTGCTTAATTTGCATAAATTTGAATATTGATTTTTTACACTAAAGCAAAAAACTATTATGTAGTACAATAACTAATGAAATACCAAGAATTTGTTTGAAGTTAATATACGTTATCTTCCCAGTTAAAAAATATAATATAGTACCTGTCCCATAATTGTTACATTTACATATCAATTTTATACAGTAACTGTAACAACTATTATTGGACAGAGTTAGCCATGATCTACACTTTCAGTCTCATAACAGTTGTTACATTTTCATATATATTTTAGACATTAAATGTAACAATTATTATGGGACAGAGATAGTACAAAAAAATTTTAGAATTAAATTTCTGAAGAAGAAATTATTTTGGCCAATATTCTATTGCTAAAAAAAGAAAAAGATTGATATAAACATCTGATTGAATTAAGAAAATGGTCTCTAGGGTAAAATTGAGAAAAAAAAAAAAAAAAAAAAAAATCAAGATAAAGAAAAAAGTGAAATATGAAATGAAATTCAAACTAAAAATCTTATTGCTAGATTTCTTTTTTATTTTTAAAGATTTGTTATTATCAACATAAAATTTTGGCTGATTCATTCTTCAGCCCTTATCAATTGATGAAAAAAGAATAAAATGCTTTTTTTTGTCTCCAAGTAAAAAATTGCATCAGTCAAGATAGATCAACCCAATTTTGGTAGAGTGAAGTACATAGACATAACTTTATGACCATCCAAATATCAATTGGCAAATCCCAATCATATATGTGGGAAATTGCCTCATACCTTGTTTTCTAAGCAAGTCTGTACTTGTTTGACTAAAGCACCTGGCCAATAAGCTCATATAAGCCATTTCCTTTAATCTCTCTCTCTCTCTCAACCTCTCTTTCTCTCTCTCTCACACACACACACACACACACACACACACACACACACACATTCTCTCTCTCTCATGATGTTCACTCGCAATTCTCTTGTTCTTGGGTATATGGACAATCACTCTTTTCTTTACAGTAATTTGTTTTCTTTGAGAAAAAAGAAAAGTTTGTAATTTATCAATAATTCTGTTTTTTTCACTAATTATACACCTGATGAAGGCTGAAGACTTGATCAACCAAAATGTGTTGACAAATAAGAGTTAAAGAAGGTTAACAACTTTTTTGAAAATTATAAATGACAATTCATTATTTAGTTTTGCTCTATCTCATTGTTAATCGGGTCAATAATGATATTTACTAAGTATGGTACAAGGCTGAAGTAACTGAGCACCAAAGTCAAATTAACCATTTGTGATCCTAAAATATAACTAGACATTTGTTATTGGAATTTTTTCTTACTATTATTGTTTATCTGGTCATTGTTGATATCTATTAAGTATGGTATAAGGCTGTAATAATGGAGCACTCAAATCAAGTTAACCATTCATGATTTAAAATTTTGTTCAGTTTCACTGTTGATCTAGTCATTGATATTTAGTAAGTAGGGTACTAGGCTTTTGTAATAGAGCACCAAAATCTAGTCATTACTGATATTCATACTTTGCTAGTTTAGTCTGACACAAGGCCATAAATGGGAAACACTTGGTGAGGATCAACTTCATTATACTAGTTATTATCCGTGAGACTAATTTGCAAACTGCGGTTCTACAGTGAGGCAATCTCTAAGTCTTTATCTGTTGGTTAAACATATTTAAGTTTAACAGAGACCTATGGTAATCAAGAACCTAATGATGTTTAAACTTGCTTGCTGTTTATCATATTATGCTAGATAAGTCTCTCTGATACATACTGACCTTTGACAGCATGTTAGTTGTGGATTTCTAAACAGGATATTGCACCAGTGTAAACAAGGGAGTCAGTCAGTCAGGAGAAGTAGGCAGTCAGAGCAGAAGCTGCCTTAGGCACTGGCCCTAATCAGCTCCGTCAAAGAAGTACTAAGTGCGGCTCTGAATATTGATCTATCACAATGTGGTGTTAATATGAACCTGGTGCCAAGAATAGTAGTCCGACTTTCTTGATGCAAGGAGTTCATGCCTTTCCAATAAAAAATGTTTATATTCTTTATAGATAAGTGTCATCATCTTTCCCCTCTGTGGTATATAATATCTCTATAGTTTAGTGATGAAATAATGCTTTCTCTCTTTCTCTGTGTGTGTGTATATATATAAAATATACATACACACACATACAATCCAAACTGGTAAAGTCACTGTTAGATAAGATCTAAAATGGTTGCAAAAATCAGCAAAATTATTAGTCTTGAATACATAAAAGTTCAGAGTAAATAATACAATAATAAAATATCCAGCCAGGTTGACTTGTGAGACTGTAAAATACACCGACTGAGTCTCTGCAAAGGCATAAGACCTGCCCCCACTCCAACAAGTGTCCTGGATATGACACTAAATAATCTGATAGTGAGGCACCAGTTCTGGAGCTCTGGAGAATGAAGAGTAACTCTTCATTGCCATTTCTCACAGTCCACCCTGACCTGGAGTGGTAGTACCTGATAGGGTCCTATCTATGGGTCAAATAAAACTGTTTGATATATAAACAGAGTGCGAACAAATGACTTATGTTAAATAGAACTGTTTGATCATTTGATTATGACTGATGTTTAATTGAATTGTTAGTGATACATAGCAATACTTGGAACCATTTAACTTTGTTGACTTAAGCTAAATTGAATTGTTTGAAAAGAACTGTTTGTTCATTTAACTGTTAGTAAACAAATGACTGTTGTTTAGTTGAATTGTTAGTGATACATAGCAATACTTGGAACCATTTAACTGTGTGCAAACAAAATAGCTCAGTTCTGTTCAAAAATGTTATCTACAAAATGTGTTTACAAATCATATACTTATATGAACCAGATCTGGCATTAAATAACCTACTAGGGTTGATGTGGCAAAAAAACTCAACCAAACCCAATAAAATATATATTAAAAACCACTTATAATAAAAAGTTTTTGCATAATCGAATCTTCAAGTGAGTATTTTTAACTATATATATATATATATATATATATATAAGTTAGTATAGCATAGATACAGAGTCAATGGTGCATGGTGACAGTTTTTCACCAATACGATCATCAGATCTACATATGCTTTTTCAACAATATTGATCACTCTTTATAAATATAGGAAAGTACCGTTGGCCTAATGAGTAGAGTGCTTGCCAATGATCTGGGAGACAGGGGTTCAATCCCAGGTTGAGTCATACCAAAGACTCAAAAAATAGTACTTGATGCCGCCTTGCTTAGCACTCAGCATTATAAGGTAAGGATCAAGGGTACAGTGAAGCAATCCAAGGAATGGAGTAGCACCCTCCCCTACACCTTGGTGTAGTAGCTATTGAAAAGGGAGCCTTCAGGTCACCCTTGACTAAGGTCGCCAACTTTATTTTACTTACAAAATTAAAGTATTGGCTCATTGGTGTTGTGGTTAGAGTGTTCACCAATAGTCCAGGAGACCTGGGTTCAGTCCCAGGTTGCATCATATCAAAGACTTCAAAAACAGTACTTGATACCTCTTTGCTTAACACTCAGCAATATAAGGTACGTATCAAGGGTAAAGTGGAGCAATCCAGGGAAAGAAGTAGCGCCCTCCCCTACACCTCAGTGTAGTAGCTATTGAAAAGGGAGCCTTATGGTTGCCCCCGACTAGGGTTGCCAACTTTAATTTTACTTATAAAATTATATATGCTTGTGTGTGTGTTCTAGTGAGAATTTAGTCTTTCAATCTTTAATATTTAAAGAAATGTAAATTATCTGAGATTTTTATATGGACTGATTTCATTATTCCTCTTAAAAAAAAACAAACACTTTTGATAAGTTTCTTCATAGTGAATAAAGCAAGAAATAAAATAAAATCCAGCAACAGTAGTTGAAGAATTATATAGCGATCAAACAGAAGAAAGACATCTTGTTTGATCATTATATCTAATGGTTAAAATGGTATAGGCATTGGTAATTAACACATCGGATTCAAGTCAAATCACAACAGGCTCACATATTATGAAAATGATAAAAAAAAACCCAGTTGCTATCGATCATATGGAAATCAGAAATGATAAAATGAAACGCAGTTTCTTCCAGGCAGCGGTCATATCAATACTGCAACACCCCACAAAGCACCAACTATACAGCCACCTGCCTCCCATCACGAAAACTATCCAAGTTAGATGAACCAGACATGCAGGACACTGTTGGAGAAGCAGGGACGAGCTCATAAGTGATGTACTCCTATGGACCCACACATATGGCCGGGCAAAAGCAGGACGACCAGCTCGAACATACATTCAGCAGCTATGTGAGAATACAGGATGTAGCCCTGAAGACCTGCCAGAGACTATGAATGATAGGGAGAAGTGGGGAGAGAAAGTCAGTGCTAGTGGCACGACATGATGATGATGAAGGATTATTGTTATTAGTTACTTGAAACCATATAACTATAAAATATTTCTATCAACACTTATCAACCAACCCCTCAGCACAAGTCAGATGTGACACAAGGTCAGTTTTTCATGGAGAGTTTAAAAGGTTTGAATTCAGAGTTTTCCGTCTTCTAGACTGGTTGCCATACCAAGGGTAAAGACCTCAATCTGCCCTACAATTTTAACCAGAGGGAGAATTCATGCCTTTCCTAAGGGTATTAGGATCTGAATTTGCGTTGTTGTGCCCATTTCTTAGAATGATATTCATTACACCACAATCCCTAAAAATAAGAATAATTAACTAAGTAAAGTTGGCGACTATAGTCGAGAGCAACTAGAAGGCTCCCTTTTCAATAACTACTACTCTTTTTCCTGAATTGCTCCACTTTACCATTGATACGTACCTTATATTGCTGAGCATTAAGCAAGGAGGTATCAATTACCATTTTTAAAGTCTTTGGTAGGACGTGACCTGGGATTGAACCCAGGTCTTCCAGACCATTGGCGAACACTCTACCCACGAGATCAATGAGCCGGTCAAAAAAAATAAGAATAAGTGTGTGTGTGTGTGTGCATATATATATTTACTTATCCCACCAGATGTTTGACACAACATATCTGAATACAGGGTTTTCCTTCTCCTAGACTGGTTGCCATACTAAGGTTAAAGAGCACAGTCTGCCCGACTATTTACCCATACCTGGAGGGAGAATAGTTGGATTTAAACTTTTCTCAAAGTATTAGTACTTTGTGAAATGCAAACTGCCTTGTCCAGGAATTGAACTTGGGTCACTGTGTTCATTTCCTAAGACGGTATCCATTACACCACAAACACTATAATAATTATTACATCTTATTATGTAGGTATTTACGTAAACAATAATTATTATATAAGTATTTTACAGCAATACAACTCAAAGCAGTGGTGTACATTTGGCTTGGTGTCTTTGTTTAATGGCATATCAACTCACTATGGGTTATCTAATACTAAGATTTGATTCATTCTAAATGTCTAATTGTAATAGAGGAGAAGGGGGGTTTGGCTTGAGGTCTTTGTTTAATGGCATTTCAACCTTCATGGGTTATTTAATGTCAAAGCTATTCTTGTAGAAGACTAGTAGTGTTAGAACTGAACTAAGAACTGGGTGGGAGGCAGATAAGAGAGTTATATCTTTCTCAAGGGCATTGGCTTGAAAGTAAATGTTATAGCCTAACTGGAGTTCAATTTTGCTTACTACGATGTCACAGTCCAGCACGTAGGCACTATCCTGCAGGGACTTTTCCTAGTGGTATACACACTAGTGTTGGCATGCAAATCACTGACTGCCTGTATCTGGCAAGATTCCAGTTTCATATTATCATAAGATATAATGTAATATGAAAATGAATATAATCTTTCCATATTGTTTAATATCATTTCGTTCACATGCTGCGATACCATTTCAATGGATAAAAATACTTGGAACTTGATTGGAAATGAAAGCTATGCACAAATTTGTTTGCTATTGGTCTTTGACATTGGACAAATATCCTTCTGATACGCCTTATCAGATGGTTTTAGAAGAACGTTTATTCATTGTAACTGTGCCATTGGCCTAATGAGTAGTGTGTTCACCAATGGTCAGGGACACCGGGGTTCAATCCCAGGTCAAGTCATACCAAAGGTTCAAAAAATGGTGCTTGATGCTGCCTTGCTTAGCACTCAGCATTAGAAGATTATGATCAAAGGTAAAGTGAAGCAATCCAGAGAAAGGAGTAGTGCCCTCCCCTACACCTTGGTGTAGCAGCAATTGAAAAGGGAGCCTTTGGGCTGCCCTTGACTAAGGTCGCCAACATTATTTTTATACTTTAGTAATGGGATAAAAATGGTTCAAAAGATATTCCAGATTTAGAAAATAATGTCCTAGTTTTAACATCAAGTTAACTCAGCCACACTCAAACCTAATGTTAATAAAAAACAAAAAAAATAATCACTAAAAAAACAAACTATGAAACAATGATAAAGAAATCTGTTTTGTTTTGAAAGTGTTCTACAATTAACACAAATGAACTGTTTTTTAAAAATTTTGTTTTATAATGTTTTTATCTGTTCTTTTGATTTCATTTAAGTCCCCAAAATACACTAAGATAGATATCTAGGATGAGATAGATGATGTATTTACCCAACCCTTACACAACAAATAGGGCGTGACAAAATTCAATTTTTAAGCAGAGTTTGCAGCTGGTTTGAATTCAGCATTTTTCTTCTAGATTGGTTGCCTTACTAAGGTTAAAGAGCCCAATATGTCCTACTATTTATCCATAGGTAGAAGGAAAATAGTTGGATACATATTTTCTGAAGGGTATTAGCATTTTGTGAAATGCAAACAGCCTTGACTAGGATCTGAACTCAAGTCGCTATGTTCATTTTCTGTGACTATAACCATTACACTATGAGCACCTCATATCTATCTATTGATAGATAGATAGAAAAGGAACAGACTGAGATAGATAGATAGATAGAAAATGAACAGACTGAGATAGATAGATAGATAGAAAAGACAAGTAGATAGATAGATAGATAGAAAATGAACAGACTGAGATAGATAGATAGATAGATAGAAAATGAACAGACTTAGATAGATAGATAGATATGAACAGACTGAGATGGATGGATAGATAGATATGAATAGACTGAGATAGATAGATAGATAGATAGAAAATGAACAGACTGAGATAGATAGATATGAACAGACTGAGATGGATAGATAGATAGAAAATGAACAGACTGAGATAGATAGATAGATAGAAAATGAACTGACTGAGATAGATAGATAGAAAAGACAAGTAGATAGATAGATAGACAGATAGATAGAAAATGAACAGACTGAGATAGATAGATAATGAACAGACTAATATTGATAGATAGATATTGAACCGACTGAGATAGATAGCTTGAAAATGGACTGGTTTGGTTTCTTCGTTTTTAATGGCATATCAACTCTTTTTAGATTATTTAATGTCAAAGCTATTCTTCTAGAAGAACCGTAGTGGTACTATTTAACCCATAGCTGGGTGGATAAGGGGGTTCATACCTTTCCCAAGGGTATTTGCCCGAAAGTGAACGTAATAGCGCGACTGGAGTACGAACTCGCGTACTACGATTCTGCAGTCCATCGCTTTAACCATTACACCACGAGGACACCCCCGAAAATGGACTGGGATAGATAGATAGGTAGGTATTGAAATGGACTGGGATAGATAGATAGATAGATAGATAATGAACAGACTAAGAGAGATAGATAATGTACAGATTGAGATAGATAGATATAAACAGAATGAGATAGATAAAGAAAGTCTGAAATATACAGATATGAATAGACTTTGATATGACTGGAATTGTTTTAACTAAAAAGATAGAGATGAAAAAAAAAATAAAAGAACAATAAATGTGATTCCATAAACTCTTACTACGAAATAACCCTAGACAAGTTGACATAACATTAAAATCAATTATTTTTGATAATAATAAAAAAAGATACTAAACAAAACAGTGAAAATGAATTCTTTGTTTTGAAATTATCCTAAAAAATAAACTATTTTTATTTTGTTTTAAGAAGTTATTTGTTCTTTTCATTTAAGTCCCACAATAGATTTCTATATTGTACACAATAATTGATGGCATCATATTTTGTTGGGTAAATTTGTTTGCGTTCCTCACCAGACTCAAGTTCTTCACAAGTATCTATGGATGATAACTATATCAAGATTTATTTATTAGTATATGATCTTTCTGGGGCTAAAATATTGGGTTTGCTATGTAAAATAGTCCTCATGTCCAAAATATCAAATCAACAAGTTCAAAAGAATTAAGCAGTTTTTTTTTGCAGGGGGATTGTTTTATTTTTTGTAAATGCAAATCTAACATCAACAAGTATATCAAAATTTGAATCATGAAACACAGCAGTATTTTCCCCTTAAAAAAATCTTGAAACACAGCAGTATTTTCAACACAGCAGTATTTTCTCCTTTAAAAAAATGTGTACACAGAAGGGGGGAAAAGATGTCATTCAATTTGCTGTAGCTAAGAGGTAGCTTCTCTCACCCACATACAAATCATTTGGCACTGCCATATATAGAAAGTAAATTAGCTATTTAAAATGCACCCCCTGTATCTCCCGAACCCTTCCAGCATGTTCTTGCACATAAGGTAAAAAATAAATTCTTTAAAGTCTTTGAGCAGTTTTTGCTTTCTCAACAGAGCATTTTTTTTCTTTCTTCACTCAAAAATGCTAATCAGAAAAGCACACTGAATTTTGCAATTACTTAATACCAAACAACATTGACACTATATATATATATATATATATATACACACACATATATCTATAAATAGGCACACAACCTAAGAAGACATCCAGGGTTGCTCCCCTTGGACAGTTAAGGTCAAAAAGTAGGCTCTTCTTTGAGTTGCAGTGCATTGGGGGAATGAGGTGAAGTCGGCCATGACAGCTAGGATGGACATTTAATCCTATACGTCACAGTTTGTGTTTTTAGTTGTCTGTTTTGGTTGTTGCCATTAGTTTTAAACTGCGTTTAATAAAAGTTTTCTTTTTTCAACTGACAAGATCATCTTTGATTCATTCCTATTGGACCTATGTTAAAAACCTAACAGTACTATATCAGTATTTTCCTTTTTTGTTTTAAATCACTTAAACTTTTATAACTCATGATTAACAACTAACATTGTTAACTGATCACGGAAGCTAAAAATGAAGACTGGACTAGTTAGATGCAATTCTTTTTTAAAGTACAAATTGAATTTCTATAAAATGAAGTTGAGTTTCAATGATAAGTTCCTAAAGTACTCATAATTAACAGTCAATATACGTAGTTGATAGATATGGAGATTTATTGAATACATCTTGACCTGCAAAACTCAATGATTTTTTAAAGCATAATTTAGATTTCTATTGTATGAATTTTGAGAATAAGTACTGACCACTGATAAGTTTTTCAAAAACTTATGTTTAACAGCCAACATTTTAGTAAATCAGTGGAGGTGCCATAAAGACGAAGGTATCTAACTTAAACTTGGCATCCTCGATCATTTCTTAAAAGCATAAATTAGGCATATTAATTACAAATTACCTTTCATCTCATCTCCCTTGCACTTGATCCAGAATTCATTTTGTTACGAGTAATCTAGAAAACTTTTTATTCAACTCCACATGAAGCCAGAATGTGACACCAAGTCAGAAAGCAACCCTCTTGTAGGATGGTTTGAAAAATTGCTTAGATTCTATTTGCATTCCCTTTTAGGGGCACAGCCCTTACCCCTTTTAGACAAGAGGGCAGGTGCTTCCTAGGGGTTAGGCCCCCTGAAACTAAGTTGTTAATTATTTTATATGCCACCTGAGCCAAAAGATCAAGAAGTAGTCTAAGAAGCATGCTAATTTTTATTGACACATAACCTGTTATTGACAGCATATTAAATTTTTTTTTTATTAAAACAAAATTTTATGCATTTCTATTGTTTATGGCATTTTTTCTTTGTTTTTTATTTTTTATTTTTTCTTACCCTTCCCCCTGTCGATTGGAGGGCAAACGTCTGATCATGTACTAGTAAAACACTAATATACAAAAATTAGTTTACATTACATTAACAGGAGGAACTCAGTGACTTTTGGTATGGGAGACCCCTTTTAGCACCCGCTTGGTGATAGGGTTGAATAAATCAAATATTTCTTGTTTAAAATATAATTTAAGACATTTACATAGAGGTGTCATTTTCAATTCTGATTTATTTTAGCGTAAAGCCAGAATTAACAGTGCACCCAGTGAAAATCTAACTCACTACTATGATCTTAATCATTACATCATGACCACATTTATATATACAGAAAGAAAGAGAGAGTGAGATTTATATATAAATGATGATATTAACTTTGGTTTGGTTTTTTTGTTTCATGGCATATCAACCTTTGCGGGTTATTTAATGCCAAAACCATTCTTACAGAAGAACAGTAGTGATACTGTTTAACCCATAGCTGGGGGATAAGAGGAATCGTACCTTTCCCAAGGGACATTAGTCCAAAAGTGGATATAATAGCATGACTGGAGTTCAGACTTGCTTGCTTCAAGACCACAGTTCAGTACTTTAGCCATTATATCATGCGGATTCTCCTTATATTTATTTTGAAACGGAGCTATTAAAAAAGAAATTAACTTGTAAAGTAAAAGAATATGGCTACTTTTATTTTTACTATAAAATGACACGAGAAAAAAAAATAACCATAGTTTACAACGTTTAACTTAATTTTGGCACAAGGTCAAAATTTTAGGGTTCCCAAGGAAGATTGAACTCATTACTCAATAGTAATAATTTGACAGATTAGCATGCTAGCGGTTATATTATGACAAAAGTTTCCACAAGAAATATATATATATATATATATATATTTTAGTGACAGAGTCTAATTGATTGATAAGTTGCACTAAGTTTTGGTCCTGAGCTCTTCAGAGGAATTTTTTTGTTATTATAACAACAACAAAATCAAATATAAAATAATAACAAAAACACAATCCTCAAAGCCATCAGTATTGAACATAAACAAACATAAATAAAATATCATTAAAGACTGGCACTAATATACTAAACATCTCTAACAACTGACATACTAACTAAAGACCCCACCATAATAAACCATTCCAACAAAATATCTCACACCCAAATTATAAAAAAAAAGTATAACAATATCTATAAAAAAAAAAAACAGCATTTAACACTGGCACTAAAATATTAAATATTTTCAACAATTCACAAGATAACCAAAGCACCCCCACCAATGATATTGCCCCCAACATAAATGAACAAACAAATAATATTTACAAAACCCTGAAGATAATCGGTCGATATGATCAAAAATGTGTATAAGAAAAACTTTGGGCAACTTCTCTATCAATTGGACCATGATGCAAGGAAACTAGCAAGAATGGTAGAGAAAATATATAAGATAATGAAAAAAGTAAGTTCAATGGTATTTAACCAAAATTGTATATATATATATATATATATAACAGAAAAATGTCATGAATATTCTTTTTGGGAGCTCAAGATAAGAAATTTAGATATTCCCAGAGAAAAAAAAAACTAAAAGAAAAAACAAGTATATTCTGGTGTTAAAGATGATACATTTTTCAGAATATGTTTTTAAAATTTGTGATGTTAAGACAATGAAATATCTTGTCAGTAGCTCCAGGACAAAGAAATTTCTTCTGAGATATCTCACCAGCTTGTTTTCAAGTGGTTAAATGATAGTATTAATCTTGGTAAAATAATATTGGGGATATTTCTGATTTTTAAATGATATCATCATTAATATTATCTTGAATTAAATTGATCTCTGATCTTTGAATAATATCATCATATCATAAATTTATCTTAAATTGATCTCTAATCTTTAAATGATATCATATCATAAATATCATCTTGAATTTAATTTTTTTTTTTTACATGAAGCATTGGCAATCAAGATTAATTTTTGACAAGAATTTCTTTTGTTAAAATATCAGTTCCAAAAATATAGTCAAGTTCTTCAGAATTATATACATGATGATTCTTCATAGACACTACCATTTCCAAATACAATAAAGTTATTTAAAAGCCATATCAGATTATGGATCATTCTTTCTTGCTCATAATCTGTAAGTATTCATCCAAACCCTGTGATAGAAGGTCAATTTTTAAATGAAGTATAATTGGTTTGAATTGAAAGTTTTTCTTCTCCTAGACTAGTTACCGCACCAAAGAGTCTAGTCTGCTCTATTATTTACCGATAGCTGGGGAAGATTAGTTTGATTAATACCTTTCCCAAGTTTATTATAGCATGATGAAATTCAAACAGTCATATAATATTGGAACTTAAGTCAACATGTTTATTTCCTACAATGATAACTGTTTCACTACGGTGCCTTGTAACCCAATACAATCTGGTGTGTGTTACTTAGAGAGAAGAGAGGCACCACTAAGTAACTCTCTAATGCTCTGAGATATGTCATGAAAGGAAATATTTAACATGGCCCTCCGATGACTTCATGATTTAGAAGAGAGATTCATGTAATTCATTCAATGCTAGACATAAATATCACCACCTTTTAAAAATAAGTAAAACCAGAGTTTATTACTGAAGTGAGGAAATTTAATTTCTTTATTTTCCATATAGCATAAGTAGTTGGAGGACTTGTATGGTGTCTTAGCATTAAAATATCTTAGCTTTAAGATATCTCATGAACAGTTTCAAGACAAAGAAATATCTTATCAGCTGGTTATGTGATAGTATAGATCTGGTTCGGTTTCTTTGTTTTAATGGCATATCAACCTTAATGGGTTATTTAATGTCAAAGTCATCCTTGTAGAAGAACAATAGTGATACTATTTAACCCATAGCTGGAAGAATAAGGGGGTCCATGCCATTCCTTAGGGTATTCGTCTGAAAGTGAGTGTTATAGTGCGACTGGAGTTTAACTTGCTTATGGTATAGGTCTGGATAATGTATTATTGGTAATGTCTCTGATTGTTAAATAATATCATCACCAGTCTATCTTGAATTTAAACTTCTTTTTGTTAGATGAATCATAAACAATTAATATTAATTTTTGGCTTGTATTTCTTTCATCTTAGACCTGAACTAGAATATCAATTTGAGTTCATGTCTTGTTTTGAGCCTATTCTTTATACAGCAAACTAATTACTACAGAAGAATCAAGGTTTGAATCATTGAAATAGTAAATAATAAAGAAAAAATAAATATGAGTTAAAAGAATTAATGACTGAAATTGTTTCATTTAAATAAATAAAAAAAATTCAAGATAAAATTTCTATTTGTTTAATAATAACTAAAAGATTGAGTATATATTCACCCAACCCTTTCACTACAAGCAGGATGTGACACAAGGTCAATTTTCAAGCAGAGTACTCTTGGTTTGAAAATTCAAAGTTCTCCTTCTCCAAGACTAGTTGCCTTACCAAGGCTAAAGAACCCAGTCTGTCCTACTATTTAAATATGGCAGGGACTAACAGACTGAGTGAGTAAAAATGACTGAAATTAAGACGAAAGAAATATTTGTCAAAAATTAATAATGGACAATAATGTTTCACCTAATAATAAAAGAAAATTCAAAATTATTACTAATATGGCAAGTGTAAATAAAGTAAAAGTGAAATTAAGATAAAAGAAATATTTGTCAAAAAAAAAAAAAAGAAAAATAAATAACTTTTGATAATGCTTCATCTAATGATAATGAAATTCATGACATTACTATTAATGGCTTTAAATTGTGTGAGTAGCTTCAATGATAAGCCATTTAAATTAAGATTCAAGAAATATCCATCAAAAATCAATAATGATTAATATAATTGATACTTAATGCCAATTATTTAAAATATATCTATTAAAAAACAAAACAATCTCTTAATTTGTGTTATGAATTTTTGAGATGAAAATTTTAGACATAAAAAGCAAGTGGTAAATATGGTAATTCATGCTAAGAATTTTTGTGTAGCAAATTCATTCTTATGAGTTATTTTAGGATGAGAGATTTCCAATACTTGAGGAAAGGCTAAGTTATATAAAGATTATCATTGTATTTTGGTAGAATTCCTTCTTTGATACATGTTTGATGAAAGACAGTATTTTTTTACAATTTTTAAGTCAACTTTTCTTTTTTTTTACATTCATTTCCTTCTATATAAAGATTATCATAATGTGTATTCAGGCAAGTGTTTTTTTTCCATATATTCTTAGTAAATAACCATAGATAAAGAATTAAAACTGTTTTTTAGTTGACTTTCTTTGTTTATGCATGAGGTAACATCCAAAGAATCGAAATATTACATAAATATTTGGAACCCCATTCTTTTAATCATATTTCAGATCATTTTCAAGAGAAAGAAAAAACTGAGAATGTTATATCATGTGCAGAACAACATATGAGAAAAATTCTTCACTTGGATAAATGTATCAAAAATTGATCCCAATTCCCAAGGGCAGATCAGGTTTGTTTTCTTATGTCTGAGGCGGTCTAAGAGGAAATTGACAATTTTTGCAACAACCCACTTAAAACTTCCTCAGATTGTTACTGCATTAAACTGATCCTGTGTCAGATGTAAGCACCAGAGTAGAGGAATTTAAATCCCTTCCAAACTGAAGAATATATTTTTAACTTAGTGTTCCTTGATTTTTAGAAAGGCCTCTTGAGCCTTTTTATGTCAAGTTGTATAATATATATATATATATTGTTTATGAGTATTAGACTCTAAAATGTATTCTCTTGTATATGAATTAGAAATGCTCATTAAAAATTTTTTCCCAGTCAATCATCTTTAAACTTGTCTTAATAAAGTCTATTATATATATATATATATATATATATATATATATATATATATATATATATATATGGATAATGAAGTTTAAATAAAATACAATCTATTATTTCCATATAAATACTTTTGATGAATGATTTTGAAATCTTAGTGGCAATTGAAAATCATTTGAAGAAAATAGTTACAATTGCATTCTTCTTTTTTCTACTGAATAATATTTATTTTACATAGAGATTCAGCCATTTTGTTTGTTAAGATAAAAGCCGAATTAGAATAATGCTTAAAGTTTTTTTATAATGAAAATGACACGAAAATAAATAATCCAAATCATTTATCTGGAATATTAAAATATATTTAAAAATATCTTCTATCAAAATAAAAGGACATTTTTTATTTAGTGTTTCACATTACTTTCAATGGTAACATGATTGTTTAACACCCTAAAATTAAAAACTTCTGTACAGCAGAAGTAGGATTAGAGTTACTTCCCTTGAAAAATATGAATAACATTTATTTATGTAATAATAATATATTTTACACAGTGGTGGGATCCAACAATTTTTTTGGATAACTTAGTAAGATTGTATATATTCACAGAACCAGTTCTGGATGACTAAAAATCAAGCTTTTCCTTTATCTAATATAATGTATTCTTTTCTGAGGTGATTCTTTAAGGGGAGATAACTGAGACAAAAATGGCCCATACAGATATAGAGAAATTTACAATCATGATAGACCAGAAAGTGTTGCTCATAAGTTAAAATAAGATTCAGGTCACACATATAAAGGACAGATCCTGAAACCATTTTAAAGTTAGTCAGTTGCAAAGAAGGGGGTCTTGAAGAAACACTGATGTTTGATGCTGGCTGGGACATGATCAGCATCAATTGGGTCACTTTAAGAGAAAGTATAATGCTGAAAGACCCCAAAAAACTCCCAAAAAGTAAAGACATCACTGACAATGCATCCCATCATATTCTTGAGAATATTTTGCAGAACTAAACATGTCGTTTGTATTGAATCACCTCTGAAGGTGATGTACTTTTCTTCCATTGTTCTGGAATCTAAAATTTCAATCTTGAAAGAAAATTATATTTAAAATTAAAAAAAAAAATTAATAATTTATTTAATTTTGTCAATTTCTTGTGAAGATTGCCTATAAGACTTATATTTAAACGGGTAACATTCATCATCATCACTTGTAAAGTGGTTAGGTCATGGTAGTGCCACTAATATAGTGAGTCTTGGGTAGGAATAGCTTGGCAGAACCCATTTCTCCTGGTGTACAACTGGTTAAAACTCAGTTTTCCTTCTCCTAGATTGGTTGCCATACTAAGGTTACTACATCCATGTTTAAGGACAGTTGAATTAAATATAAAAATTTCATTAAATACTTACATTTTGGTTAATTCAATGTATACTTAGCAGTAATAAAACTTATATTTACAGTAAAAAGGATAAAATGATATTTCAGTGCGTTTAATATCCATTTTTATGTATTCTTTTTAATAATTTCATTAGAAATCAAAAATTAAAAAAAAATTGGTTATAATTGGCTCAAGAACACTGTCTGGCTTACAATTAACCGATGGATGGAATGAGATTAGTTCGATTCATGCTTTCCATAGTGCTAATAGGTATTTATGCTATATAAAATACTAACAGCCTCCCTCAGAATTTGATCTTGGGTGCCTGTGTTTATTCTATATAAGAATAACAGTTATACAGCGAGTACCTCACCAATACGTATCATAACATTTCTGAATGCAATTTGTCACTGTAACACATTTGTGTTTGAGTGTCCAAGGTTTATTGGCAATAATATTTTGATTTGCATATTAACTATATTCATAAAGTGCCTAGATGAAATTTAATAGTGAAAAGAAGCTTCAGGAAAAATTGTCTACAAAGTAATTATTATCAGAGTGAGGATTAAAATTATTACCATTTATACACACAGGTAATGAATGAGTTTTTAAGACCAATATTTCCTCTAAAAAATTAGCAGTTGTTCATTACACGAAATATGTTTGAAAACATTAAAACTGGTCTTCTTTTTAGGATTAAGCTTTCAGTATTTTTGATTCAAAGTGTCTCTACATAACTAAAAGCCTTTGTTTAGCTATAAGCAAAGATAATTAAGTTTTTATTTAACATTGTTTCCTATTTATAACCCTTGTGAATATAATATATACAAATATCATAAACAGTAAACAAAGTTACATAAAAGACTTAATCATCTTAACGAAAAGCTTTTGTTTTGGCATTAGTATGGTTGGAATAAAAACTTGGTTGGCTACATGAAGGTGTAAAAAAAAAGTAAGTAATGTTGGCGACCTTAATCGAGGGTGACCCTTTTCAATAGCTACTACACAGAGGTGTAGGGGTGGGCGCTACTCCATTCCCTGGATTGCTCCACTTTACCCTTGATTCTTACCTTATAATACTTAGTGTTAAGCAAGGTGGTATCAAGTACCATTTTTTGAGTCTTTGGTATGACTCGACCTGGGATTAAACCCCGGTCTCCTAGACTATTGGCGAACACTAGACTACATTATTTACATTGATCTAGATTGTATTACAGATGGTTTGGTTTAGTTTCTTTGTTTAATGGCATATCAACCTGTTTGGGTAATTCCTGTAAAAGCCATCCTTATTTAAAAACGGCAGTGATACGATTTAACCCATAGCTGGTGAGACAAGGGAGTTTAATATCTTTCCCAAGGATATTAGTCTGAAAATGAACGTAATAGTGTAACTAAAGTTTGAACTCATTTACTTCAAGGCAGTAGTTCAGCACTTTAACCATTACACCAAAGAGAATCCATCTCTGTATTACAGTTGTGGAGGTGCCTGTGGTGTAATGGTTATCGTTGTAGGAAATGGAGACGGCGACACGAGTTCAAATCCTAGACAAGACTGATTGCATTTCACATAGCACTAATACTCTTGGGAAAGGTATGAATCCAATTATTCTCCCTCCAGCTATGGGTAAAATAGTAGGGCAGACTGATTTCTTCAGCCTTGGTGAGGCAACTAGTCTAGGAGAAGGAAAAACTCTGAATTCAAACCTGTTAAACTCTGCTTAAAAATTGACCTTGTGTCATATCCAGCCCGAGCGGTAAATATGAATAAATGTTTGAATCTTTTCTCTTTATGTCATTAAAGAAACATTTTTGTTGGTTAGTATAGCTAAAAATTTAGGGGTCATTCATTAAATGCAATATATAATAAAAACGCCTTTTTGTGGTTAAAAATTAGAGGTCATTCATTATTTGAGTATATACATTAGTTACATATTTTTATTAATTACACAGAGAGAAGGAAAAAATGTGAAGAAAAAATAACACATTCCAAAAACTTTTGGATTCCACCACTGATTTAGATATCAAACTTTACCAAAGACTCAACTGAGAAAATCATACTAATTAGGAGTAGCCAATCAGCGGATGGTGAACCACATGTGGCCTTTGACCTTTAATATTCAGCTCAGCTCTGTGGAAAATTTGAGAGAATTCAAATATTCAAGAAATATAGACTTGAATCTAGAGCAAGAAACATGCAGATAGTTGTAATGAGAAATAATGAAAACCATGTCTGTCTTTTACAGTTCATTTTTTTGTTTTGTAAGGTGAAAATTGGATTAAAATATCTCTATTAATTTGGTTTACTTTATCCTTTCTTATTTTTATTTTTTTACATGTTTGTGTTTTTGTAATTATTGAAACTAATTCAAATTAACAGTTTAAAAACTACATGAATCAATAGATATTATTGTATTTAATATGCATTTCTTTAAATTTATATAAAGCTTTCGTGTGACAAAATGTGTATGTAACAATAAAAACGTATATGTAAATTTTGTCCTGAAGATCTCAAACATCTGAGCTGTATGTTTGGTGGCTGTTACATTAAGCAAGTTTGGCCACCCCTGCTACAAAGTGATGATTAGGCATTTGAATTTTTTTTTTTTTTTTGGTTAGATATGAATTTTTGTTTGGGGGACAAAACTTAGCACCTATCAAGGCAAATCATATGGAAAGAGGATGATTTAAAAATATATTGGTTTTACTAAGACCTCGATATGGACTGAGAATGTGAAATCAGACAACTTCATTTTTTTGGGTCACATTTCTCTTCTCTCAATATAATATAAAGTCCAAAATTAATATTGGAATTTATCAGCAGAGAATATTAAAAAAATAGCGTTCATTTTCATGGAAAAAAAAATTCAGCTCAGTTTTTCAGCAATACTGCATAATATCTACTTATATACTTTACATAGAGCTTAAATGATGAACAAAGGGGTATGAAATGAAAATGAAAATAAAAAAAAAACTTTTAAGAAGATTCAAAACTGTGAAAAAAAGTATCATTTCGCTATTGATTCTTTTTTTTTTTTTCCCTTATTTATTATATCCTTACACTCATTAAAATGAATACACTGAGTTGATCATCTCCCTTGATTTGGAGTTGTGTGCCCTTGCTGATTATAAATGACCACCATTTTGAGTAAACTAGTTCTTATTCATCTCGTTTCCCATGATAGCAGAGAGAAATTATCAGCCCTTGATAATACATTAAAATCTTAAGTTCTTTGGGACAGTTAAGCAATAGTCTGTCTCGTCAAAGCATAAATTAACCTTTTGAACAAAATGGCTGGAGAAGAAGCTAGACGGCAATTACACAAGAATGCTGCGAGCAATATTGAACAAGTCCTGGCGGCAACACCCCACAAGACACTAACTATATGGCCACCTGCTTCCCATCACGAAAACTATCCAAGTTAGACGAACCAGACATGCAGGACACAGCTGAAGAAACAGGGACAAGCTTATAAGTGATGTACTCCTATGGACCCCCACATATGGCCGAGCAAAAGCAGGATGACCAGCACGAACATACATTCAGCAGCTATGTGGGGATACGGGATGTAGCCCTGAAGACCTGCCAGAGGAGATGAACGATAGGGAAAAGTGGCGAGAGAGGGTCAGGGATATCCGTGCTAGTGGCACGACAAGATGATGATGAAACACTGTACCTCGGCTCCCAAAATTCACGCAAAAAGCACAAAATACATTTGAAATTTTCTCCAAGATATTTTTGTTGAAACCTATTTCATCATTCCACTAGAAGAAAGGCTGTGAATATGCAGTATATCATATATTTCTTATAAGAATCTAATGATATTTCTCAGCTTGCAATATCAAGCTAGTCCTTTTCAGTAAAATTCCACTTAACTGAAAATACTGGATTTATAGTGTATAGTAAAATAGTGCTCAACCTGATATATCCTGGGTTATAGTATATAAGAATGCTTAATTCAAAATATCCGGCTTACAGTGCATAGTAAAATAGCACTATATCAGAAATACTGTATAGTAGAGTAAAAGTAAAGTTGGTGACATTAGTCGAGGGCGATCAGAAGGCTCCCTTTTTGATAGCTACTACGCTGAGGTGTAGGGGAGGGCACTACTCCTTTCCCTGGATTGTTCCACTTTACCCTTGATACATACCTTATATTGCTGAGCGTTAAGCAAGGAGGTATCAAGTACCATTTTTAAAGTCTTTGGTATGACCCGACCTGAGATTGAACCCAGGTCTCCCGGACTATTGGCGAACACTCTACCCACTAGGCCAATGAGCACTATGTCTGAAACAGTGAGCTTATGGGTCCAAAAGGCTAAAACAACCTTTCTTGATAAGTAATCAAAACTGATAATTGTTTTTCAGCAGTATTAGTACTGACACCCGATAAATGAAACAAAAATAAAAAGGGCAAATTAGTGTCTAGTCAATATTAAACAGCTGTTTATTTAAAAATAAAAGGTTGTTTTAAATTCAGATATTTTTTTTAGCAGAAATCAAAGTATTTTTTCCCCCTAAATACAACAAAAAACATCTCTCCACACCTCACACACTGTTAGCACATGTTCATAAAAGTTAACTAATAATATAGCTGGAGAGGGGAGACTATTTGATAAAACCAATTATATCATGTAAAAGTATCTTTTGTGGCCTGATTCACTCAATAAGCTATTATTCCAGTATTAATATTTATACCATGAATTAAAGACAAAAGCTATATTAGTAGTAAATATTAAATCTTAAAGTGTCTACTTAGAGTAAGCACGGGCAATCTTTTTCAAGAAGCAGGCTGCATCAGATACAGCACATAATAATATTCTTTGTAGCCACATGACTAGTGGACCACACAACTAAAAAAAAATTCAAGTTAATTTTTTGTTGAAGGTATCTCAACCATTTTCTTTACAGAAGACCATATGTGTAAGTGTCTAAGATCTTTTCTATAAAGAATTGTAGTTTTAGGTAGGCCATTCAGAAAGCACCATTGGGCCACGTATAGCCAGTGGGCTGCCCACGTCTGATTTAGAAAATGCAATAGAACACACTATTCCAAAGATTTCTGTTTTAAATAGACCAGGTTTTTAGTAACTGTTTATTCTTAACTACTTGCCGGGTGAATCAAGATCACTACTACCTTTCACTGTTAGCACCTTGTGGTGGCTGATTTTTATAACTGGAAACTTAACAGTAAGTACTTCTTAGTTGATGGAGTGATGTGAATTCCAAGTTGATTGACCGCTCACTCTTAAACAGCTAGCATGTTATATTTGAGAGTAATGCAAAGAAGTCCGAGTACTCTTATGAATAACATATAATTTGATAAGAATTTGAAGAGAATACATCACTGTAGAGTAATGGTTGGTTAGTATTTACGTTTATTTAAATTGGAAAAATTGTTTTAATCAGCATAAGTTTTGACTGATAGTGCCCCTGTAAGAAGTTAACTTAGGGCCTAAGTTGCAGTACTACCGTATATTCATGTACCCTATTTACCAACCCCTCCGCTTGGGCAGGATATGACACAAGGTCAATTTTTAAGCAGAGTTTAACAGGTTTGAATTCAGAGTTTTCCTTCTCCTAGACTAGTTGCCTCACCAAGGCTGAAGAAATCAGTCTGCCCTACTATTTTACCCATAGCTGGAGGGAGAATAATTGGATTCATACCTTTCCCAAGGGTATTAGTGCAATGTGAAATGCAATCAGTCTCGTCCAAGATTTGAACTCGAGTCGCCGACAATAACCATTACACCACGGGCACCTCCTTACACCATATATATTCATATACAGGGAAGGGTGACTTGCATGATGTAATAATCAGACAACTAGTAGATTAATATGAGTGAGTTAGGTTCCCACAGAGTGCCCATACATTTGCCGAATAAGTTCATTATATAATTTAAGTGAAAGATAATTTTTATACAAATAAGCTAATTGCTAACTTCTTCCATTAAAAAAGAATGTATTCATAAACATTTTTAAAAGACTATTTCAAATGCTCACACAACAACCATCTAACAAAGCAAAGTAAAAAAATTTATGCCAGCCCTGGGGATTGAACCAACATCTTTATTATTTCCATGAGAATAAAGTGAACAACTGCTCAGTACTGGAAACATTTTACAGACACATAATTTATCAGGTTGTCAGACATGCTGTTAGTGGGAGGGCTTAGAATATGCTTATTGTATCCCTGCAGAAGAGGTAAGATCTCCCTCCAAAGGATTGTGTGTAGACACTGGATGCCGTCTAGAGCACTTACCAAGGATGATGGAAGTGGTGATTGATAGTAAAAGAGAGTCAAAGAAATCTGAGCTCTCAGCACACCTTGATGACAAAACATAACAGAGTAGGAATGGTGATAGACTGAGAATAATGCAAATAACTTAAGTTTGTCCATAAAAATAAATAGATTAAAATACTCCGGAATTTTGATATCCAGACAAACCATTATATAGAAAACTGGACCTGATAGTTGGAAATAGATAAATAAAAAACTCTTGCAAGATGGTAGATATAGCTGTCTTAGATAATAAAAATGAAGCAAACCTGACTTAGGAATGGATAAAACTGGGTTCCATGGAAGTTTGGGTTGTGTGTATTATAACTGATGGAACCAAGCCAGGAGATACAAATAGATGATTTAAAAATTGGGAGAAATATTTGAAACTAACCAGGCCATGTGAATATTGGTATATGCAAGGAGACAGAGAAAGATGTTAGAGATATAAAGATATTTGTCATCAACCACGAGACATCAAGTGTGAACATGTACATCAATGAAAGTCTAAATAACAATGGAAATGCTTTTCACTTTCTCTATAACAATGGGAAAAAAGCAGCACTAAAATTTAAAAAAAAATGTATAAGAAAATTATTAACAATGCTTTATTCAATAATAATAATAAATCAAGACTGTATTACGACTAAAAAAATTAAGCAACTACAATCAAGATGAAAGAAATTCAAGTCAAAAATCAATAATAGTTGACGATGCTTTATCCTACATAAAATTCAGTATTACACTAACAATTAGCGTACATAAAACATTAACATCAAATTTAGCCCTGATCAATCAGAGAAAAATTAACAGTGACTCTATATAGTTATGCCCTGTCAGCCGGAGCTGTAGAATATGCTGATTGTAACTCGGCAGAGAGTAAGACCTCCCCTGACCAACGAGTGTCTTGGATATGATATTAAACAATCTGATGGTGAGGCTGTGGGAATGTGGAGTACCCTTTCATTGCCATTACTTCCAGGTTCACTCTGGTCCAGAGTGGAAACACCTGATAGGGTCCTATCTATGCGTCATATAGAACTGTTTGACATTTAAACTGAGTGCAAACAAATGGTCTATGCTAAATTGAATTGTTAGAAATAGAACTAATCATTTAACTGTGTGTAAACAAATGACTGATGTTTAATTAAATTGTAAACGATATATAGCAATACTTAGAACCATTTAACTTTGTTGACTTATGTTTACAAATCATATATATCTAATATATATGTATAAACCACATTTGGTATAAAATAATCTACAATAGTTGATATATCATAAAACCAAACCAAATCTATATAGTTAGTTAAGAAATAAATGAAATCAAGCAAGAAAACAATCAAGAAAAAGGAAGTTATTTATTCATATTTAAAGCATTTTTTTATTCTGGTTCCCACCCCTGGCTCTCATCTTGTGATTTTTTATGCTTTGAAGAGAAAGTCTGACTTAAGCTACTTTGCTTAAAACAAAACCATCCCAATCTTGATATTAGTTTGTTGGATATTCAACACACATCTGGTTTTTTTTTTTTTTTTTTTTTTATAAATCTTATGTTTTGGTATGACCATTTTTTACTTTACAGACATTTTCATATTTGAATCTCAGTATGAAATATCATGTCTTTCTTCCACAACACTATGTTTACAAGATATCTGATTACATTTACATCAGAATACACACACACACACACACACACATGTATATATTGTATTTCTTATATAAGGTAACCTAAAAGATAAGATGAAGAATTTTTACCCATAAATTTTATGCTACAAAATTAGTCATATAGCAATACTGTTCTTAAATAACAGTTGACCATCAGTTTTATTCTTAATGAAATTTCTATAGCAAAATTATAACCAATACATTTAATTTTTACATACAATACTCCTATTTAATCAGAAATGCTTGTTTTCATTCTTGACCACTGACAATCCCTTTCTCCTTGATTTCTAATGCATTTCTATAGTATAATCATTACCATTAAATTTACATTACATGGCTTCGAGCGTCCTACATGTCTAGCCACACTGAAGAGTTCTGATAGAACGAAACAGTCTGTCTGTGGATGACAATATATATGCTCCCCCATGGGGGTTGAGCACTCTGGCGAAGGAATTTTCGGTCGCCGCTCGCATAATGCAAAGCTCTTCGAAAGAATTGAGCACTCTGGTAGCCAATAGGGTATAAAAATATAAACAAACGGACGCTGCTGCTGTTGCTACATAATACCTTAAAAATTCCCTTAGCCAACATGGTACGCTTCTTGGCCAAGCGGTCTGAGACTTAGTCTAACGTAAAGTTGGATGGGTTTTGATCCTGGCTTTGAGCATCCTATGTGTCTAGCCACACTGAAGAGTTCTGATAGAATGTTACAGTCTGTCTGTGGATGACAATATATATATATATATATATATATACTGACGTTTACTGGCAAAACTATTACATATATATATATATATATATATATAAACTTATTCAGTTAGTAACATTTGCTTTAATTCCTGACCACTGACAATCCCTTCTACCAATGATAATTTGCAAAGTAGACATCTTTGTTTAAAGCTATTCCATTAAAAGAAGTGTCATGAATGGTCACTAAGCCTTTTAATATTAGTATTTGATGTGATTTTAAAAACTTAAATATTGGGCTTATGGTGTATAGTAAAGTAGCGCTCAGCTCAAAACATTGAGCTTACAGTGTATATTAAAATTGAGCTAATGATATATAGTAAATTAGCACTCAGCCAAGAATAATGGGCTCATGGGTTTAAAGAGTAATAAACATAGCATAAAACAAGGGAATAAATCAGTGAAAATAAAAAGTTGTGTTTTAAAAAAATGAAGATAAATTTATTAATCTAAAATAGGTGAAATTAAAAACAAAAATATTTTGTCTTAAAACAGAAAATCTTTTAGCTTTACAGGTGTAAAAACAAAACAAAAAACAAAGATATATTTTTTAATCTTAAAAAAGTTTAATTATAAACAAAAAATGTCTTGCAAAATTTAAAAAAAATGTGTTTTATGTCAAGTGAATGACATTTGATAGTAAGAATACTGAAACCTTTCCAAATAATACAGTTTTTTACCATTATTAGTAATAGTTGTAATTTGGTTCTTTTGTTTTAAGAAACCAGAAATACCAATTCTGCCATTGTTATTTATCAATAAAAAGGTGGTAGGATTCTTCCTTGGGAGCTAACAATATAATGGAAGTCTTGCATTCAATTTATAATTGTTAACTTCTGAAGCAATCGTGACAATAATAAAATCATTTGCAAAGTTGATATTAAAAGAAATCAATGGTCTGAAAAAAAATAGATATTATGATCTGTTAATATTAAATTATTCAGATTTTATGAAATAGAAGAAAAAGATATGAGTTTGAAATGTGTGGAATAATGAAAATATCTAATCTCAGAATTCCAGAAAACTAAAGCACTGACTAAAGTCCCAAATGATAAATGAAATAATAAAAATGGTTCATATTACAACCAAATTTCCCACACTAAAAAAATCATTATATCAGTTAATTGTAAAATATGCAATGATCCCCAAAAAATAAATGATTAATATGATTTAAGATTGTAGCAGAAAGAACTTTGTATTTTTGTTTGGCGCTTAAATTAATTTGACCGTTATGGTCATTGCATATTTTCACCCAATGAGGATGACTTATCCTATTCAGCCTGGATCATTTTCCCGGACAACATAAAAATGGTGAAAGCCAGCCAAACTATTTCTTCCTCTGAACCTTTCGAGCAGGACAAATGTACTTTCTGTCCACTCCCTTTATAGCAGCAGAATCACAACACCATGAGGAAAGCCGTCTAATTTATGGACCTTTTGAGTCTACCCTCTTAGACCAAGGGTTCCCAGTTGAACATGAATTAGATGCATGTAATCTGCTACTTACAGGAACACCTTTATGTCATCTCTAACTTTTGCTATGTTTACAGTGATGCGCAATTCCACTCAGACATCCAGCTACCTCATTCTTGAGCAACCTTCTCTGGAGACTTTCATGCCTCTCTCCTACAGCAACTAGGACCACACATTTATGGGTGACTACATCATTCCTGTCCTTAAACAGCAAACATGACTTTTGCCATGTCTATAGCGACGCATATCCTGCTCAGACATTTAGCACTGCCTTGACTGTAGCGACGCACATTCCGTTCTGGCATTTAGCTGCTATAATTCCTTCTCAACTTAATAACTATTTCCTTCCTCCCTTCCTACAAGACTTTCAGCATAAAGGTACTCTTTATTCTGGCTGCCATTAAACCTTCTTGAAAACCTTACGGCATCTTCGTTCTCCTTTATTTTCCAAAAATATAGTGAGGAGGTAATGTAACAACTCTTCCTCGCTAAAAGATTAAATTGTTTCATCATTATGAAATAAAAAGGTTTTTACAAAATGTTAATTATAAAGATTGTAGAAGTTTTAACCATAATTATTAGTTAATACATTGGTTAGTATTAGAGAAATAATTAACAGCAAACCTGATTATTAAAGTACCTATAAGATAGTTTCTAATAAATAAAACATTTACTTTTAGTGATAAAAATAAGATTTAACAGTATAAAAAGATTACATATTTGCATGCACCGGTATGTAATATATCTCCCTCTTTCTCTTTATTATCAGAAATAAATACATTCAGTTCTCTGCCAACACTCAATTTGGCCCTGAAAAGTGGCATGTGTAGCATAAATTATCATGGATAGGTTATACTTCTACCCAATTGATAAAACAAATTAAGAGATCTGTAAGCTGCTGTTTCAACCCTGTTAACCTATGATTTGTTCTTAAATCCAAGATAACTTTTCTCCCTAATCTCAAAGCTAGTGTATCCCTTCATCATAAAAGTTTCTTAATTTAAAAATTTCAATGCAAATGTGACATTTGCTATGTTGGACGCACAACCCAAACATTGGAGAATAGAATCTATATATATATATAAACACACACAAAGGATACATCATGTGGTATAATAGAAAGCTAGATTCACAGACCACTATCAGAGAGTTTGATTCTAAGTTGGCTTTGCATACTTCAGGTCTTTTGCTACAGCTAAGCTAAGTATAGTCAATAACTATATACATACGCACAAACATTTGTTATATATATATATATATATATAACATTTCTCTATATAAATACATATATAGACTATAAAGTATTAATATAATTTGTATAATATATTTCATACACACACACACACACACATATATATATATGTGTGTGTGTGTGTGTGTGTGTGTATAATTGATATATTTCAGTTATATAACTGTACAATGTTAAAAAGCCTACATAATTATGGTATAGGTAAGTATAACTATATATCTTTCTAACTTGGGTAAGCACAGAGAGTAAATGAAACTTGGTGATAGCCAGTTTTTCACCTAGACCAATCCAGTCTCTCTCTCTCTCTCTATATATATATATATATATATATATACACACATACACATATATACTTACATATACACATAGAATATAGTTAGGCAGCAGTCCTTCTCTTAACAATGTTTTATGAAAAATACCAAGTTCTTTTTAACCATTTTTTATTGATTTATTTCTCAGCATCTAACAAGATTCCCTATGCTTGGTTTTATTTTATATAAACAATGTTGGAAAAGTGCTTAGGAGAAAAAAAATTGAACAATTTTTATATAAAACTTAACCAAACTTACAAAATCTTATTAGATGACAAGAAAAAATGTTGAAAAGAAACTTGTCTGTTGTGTATGTATGTATGTATGTTGTAAAATATAAATATATTTTGGCTTTGTATCTTAAAAAAAATAATTGTTTTTGACATCTCCACCAGGGAGTCATTAAATGCACAGCATTTGAGACATATACTTGGTAATTCTTTTCTTTGCTTTTAAATATTAAGACTAATCTTCAGATTTTTTGGGGCTGACATCATGAAAAAATATCTACAGCTTTTATAGATAAAATAAGGACAATTCCTATTTGATCATAGGAATAATTTAAATGATTTAAACTTTAAAATAAAGACATAACCATATAAAAAAAATAGCATTTTCGCTTTGAGATTCAGTCCTTAAATTAAAGATATTTTAAATGAGAAGTTCTATTTAAGACAAATATCTTTTTTCTGAATCCAAAATAATATATCTTTGTAAGTGATAATCAAAACAATATCCAAAAGAAGTTTCAGAGGTGCTTTGGCTTATAATAAAACTTGCTGGAAAAAGTCTATTAAATGCCAAATGAACTAGTTTGAAGGAAATTAATGTTCATTGTTCAATTCTATCTTAGTAAATACAGCTTCTGATTTGATATTTCTTAAGAGTTTGTGTGTGTATATATATATATATATATATATATATATATATATATATATATATATATATATATATATTATGCTTCTTTATAGGAGATCAGATAACTTTTATGGATATAAATATATACTAAAATTATTTTTTATTTCAATGTTTTTCTGTTTGAAAATACCACTCTTGATTATTGTTTCTCTCTGACAATTAATTTAGTGTTTGTATTTTCCTTGAAAGTTTAATGAATATAGTCCATCTTGATACTGAAAAAACTTATATTTAATAGTTCCTTGAATATATTTTGAGATGAAGCCTTATGAACTGTTGTTAATATTTGGCTTGTATTTCTTGCTTTTCATTACAACTACTTAAATTCTCAATTCTACAATGATTGATAAATTCTGTAGATTGAAAATAAAAATAAACTTTCATATACAATTCAATTTGATCTTCTGTGAACTATAAAGTCATCACAGCTCAATTGGTTAGAGTAGCTATCACAGTAAGAAAATAGGTTTCTTAAATCGAAAGAGATGTAAGTTTCAATTATTCAAGCATATACGCTGACTTTTCTACTTAGAGAGCATTCCTAATGCTTTCTTTCTTTTACAGGTAATTTTTCTGTGGCTATTAACTTGTTGCATAATGACAAAGCAAATTACTTATTTCTTATCATTGACAATGACCTGATTATTAATTTCCTTTGTCACAATGTTTTATATCTAATTCCAATAAATCATATTTCAGAGGTCATGTTCCTTCTGTGTATAATGTTTTCTCTTAGTAGAGATAATCCTATTTAATCTTTTACACGGACAAAAGTGAAAAACTAATTAATCCCAACATTTTATCATTATCAAAATCTTTTCTGAAGATAAAAGGAATATCAAATGATACAAAAGAAAAAATTTTCCTAGATGTCCTTCGCTAATTTTCTAATTAAAATAGTTAAATCAGTAGTTTATATATATATATACACACACACACAATCCAAATGAGAAAGAAAAAGACAGTTTAAAAAATCAGATGGTTTCACTAAAGGGTTAGCATCATCAGAATGTATATTAATCTATTACCAAAAATGGTTTCACCATCTTTGTTTAATGGTAAATTAACCTTTGTGGGTTATTTAATGCCAAATCCATCCTTGTAGAAGAAAAATAGTGATACTATTTAACTCATAGCTGGGGGGATAAGGGACAGATAGATTTGGTTTGATTCCTTTGTTTAGAGGCAGATCAACCTTTGTGGGTCATTTAATGCCAAATCCATCCTTGTAGAAGAACAATAGTGGTACTATTCAACTCATAGCTGGGGGTAGATAAGGGATAGATAAATTTGGTTTGATTCCTTTGTTTAGAGGCAGATCAACCTTTGTGGGTCATTTAATGCCAAATCTATTCTTGTAGAAGGAGAGTAATGGTATGATTTAACCCATAGCTGGGTGATAAGGTATAGATATATAGTTAGATAGATTTGGCTTGGTTTCTTTGTTTAATGGCATATCAACCTTTGTGGGTTATTTAATGCCAAATCCATTCTTGTAGAAGAATAGTAGTGGTACTATTTTACACATAGCTGGGGGAGAGTAATAAGAGGGTTCATGCCTTTTCTAAAACTTCTGAAAATGAACAAAAGAGTGTAACTGGAGTACAAACTTGCTTACAATGGTGTCGCAGTCCAGCTACTACACCACAGGGACTTGCCCCACATTTTATTTTTTAACAGAAAATATAATTTTATATATATATATATATATATATATATATATACACATAATGGCCCTATTCTATAAGTTTGGTTTGGTTTCTTTGTTTAATAACATATCAACCTTTGTGGGTTATTTAATGCCAAAGCCATCCTTGGAGAAGAACAGTAGTGATACTATTTAACTTATAGCTGAAGTGGGGATAAAGGGATTCATATCTTTCCCCAGAGTATTCGTCCTAAAGTTTATGCTGTAGATAGATCATTATATTTCTCTCCCCTTTAATGTAGATACATTCTGATGATGCACCATGTGTCAATCTGTCCAAACTGTCTTTTTTTAGGTCATCACAGAGTAAATCAAAATTCTCCCATAATAATTTAAGTTGAGCCTATGGATAATAAAACAATTTCAATAAAAGAACTTTTTTTTTTTTTACTGATATTGGTCATTCTTTGTTTGTTATATCTTTAAGTATATTACATTGTATGAGTATTCATTTGGTAAGGAAAAAAAGGAATATGTTGAATAGTTTTCACCAAATTATATTCATAGGAATTCCATGGGAAATATTAGAAAACATAACCAACAAAAAATGAAGAAACTAACCAATACAGTTAAAAAAAACTATTACCCCCCCCCAAAACCCCCCCTTCAAACACTCTATATAAATCAATATGCTTTCCTCCCTTAGAATGTAGATTCATTTTTTTGTAATGAATCATGAGCATTTTGATGCAGCATCTTCAAAATGTAAATGAATTTTCAGTGAAACTTATCAATCTGATTTCAAAAATATCTTTTCTGTTCTCATTCTATCGGATTTCATTGAAAAACCCTAACAGTTGAAATTAAATCAATAAAATCATAATCTGCTGTTAAAAAATTATTAATCCAAAATGGAAAAAATATATTGTTAAAAGAAGTACTTTAATTAGATTTTAACATTAGTAGATGAGGTTAAATAAAATAGTGGTTTGTAAATTTTTCAAATTTTCTTTTGAGGATAAAAAGTTTTAAAAGGAATCTACAGTGTGTATAAATTTGAGTACTGATTTCAATTGTTTTAGATGCAGTTTTAGTATCTGTTTTTCTCATTCACGACAAAATTTCAAAGTTTTGGTCATTTTGGAGGATTTATAAAACTCAGAACACTTTTTTCACTCACAAAATTTTGAAATTATGGTTGCACAAATACAAAAGAGACTAAAATATATCTACCTGTTTTTAGAGCTAAAATGCAACAACTAATTCAATATGAGTGAATTTAAATTTACATAACTCTTTTAGTGTAGAGAACAACCTGAGTTTCTCTAATATAATCACATCAATGTGTGAGGATAATATGCATCAATTAGTCCACATTACTTAAAAATTTGGGCTCTTATGCAATATATACCCTCCTCCCCACTGAAAGTGCCTCTTGCTTAATATACTTTGGCCCAGTCATTTTTAGAAGTATCAGTGAATAAAAAAATTCTCTTATAGACACATTTGTGTAATATACCCATCCAATTCCAATTGTACATTACAGTATAGTAACTGTGAAACTCCAATAATTTTTTTTTTTTTTTTTATTCGCTAACTTTTTTATCGTATGGTCACAAAAGTGCATTCCAGCTATGAAAATTTGTTGCCAAATGAGCCGCACCAGAAGGGTTAAACAATGAACATATTGTAAAACCAGTTTTTTCCTAACTCCCTTATGTAAATGATAGAGATGGGAAGAATAGCTAAAAAGAGTATTTTATAAGTCAACACAGAGGTAAAATAAACATATGATATTAAGAGGTGACAGCAATTAAATTTTCTATGTTGAATGAATGGTTAGTCATTTTTAAGAATTTTAACCCTTTTGCAGGCAGAGTGATATTTTTGTCCTTTCATAGTAACTCAATATAAGACATTTTCCTATAGGCTATTTTTTGACTAATTCAATGTTAATATGCAAAAACATTGTAATGTAAGATTGTGTAAATGTTGTTTTGCCTAATATAATTAAAAATGAGTGCTTCATGGTTTTCTTGCGATTGTATTAGGATATAGAATTGCTGATCAAATTTATCATGGTTTTTGGTTTGTTTTTTTAATATATGATTAATTGTCATGTTTAACCATACCCTCTATTTTAAAAATTCTCTGAAAATGATTTGCCTACTCTACAAGGATAAAATGATTATCTGCCTATGAAAGGATTAGCAATGTAAATTAGGGAAGACATTAGAAATGATATGAAGAAAAAAAATGTCAGTCTTTTTGTTTTCTATCTTAAGAATTTGAATAAAGTTAGGAGAGAAAAAAATTAGCAAGATCTAAATAAATAAAAAAGAGGTGGCAAACATTTTGCTGTCGTTAAGGTTGCCTATCTGGAAAGAAAAAATAAAGAAAAGGAAAAAAAGATATAGATAAAAAGAATAAAAACAAAACAAAATCTGAGATACAAATAATTTTTTTTTTTTCAAATTCAAATTAAAAAAAAAAAAAAAGGAAAAATCAAATAATAAATAAGAATATTAAATTTATGTTTTCATCATCACAACCTCTGTGTAGGTATGTAAATGTATCTTAATTTTATTTCCTAAAAGACATTTTCTTTTTCTTTTCTGAAAGGAACTCTATATTTTGTTCATGTGTTTCTGGATTCAGAAGGCAGTAATAGAGGGTGTCAACAAAAGTAGGCACCCATCTTTTCTCTTTACAGGGTGTCTACAAAAGAAGGCACCCATCTTTTCTCTTTTTAAAGGGTGTCTACAAAAGAAGGCACCCATCTTTTCTCTTTACAGGGTGTCTACAAAAGAAATAGTTCAAAAATTAAAAAAATATATATTCAAGATACTGACACTCATGACACATAGTTTTGTAGAAAAACACTTTATTATTAAGGCTTTCAACAGCACCAGGTGTTCCATTGTCAGTCAGGGTGCCAAAAACTATAGCTGTTGAGAAGGCATTTTGTGTGCTCGAATTAAGCAAAATGAATTCTGTTACAGTCGTGCATTTTAGAATACATTTTGCAAAATCACCACCAACGAGACAATCCCTTTACAATTGGTACTTTTAAAACAACTTGATGTTTGCATTAATGTAAAAGTCCTGGGAGACCATTAGTATTACAAAAACATTTGGGGTGTGTTTCTGCTAGTTACTTCTACAACTCACAGAAATTCACAAGGAGGACAGGTCAAGAGTTAAAAATTCCACAGTAGACTGTTTGGAAAAATTTTTGTGGGAACAGTTAAAAATGATTCCTTACAAATTGCAGTTATTACAATGTCTAAGTGATCAGGACAAAACCATGTTGTTATTTCTGTACGGAAATGCTGGTGCATAGTGAAGATGAAGATGGTTTTATGGAGTGTCTAATTTTCAGTGGTGGGTTCCACTAAGTAATAGTAATAAATGTTAAGTGTTTCTCTACCAAACTGCGTATTGTGAGTGTCAATATCTTGTTTGTTCTTAAATAAATTTTAAAAACTATTTATTTCGTACACACACTAGATTTTAAAATGTGTTTTACTTCCTTTTGTATTTTTAAAAATAAAAAAATTTTAAAAAACCACTTGTAAATTTCCTAGCCTCCATATAAAAATTAACACCCCCTTAATACTTTCCATAAGTATATATGTTTTTTATTAAGTTTAAAAATTAATATTCAGATTTTTTTGTTTTCTTTGAAAGTGGGCTGGGGAATAAAAACCCAAAAAAGAAAAAGTAAAACCCAATTTAAAAAAAATAAATAAAAAAAAATCCCCTCCCCCAAAAACAAGCCACAACTGTAATCGACAAAAACAGGTTCTTTGAATTGGTCAATATTTTGGTAATTTCACATTTCTTCTTTTTTTTTTGTTTGTTTCAATTGCATTCTGCTGCAGTTACCAATGTTGGAATCAACTATAATCTGCCTGAGCCTCGTGGTAACCACAGCAGATGCTGGCAAGCCAGGTATGGACGTATTTGACCAAGAGGGTTACTAAAGATAAAACTAAAGAACCGGCCTCATGAATATGAAGATAAGTTTCTCTTCGGGATGAAGAACACTACAACACCAGTTATAATTTTTCTTGTCTCTATACCGCTGTCTCCTGATCTTCTGACACAACCAGCTGAAAGTGTTCTTTACCTGGAAAAGAAAAAAGAGAAAGGAAATAAAAATTAATTTTCTCAAGATGTCAGTAAAACATTATCCTAAAATTATGTCTAATTAACAAGCAAAATATTTGCCCTCTAAAGTTTTGTGATATTTTTTTAGACACTAGGGATTAGAAAAGAAAAAATGAAATTAATTAAAAAATGTAGCAGTACCCAGAAGCCTCTGACAGGAAGCAAAATCCATGCATGCCTGAAAGACAGACTAACTGGCACCAAAGAGAAATCCATTCTCACTTAAGCCTTCATGGCTAATACTAGAAGGACCCTCTTTCACTTGGCTGCTAGCAAGGTAGTGCACCTGTTTGCCAAGTCCGGGGACTTTGCAGCTGGCAGTGTCTGCTGCTAGCAAGCTGCCACTGTCAAACATATCTCACAGAAAAATACCAATGGAACATAACTACTGACTTTAAATTCGCCACCCACTGAAAATGACTCATAATATATTTTAACACTTTGTCTAGGAGACATGACTATATTTACTGGTTTCAGGAAAAATTTTTACACCCTCAGAATAATCGTTAAACCTGAAAACAAAGTTTGAGTTAAAAGGTATCTTTGTCTCTTTCTTTCCTTCCTTCCTTCCTTAAATTCTCTTGCGGCCTTCCACAGACAAAGCCAACAACTTAAATGGGGTAAGAAGAAAGGGAAAGGAATCAGATACTTAAATCCAAAACCAATGACTATAGACCAACAATGACAACAACCTACAAAAGAAAACAAATAATAACCCAACCAAATCTTCTTATGCCCCATATGTGTGTGTGTGTGTGTATATATATATCACATTGCTGAAGCAGTTCAAACTATAGAGTGGGTTCAGTTTGGGTTTCTTTGTTTAAAGGCATATCACCCTTCATGGGTTATTGTAGGTTTTTGAAATTAAATGTACATACAAAATCAATTTCATTGTTGTTTCTTCTACTTCTTCATCTTGCATCTGCTTCTTTCATTTGCATCCAAAATAATCTCTGCTACTTTCTCTCAGTTCTGCCAAAGCTCACTGTCGACTGGGCATCTGGCTGGTCTATTTATTGATGCCAGAGCTCATGCAGCTTTTTGTGCATCCATGCACCTCATTCAAGCCAAGCTTCTGCATTATGCATAAGTCACTTTTTAATTCAGAAGGACCTAGATTCTCTGACTCTAAGGCTCTTAAACACCCAAATCCTTGCGAGTAGTCATTTTCTTATACTATGATCCTACATGCCAGACAAAGTCTAACCTTCTTTCTTGGAGAACATGGTAAATCTTGTTCATTTCTGCCATCTGACCTCTGTTCTCTATCACAGTTATTTAATGTCTGGTAGAAGAACAATATGAGTGCTATAACTGGAGATATAAGGGAAGTTCATGCCTTTCTTAAGAATATGAGTCCAAGAGTGAATATAATAATGTGACTGGATCTTGAACTCGTTTACTAGGATGTCACAGTCCAACACAGTAGCGACAACACCTTGGGGACACCTCCTGCCATGAGAAATACCCAGTGTGGTCATAATGATAGTTGGTGTGCTGACATGTTGTGCTTTGTGTAACTCTGTATGATTTCAAAGCTGCATTTATGAATAGTTTGGTTTGGTTTTATGGCATATCAACCATTGTAGGTTATTTAATGCCAAATCCTCTTTATACATATATATTAAATATATATGATTTGGTTTGGTTGGGTTTTATGGCATATCAACCATTGTAGGTTATTTAATGCCAAATCCTCTTTATACATATATATTAAATATATATGATTTGGTTTGGTTTGGTTTTATGGCACATCAACCATTGTAGGTTATTTAAAGCCAAATCCATTATTATACATATAAACAGTTCTATTTCAAGCAATTCAGTTTAGTATAAGTACACAGTCTAGTTCTATTATATACATCAATAGAACTCTATCAAGTGCTACCACTCCAGGCCAGAGTGGACCTGGGAGCAATGGCAATGAGGGGGTACTCTGTATTCCCCAAACCTCCAGCATTACTGGAGCCTCCCTATAAAATTGTTTAGTGCCATATCCAGGACACTTGTAAGGGCAGTCCATATGGATTATGACAACCATGACTTCGGCAAAAGCATCTAGAGCAGCTGAAACATTGTAAAGTTTTGATTCCTAATATAAACTGCAGATATTTGTCATATGCACCACCAGCATACGAGTGTGGCACAAGGCTGTTTTTAGGTGGGTCCAGTCGCAGGGCCGAAGCCCAGACGTCTGGCAGTTCCAAAAATGCCTCGGGCCCTGTCAGCACTCCCCTTTTCAGGGTGCCTCGGGTGCCAGGTGATAAACTTAACCTCTCCGAGGAGGGTTAAAGCCTGGGGGGACAGGCCCCTTAGGCCAGAGGTATATCTAGTACTGAGCCACACCCGACCAAACCGCTTGGCATGACACGGCCAACTTAAATGTGACCCAGACACTGGAGAGAGTCACGCAGGGAAAAAGTAGATCTCAGCTAAGATACTCTTTAATACTTAAATAGGACGGGTCCATTTCATACTTAAATTGTACAGGTCCATTTCATGCTTAAATAGGACAGGTCCATTTCATGCTTAAATAGTACAGGTCTATTTCATGCTTAAATAGGACAGGTCCATTTCATACTTAAATTGTACAGGTCTATTTCATGCTTAAATAGGACAGGTCCATTTCATGCTTAAATAGGACAGGTCCATTTCATGCTTAAATAGTACAGGTCCATTTCATACTTAAATAGTACAGGTCTATTTCATGCTTAAATAGGACAGGTCCATTTCATACTTAAATAGGACGGGTCCATTCAAAACCTATAGTAGTAGAACCTATGTAAAATAATTAAGGATTTTAATTCATTATTTTAGTTTTTAGTGATAAATTGTGTGCGAGCTAAAACTGAGATCATAGTATCAGGTTTTTGATTTCTGAAGGTCAGGACTTGCACAGACCTTGCTGTGCTTATACGTGTCACTCCAGTCAAAATAAAGCATGAGAGATTTGTTTTAGAATCAGTTGTAAAATAAATATATGTTAAAATAAACATTTAGATATATATTAGCTGATATTCAGAATGATGTGGTACCAAAAAGTTTTAGTGATTACGTGTGATTGAGGCATTAGTCAAGAGAATAATTAGAAGAAGATATATAAAATTTCAAAGTTGGAGGGTCACACTAGAAGTGAGAAGTTGGAGTAGGTGAGTTGTGTCAGGCAGTCAGTTGGAGATGGAGCAAGAGGTCCCGTCGGGGTGGAGTCAGGTCATAGAAGAAGAAATGTCTAACTCTGTGGTTGTCCATTTTATCTCATATGATATATAGTTCCTATCTATTTAATAGGCTTACGTAATTCTTTTGCTTATCCCTCTCATTTTGCAGCAATTACAAAAAAGGTAGTCAAGATAAACTTTTGTCGTGTTTAATGTTAAGAGTAATGTTATACCTATATACTATTTAGGGCTGTAGCGTTACACTTATTATTCTCCTATTTATGGGTCAAGTAGGTTTCTTTAAAAATAATTCATAATTGACAGGAATACTTGATGTCATATAAGTGGTGTAATGGTTATCATCGTAGGAAATAGATACAGCGACACGAGTTCAAATCCTGGACGAGACTGATTGCATTTCACATAGCACTAATACCCTTGGGAAAGGTACTATTTACCAACCCCTCCACTCGGCCAGGATATGACACAAGGTCAATTTTTAAGTGGAGTTTAACAGGTTTGAATTCAGAGTTTTCCTTCTCCTAGACTAGTTGCCTCACCAAGGCTGAAGAACCTAGTCCGTCCTACTATTTACCCATAGCTGGAGGGAGAATAAGGGGGTTCATACCTTTCCCAAGGGTATTTGCCCGAAAGTGGACGTAATAGCGCGACTGGAGTACGAACTCGCATACTACGATTCCGCAGTTCATCGCTATAACCATTACACCACGAGGACACCCTTGTAATTATCAATATCATATAGGAATACTTGAAACCATATAATTATTAGTATTATATAGGAATACTTGAAACCATATAATTATTAGTATTATATAGGAATACTTGAAACCATATAATTATTAGTATTATATAGGAATACTTGAAACTATACAACTGTGTGCAAATTATTAGTATTAGATAGAAATACGTGACATCATATAATTGTCAATTTTTTATATTAAGAATAGTCAATTGAAGCTATAATTGCCCAGTTTGCTGGGGCTGTAGAATACACCAACTGCATCTCAGCAGAAGGGTAGGACCCTCCCTCCCTGTAACAAGTGGCCAGGATATGACATTAAACCATCTGATGGCGAGGCTCCAGCTTTGAAGATTTGGGAAATGGGGAGTACTCCTTCATTGCCATTGCTCCCAGGTCCACTCTGACCCAAGGTGGCAGCACCTGATAGGGTCCTATCTATGTGTCAACTAGAACAAACTGTGTGCAAACAAATGACTGTTGTTAAATTGTAATTGTTATATAGGAATACTTGAAACCATTTAACTGTGAGCAAGAATGTCATCTACAAAATATGTTTACAAATCATATATATTTAATATATACGTATAAAGAGGATTTGGCATTAAATAACCTACAATGGTTGATAAGCCATAAAACCCAACCAAACCAAACCATATACATTTAATTCATATGTATAAACAGGATTTGGTATTAAATAACCAACAATGGTTGATACGCCATAAAGCCCAACCAAACCAAATCATATATATTTAATATATATGTATAAAGAGGATTTGGCATTAAATAACCTAAAATGGTTGATATGCCATAAAACCCAACCAAACCAAACCTTGAAGCTATAATTGTTAACTAAGGATTATTATTAGTTACTTGAAATCATATAACTGTGTGCAAACGAATGACTATCATAAATAATTACTTGAAACCTTATCATTATCAGGATTATACGTGTATACATGAATACTTGAAACCATTTAACTGTGTGCAAATTAATGATATAGATAGGAATATGTGATATCATATAACTGTGAGCAAATTGATAGTATTAGATAAGAATATGTGATATCATATGTGCAAATTAATAGTATTATATAGGAATATATGGTATCATATAACTCTATGCAAAAAAAAACTCTTACAAAACAACTATAGTAAAAATGTTCATGGGCATAGCATAACCCTAGATGAGTTGACATACCATTAAAATAAATCAATTAAGAAGATACGGACTGTGTCGTATGTCAAGCCCTGTCAATTGTGAAGCACTTTCTAACTGAATGCAGTGATCTTGATACCATCAGAGAGAAATATTACAATTTAAAAAGTATTAGGGAACTGTTTGAGAACATGAATGCTGACAATATCTTTTTTGATGGAGGCTTCCTGCATCTCAAACTATAAAATTCAATATTTAACTTTGAAAAGATATTTCTATTTATATATGTACTTATATATATATATATATATATATATATATATATATATATATATATATATATATATATTGAAAATGTACTTTTAACACAATTTATATCTATACTGTTTAAAATGATTCTGAAATTTACTGGTACATTAGATTATTAAAAACATCAATACTGTCACTTAATGTTATATCAAACTTCAAGAGTTATTTAATGCCAAAACCATCCTTTTAGAATTATACTAGCGTTACTATTTAGCTCATAGCTGTAGATAAAAAGGAGTTCAAACTTTTCCCAGGGGCATTAGTCCAAAAGTGAATGCAACAGCATGACGGGAGATCAAATTTCCTTACGATGTTGTTACAGTTCTTTGTGTTAGCCACTATGCCATGAGGACTTTCCCAATATGGTTAGGTTTGCTTCTTTCTTTTAAATGGCATATCAACCCTTGTGGCTTATTTAATACCAAAGCCATTCTTGTATAAGAATGGTAGTCGGACTATTTATCCAAAAGCAGGGGCAGATTAGGGAGTTCTTCCCTTTCCCAAGGGTATTCATCCGAAATCGCACATAATAACATGTCTTGCGTTCAAACTCATTTGTTAAGATGTTGCAATCCAGCATATTAACCACTATGTCATGGGGAGCCCTCCTCATTTAATTATATCTATCCCTATTTTTATCTTTTGAAAATTAAAAAAAAAAGACGTTGGTATTAGTTGTCTAAATTTCTGAGATGAAGCGTGATGATTTTTATCATAAAGGGTTTTTGGACTATTGTCTTCATCTTTATGCAGGACACATAGCATAACGGTTATAGGTATTGGTTCCCTAAGCTTCCGAGGAGACAATCATCTGGAGGTTGCTGGTTCAATCCTGACTGCAGGTGAGTAACAATACAGAAAGACTTAACACTGGTACCTGGTTATGGCTAACAGAATCAGAACAGACGACCCCTGTGGATTCAATAAAGGATGTAGTTCGAAGCTCTGTGAAGGTTCCTGTGTTCGCCAAACAACTGAAAATGGCTGGAGGACATATCGACCGAAACATTGTGGAAATAACAATAAAGATGAAGACAATAGTCCAAAAACCGTTAATGATAAAAAAGACTTTTGGCATTTAAAAAAAAAGCTACTGCCAGTCAACATACAATAAAACCAACTAACTAAGCCTGCTAACATAATGTTTTATTTTTTATAAATTTCGGAAAATAGATGGTTAAAGTTAGTAGAGTGTGGTCCCATAGTTGATTTTGTAGGTTGTTTTTGTTAGGCTATTTAATGGCAAAATCAATTATAAGGCTTAAAGTAACTATTTCTATTTAAACATACTAATCATTCATAGTACAACTAATTTCTATAAAATTACATGGTTTCAAGTATTCCTATCTAATACTAATAATATATACACAGTTATATGGTATCAAGTATTCCTATCTAATACTAAAAAAATTATGCACAATTCTATGGTTTCAAGTATTCCTATCTAATACTAATAATTTATACACAATTATATGGTTTCAAGTATTCCTATCAAATACTAATAATATATACACAGTTATATGGTATCAAGTATTCCTATCAAATACTTATGATATATACACAGTTATATGGTATCAAGTATTCCTATCTAATACTAAAAAAATTATGCACAATTCTATGGTTTCAAGTATTCCTATCTAATACTAATAATTTATACACAATTATATGGTTTCAAGTATTCCTATCAAATACTAATAATATATACACAGTTATATGGTATCAAGTATTCCTATCAAATACTTATGATATATACACAGTTATATGGTATCAAGTATTCCTATCTAATACTAAAAAAATTATGCACAATTCTATGGTTTCAAGTATTCCTATCTAATACTAATAATTTATACACAATTATATGGTTTCAAGTATTCCTATCAAATACTTATGATATATACACAGTTATATGGTATCAAGTATTCCTATCTAATACTAAAAAAATTATGCACAATTCTATGGTTTCAAGTATTCCTATCTAATACTAATAATTTATACACAATTATATGGTTTCAAGTATTCCTATCAAATACTAATAATATATACACAGTTATATGGTATCAAGTATTCCTATCAAATACTTATGATATATACACAGTTATATGGTATCAAGTATTCCTATCTAATACTAAAAAAATTATGCACAATTCTATAGTTTCAAGTATTCCTATCTAATACTAATAATTTATACACAATTATATGGTTTCAAGTATTCCTATCAAATACTAATAATATATACACAGTTATATGGTATCAAGTATTCCTATCAAATACTTATGATATATACACAGTTATATGGTATCAAGTATTCCTATCTAATACTAAAAAAATTATGCACAATTCTATGGTTTCAAGTATTCCTATCTAATACTAATAATTTATACACAATTATATGGTTTCAAGTATTCCGATCGAATACTAATAATTTGCACACAATTATATGGTTTCAAGTATTTTTATCTAATACTAATAATTTGCAAGAAAATATACCATTGCAATTCAGTATCAATGCTTTTATCATCATCATCATCATCATGTCGCGCTGGTAGCACGGATATCCCTGACCCTCTCTCGCCACTCCTCCCTATCGTTCATCGCCCTAGGCAGGTCTTCAGGACAACATCCCGTATCCTCACATAACTGCTGAATGTATGTTCGTGTTGGTCATCCTGCTTTTGCACGGCCATGTGTGGGGGTCTATAAGAGTACATCTCTTATGAGTTCGTCCCTGCTTCTCCAGCTGTGTCCTGCATGTCTGGTTTGTCTAACTTGAATAGTTTTCGTGATAGGAGGCAGGTGGCCGTACAGTTGGTGTCTTGTGGGGTGTTGCCGCCAGGACTTGTTCAAGATTGCACACAGCATTCCTGTGTAATTGCCGTCCAGCTTCTTCTCCAGCCGTTTTGTTAGTGTATTAATGAAGTTCACTGTCATTTTAAACATAATCTCAATCAGATCTATTTGATCCATAGATAGGACCCTAAAAAGAGTAGACCTGTGAGTAATGGCATTAAAAAAACTAACTCCATACACTCCAGAGCTCCAGCTCTGGACCTACACAAGCCACTTTTGCAAGCTTGTCAGCTAAGAGAGAGTTAGTTTCTTGATTTCTAAGAGGGATGGCTTAAGATTCTTAAAGATAACATTTAGCATCTTGACAACCATTTTAAACAGGTAAACATTTCATAGAGATGAATTAATAAAGTTCACCATCAAATATGAAGTATTCAATTGTTTAAAATCAGGTAAACACTTTATATTTAGTTACAATATCAATATTTTATGAGTCAAAGTAAAAAGTAAGTAAAGTTGGCAACTGTAGTCGAGGGCAACCAGAAGGCTCCCTTTTCTATAGCTACTACACCAAGGTGTAGGGGAGGGCACTACTCCTTTCCCTGGATAGCTCCACTTTACCCTTGATATGTACCTTAGATTGCTGAATGTTAAGCAAGGAGGTATCAAGTACTATCTTTAAAGTATGACGCGACCTGGGATTGAACCCAAGTCTCCCCTTGAAACATCTCAAGTGTTTGTCTCAAAGAATGGATTCTATTAGGTACTACCATTTTGTGTTTTGATTGAAGTCTCACCACCAGGTATAATTTAGTGATATATCGAGGACAAGGCAGTTAGGGAATCGTACATTTTTCAATGAATGTCTGATGTTGGTTGTTTGGGTTTTATGGCATATCAACCTTTGTAGGTTATTTAATGTCAAATCCATTTTTATACAAATAATCAGTTCTATTTCAAACAATTCAGTTTAGCATGAGTACACAGTTTGATTGTCAAAAACATTTCTATTTCAAGCTATTCAGTTTAGTCCAACAGAGCTAATTCAGCTTAGTATAAGTATACATTTTGTTTAAACACAGTTAAATGTCAAATCAGTTCAATATTAAACAATTCAGTTTAGCATAAGTACAGTTTCAATGTCAAAAACATTTCCATTTCAAACAATTCAGTTTAGCCAAAGTACATAGTTTGATTGTCAAAAACATTTTGATTTCAAGCTATTCTGTTTTGTCAGTTCTAATTGAGTTTGGCATAAGTACGCAGTTTAGTTCTATTTAACTCATAGATAGGGTCCTATCAGGTGCTACCATTCCAGGCCAGAGTGGACCTGGGAGTGATGGCAATGAAGGGGTGCTCCGCATTCCCCAAAGCCCCAGCATCACTGGAACCTTACCATCAGATTGTTTAGTGTCCTAACCAGGACATACGTTGGGGTGGGGAGAGGGGTCTTAACCCTCTGCAGAGATGCAGTCGGTGTATTCTACAGTCCCAGCCGACTGGGCAAATGAATGTCCGAGAGTCGGGAAATTATAACCAAAAAAGTTCAATGTGAATAGAAAATAGAATAGAAAAATTAAATTTTAACTTAATGTTCTATTATTGAAAAAAAAGAAAAAAGGATTAGACTTAGTAAATAGATTGTCTGCCATGTTTGAGACATCTGTCTTAACTCTTTGACACATCTTGTTTATATCATTGATTGATTGATCTTAATGGAATGACAACCCATCAAGGGTTATTTCATACCAAGAGGTTAAAGAATTGAATTCATCGCACATTTATATTTTTTGTATAATTGTTTAAGAGCTTATTTTTTTCTTGTACATGGTGCTATCAAATGTAAATAATTTTTAAACAGATCAATTTGGCCTTTAGATTAGACTCTAACAGGTACTACTATTTCAAGGTAAAGTGGACCTGGGAGTAATGTCAATGAAGGGGTGCTCTACATTCCCCAAAGCCCCAGCATCACTGGAACCTTACCATCAGATTGTTTAGTGTCCTAACCAGGACATACATTGGGGTGGGGGGAGGGGTCTTAACCCTCTGCAGAGATGCAGTCGGTGTATTCTACAGTCCCAGCCGACTGGGCAAATGAATATCTGAGAGTCGGGAAATTATAACAAAAAAAGTTCAGTGTGAATAAAAATAGAATAGAAAAATTAAATTTTAACTTAATGTTCTATTATTGAAAAAAAAGAAAAAAAGGATTAGACTTAGTAAATAGATTGTCTGCCATGTTTGAGACATCTGTCTTAACTCTTTGACACATCTTGTTTATTGCCCAGTCAGCTGGGGCTCTAGAATACACTGACTCCACCTCTGCAGAGGGGTAAGACCCCCCCCCTAACGAGTGTCCTGGATATGACACTAAACAATCTGATGGTGAGGTTCCAGCAGTGCTGGAGCTTTGGGGAATGCAGAGTACCCCTTCATTGCCATCGCTCCCAGGTCCACTCTGGCCTGGAGTGGTAGCACCTGATAGGGCCCTATCTATGGGTTAAATAGAACTAACAGCATACTTATGCTAAAATGAATTGAGTAAACTGAATAGCTTGAAATAGAAACGTTTTTGACAATTAAACCGTACTTACACTTAAACAGTGTGCTTATGCTTAACTGAATTATTTCAAATAGAACTGTTTTTTGACATTAAAACTCTATTTTCACTTAACTGAATTATTACATATAACTACTTGAATAGTTTGAAATGGAAATGTTTTTGACAATTAAACTGTACTTCTGCTAAACTGAACTATTTTCAATAAAACAGATTATTTACATAAAAATGGATTTGGCGTTAAATAACCTACAAAGGTTGATATGCCATAAAACCAAACAAACCAAACAAAACATCTTGTTTCTATCATTGATTGATTGATCTTAATGGCATGACAACCCATCTAGGGTTATTTCATACCAAGAGGTTAAAGAATTGAATTCATCGTACATTTATATTTTTTGTATAATTGTTTAATAGCTTTTTTTTTCTTGCACATGGCGCTTTCAAATGTAAATAATTTTTAAACAGATCAATTTGACCTTTAGATTGGACTCTAACAGGTACTACTATTCCAAGGTAAAGTGGGCCTGGGAGTAATGTCAATGGAGGAGTACTTCACTCTACCCGTAGCTCCAGAACTGGTTTGGTTGGGTTTTATGGCATATCAACCATTGTATGTTATCTAATGTCAAATCCATTTTTATACATATAAATAGTTGTATTTCAAACAATTCAGTTTAGCATAAGTACAGTTTTTTGTTTCCACACAGTTAAATGTAAAAATAGTTTTATTTCAAACAATTCAGTTTAGCATACGTACACAGTTAAGTTCTATTTAACCCATAGATAGGACCCTATCAGGTGCTACAACTCCAGGCTAGAGTGGACCTGGGAGCAATGGCAATAAAGGGGTACTTTGTATTCCCCAAAGCTCCAGCATGACTGGAGCCTCACTATCAGATTGTTTAGTTTTTTTGATTTGGTTTGGTTTGGTTTTATGGCGAATAAACCATTGTAGGTTATTGAAAGCCAAATCCATTTTTTATACATATAAACAGTTCTATTTCAAACAATGCAGTTTAGCATAAGTACACAGTTTAGATCTATTTGACCCATAGGTAGGACCCTATCTGGTGTTACCACTCTGGGCCAGAGTGAACCTGGTAGTGATGTTAATAAAAGGGTACTCTGTATTCCCCAAAGCTCCAGATTATTCACCATCAGATTGTTTAGTGTCATAAACAGGACATTCACTGTCATATCCAGGACACTCAGTGAGGAAGTCTTAGTCTTCTGTAGAGATGCAGTCAGTGTATTCTACAGCCCCAGCTGACTGGGCCATCCAGAACTGGAGCCTCACCACCAAATGCAGTTTAGGGTCATATCCAGGACACCTTTTCTTGGGGAAGTTTATTCCTCTGCAGGGGGATACAGTTTACTAAATGCTGCTAACAGGGCATAAATAAATATGTCAAGGTTTCTCCACTTTGTTTATTTTGATACCATTAAGTTAAGATTATCAATGTATTTGGTATCCTATAAATCTTGGAGATTGCAACAAGTTCTAAAAGAGAGAAAAAAAATCCTAAGGCAATGAAATGGAAGAAAATAAAGAAATATGGAATTTTTCTTCTTAAATCATCAAGTATTTTCAAAATATTTCTCAAGTTATTTCACTGTTTTTCGTTTGAGGCAATCGTACGAAATAAGACTTGGGTTTCTTCAGAAATAAAGTTTTAAGAAATAAAATAGCAAGCGGAAATGTTTTTGCTAGCAGCAACAAAGGCTTTCGACCTTCACAAAAGGTTACCAAAAACAAAAATTGAGAAGGAGGCAGATGAGATGCAAAAGAAAAAGAAAGAAAAATTCAGAATCTAATTAAATATAGATCCTAATTTAATTAAAAAGAAAGGAAATTATTTTTCAGGTAAGGCAGAAAAATGAAGATAAAAAAATCGCCAATCTATGCCCATTGGCATATTTGTTCTAATAACGAGTTTATGTGCAAATATAATGAATTATATTAAGAATTCATTATTTATATATCACTAGAATATTATTATTATCTTTCTGGTATATATATATATATATATAAAAAAGACGTTCATGGTTCTTACTTGCTCACTATATATATATATATATATATACATATAAAAAAGAGGTTCATGGTTCTTACTTGCTCACTATATATATATATATATATATATATATATATATATATATATAAAAGAGGTTCATGGTTCTTACTTGCTCACTATATATATATATATATATATATAAAAGAGGTTCATGGTTCTTACTTGCTCACTATATATATATATATATATAAAAAAGAGGTTCATGGTTCTTACTTGCTCACTATATATATATATATATATATATATATATATAAAAAAGAGGTTCATGGTTCTTACTTGCTCACTATATATATATATATATATATATATATATATATATATATATATATAAAAGAGGTTCATGGTTCTTACTTGCTCACTATATATATATATATATATATATATATATATAAAAAAGAGGTTCATGGTTCTTACTTGCTCACTTGGTGAGTTAATGGAGGACCAAATGTTATAGTATTGACCCATACTGCTCAATATTAATGATAGAGCATATACTCCCCCATGGGGGTTGAGTACTCTGGCAAAGGAATTTACGGCTGCTGCTCGCATAATGCAAAGCTCTTCGAACGAACTGAGTACTCTGGTATCCGGTAAGGTATAAAATGTAAACAAACGAATGCTACAATTTAATACCTGATAATTACCAAGTGGATGTGGTACGCTTGTTGGCCGAGCTGGAAGGAAAATAGTTGGATTCATACCATTCCCAGGGGTAATAGTTCCATGTAAAATCTTAACAGCCTTATCCAGGATTTGAACTCTGGTTGCTCGGTCCATTTACTACAATGGTAACCATTACAGCACAGAAGCCTATATATATATATATATATATTTATTTATTTAATTAATTTTAAAACTATTCTGTTATTCTAATGGTGTAAAAATATCCTAGATAATACAATTTGCAAATAAAAAAATGACACAAACTGATATCTGGGAAAAAAAATTCCATAAAAGACTAAAAACATACGTGCTGCTTGGAAATAATCAACCAATAACTTAATGCCTAGTCAAAAGAAAAAACACTGACAGAATTCCTTTAGCTAAATGTAAGAGTGCTCAATACACTAAGTAGAGTAAAATATGAATGTCTTCAGAATCAGAAAAATATCTACTGAGGTTTCACCTAAATGGATAACAGGACGATTCTGACTAAAGAAGGGTTGGACAAAAACTACATGTTATTAATTAAAAGACCGCTAGAAAGAATAAAATTAGCATAGTGTGAAATATAAATACCTACAGAGTCAGAAAAAATCTACCTCGGTTTTATTTAACTGGACCATCCGGATGATTCCGACCAAAGAAGGGTTGAATCAAAACTACATTTTATTTTAAGACCATTAGAAAGAATAAAATTTACATATATATATATATATATATATATATATATATATATATATATATATGTGTGTGTGTGTGTGTGTGTATTATTGGGTCTAGTTAAACCGGAGTTGGGAGTAATTTCATCGGGACAAAAAACATTCAACAGTGAACATTTAAATTTTCCTGGTAAAGAGCTCAATGTAACTGACATTTCAGAGCAATAATTTCTTTAAGAAAAAAACCAAACCGGTCACATTAGGATTATAAATTTATTTCCATCCTGTTATGTGTTTTTGATAAAATCAAAAAACACGAAAAAAAATTAACAGAACTTCTTCAAATCTTATGGATTATTTTACCCATAAGATCTGAAGAAGTCCTGTTAATTATTTTTCGTGTTTTTTAATTTTATCAAGAACACATAACAGGATGGAAATAAATTTATAATCCTAATGTGACTGGTTTTGTTTTTTCTTAAAGAAATATACATATATATATACACATACATGTATATAAATAAATATATATTAGATTCATGGAATTAAATATATATATCTAATATATATCTATTTATTATTATTATTATTATATAATAGCTCTATCCTAGATATTGAGCACTCTCCATATTATATTGCACTTGGTTCGACACAAACCCATAAAATGATTTCGTGACAACCAACATTGTTATTATATATATATATATACATACATATTATTTTTCATTTATACAGATCTATAATACCTTTCATATAGTAGGTATCATACAATAACTGATGTTTGTACAACAGCATTGCTTCTAACAAAGCCTTCATCAGATGATGACTCTGGGTTCAGGCATAGTTTCGGGGCCAAAGCATCATATATATACATACACACACACTATCTATCTTTTATATATATAAATATATATATAAAAATATCTTTCATATACATGAATATATATATAAACATGTATATGACCTTTCATATATAAGAATATATATAAATCTTTCTTATACAAGTATATTATATATATATATACACACTCATGCATGCATGCATAGAGTATCTGTATACCTATCTACTGTAAATGTAGCATATCAGTTATGTCGAAAAAATATTATTTTTTGTGTTTATATATATATATATATATATATATATATATATATATATATAATTATTATTTTTTTATTAAAAATCTTTTATCCTTCATATGCAATTGTAACATATATTAATGCTAGAGATAAACAAATGTGATAAAACAAATAGGAATAATTCTTTTTATTTATTTATTTTTGGATTGTTCTCAGCTACTTTTGACCTTAGGTCATCATATGAAGCAAAGTTTTTTACTAACTTTTTAAAATAGTTTTTACAAAATTTGATATGCTATTAAAGAAGCAACAAAGAATGGACTTGTGAATAGAAATAGAAATTATTTTTATATCTTATATATCTTAAATTATTATATATCATACTTCTTATATAACATATATCCTATAAATATAATTTTTGTTATTAAACATCTAAAATTATTTCTATACAGCTAGAATAGAATCTATTAAAAATCACGTAGATAAGTTCACTCTTATCTGATATATCTCTGATATTAATTCTAAACAAACTGAGCCCATGAAAATATCCCAGTTAAACAAAATAATATGCAATATTCCATTACTTATCATGTAGATATATTGAGGTGCAATGGTTTGTAACAACACATCAATTGTAGTAAAGCCTTTTCTCCAGTCGGAAAATTGTCTTGATGGAGTGAATTTCCCCCACACCACCTGCTTGGGAAATTAGAGGTTTAGGTTTCTTTGTTTTATGACATCAACCTTCGTAGGTTATCTAATGTTAAAGCCATCCTTGTAGAAAAACAGATACTAGTTACTCCAAAGCTGGGGTGACAGATAAAGGGGGTCATATGTTTCCCAAGAATATAAGTCTGAAAGTGAATGTAATAGCTAGACTGGAGTTTGAACTTGCTTATTTTGAGGCTGCCGTCCAACACACTAGCCATTATGCTCCAGAGACTGTCCACCTTTCTTTTAACCCATAGTTTGGGAGATAAAGGGATTCATATATTTCCCAAGAGTATTAGTCTAAAAGTGAATGTAATAGCTAGACTGGAGTTTGAACTTGCTTATTTTGAGGCTTTAGTCCAACACTTTAGCCATTATACCATAAAGAGATCCCCTAGGAATTTAGAGTTTTTCCTTTTCTCAACCATTTTGCAAATCTATCTGCTTAGTGTAACTCATATTCATTTCACAATGAAAGACCAATTAAACAAATTAACTTAATTTCTGAAAACTGCTTCATTGACAGGGCTTAGAATAAGCTTACCCTTGAAGAGAGGTAGCATACACCAGAAAGGGAAGTCCTTGGTATGACACTAAACTGCATCTGATATTAGGGTTCTAGATCCGAAGTGTGTGGAGTACCCTTTCATTGAAATTACTCTCTGGTCCACAGAGTGGAAGTAGCTGTTATGATCCCATCTATGGGTCAAATAGAGTTGTTTGAAAATTATTTGTATTCAGTAAAAATATTGTGTGCAAATTATTTGTCTCAAGAATAGTTACTTGAAGCTATAATTTTTGATAAATTTTTATTATTAGTTACTTGAAGCCATGTCATTGTTTAAAAATTAGAAAAGAAAAAAAATTCAGCATTAAATAATCCAACAATGTTTGACATGTTATAAAACCAACTAACCAACCAATGAACAACTTATTGGCCAAATATGGACAAAGAAAAAAAAAGGACAGTCACATATTTATTAAAAAAGTAAATAAATGAGAGAGAGAGAAAGAGAGAGAGAGAGAAATGAAAAAAAGAAAGTGACAGAAAAAGACAAGATAGAAGAGTAAAAGAAAGAGAAAAAGATTAGTGAAAAGAAAAAGTAACAAAAAAGAGAAAAAAAAAGGGAGAAAAAAAAAGACAGAGAATGAAAGCAAAAGAGAAAAATATATATACTAACTTTTTAAATAATTTGCTAGTTCTATATCATCCGCAAGCAGAGCTTGTTGCCTAGGGCTCTGTCCCTGTAAATGTAAGAAAAAGTTAAACAAGTTATTTTTGCATTATAAACAAATCACAATTTTCAACAATAACATCAAATACGCTAAAACCTAATCTGATTGTATGCTTAAAAAAATAATTGCATTTAAAAACAAAACCAATAAAAAAAAAATCACAATCTTCAATTAAAATCACCATATAAAGCATTTCTTTGTCTAAATATACGTTTAATTTTAAAGAAGACAAAATCAGAGAAGTTTTTATCTTCAAGATTGAAAACTTTGTTTAAAACAAGACTTATTAACATATATGCAAATTAATTATTTATGCAAATGGAATATAAGTTTAAAAAACAAGAATAAAAGAAAATGTAGTCTTTTGTGTTTTGATTTGAAAGTAACAAGAAAACCTGATCGTCTGAGATTATGAAAAGAATAATTGTTTCATGAAGATCAACCGAATTTAAGTTTGCATGAATTGGTTGATTTTTTTTCCTTCTTCACTGGAGTCATTAAAGAGTTATCTGAAATCAAATCTTTGATAGAATTATTTCCCTTCCCTATAAAAAGAAGAAAAAGAAATAGCTTATCAAAATTAGTTTTGAATCAGGTATTTGTTTTTTTTTCTTTTTTAAGAGAAGTGATTGTTGACTGGGTAGGTCTGTAAGTTTTTGTTTAATTAATTTGTGAGTATTTAAATAAAATACATTAAAGGAAAATAATCAACGGAGAAAGCCACCAGAAGCAACTGAACTTAAAAGGGAGTGGTGAAAAGTTCTTAGCCTGACTAAGATATAAATCATATTAAGTAAGTATGTTGGCTGACTGTAGTCAATGGGAAGGGGAGGCAGCAGCTTCTTTCTCTGGATTGCTCCACTTATCCTTGATCCATACCTTATAATACCTCATAATGCTGAGTGTGGAGGCATCAAGTACCATTTTTTGAGTCTTTGGTGTGACTTGACCTGGGATTGAACCCCAGTCTCCAAAGACCATTAGCAAACACTCTAAATGTTATATAGCGATGGGGATATTATTATTATTATTTTTAGGTTTTAGGGTTTAAGTTGGTTTGGCATTGGTTGCGTTGGTATTACGTTGGTAGCATTGGTATTACATTGGTTGTTATCCCCTCGCTAAATGTTGATGGAAAATAAAGGTGGTGGAGAAGAACGAAGATATCGTTAGGTTTTAAATGAGGGTTTTAATGGCAGCATGAAGTAAGGGGTTTACGCTGGTATGCTGCGAGTCTCATAGGAAGGAAAGAAGGTAGGAAGTCGTTAGAGTGTATCATCTAATTTGTTTTTAAGTAGGATCCCTTGGTCTAGAAGAATAGACGCAAGGGGGGTCCATAAACTAGATGGCTCTCCTCATAGTGGTTGACGCTGCTGCCGCTATTCAAGAGCAGACAATAAAATGTCCGTTCCGATTAAGGATTTCTGAGGAAGAGAGAGTTTCATGGGCTTTCTTCAATTTTTGGTGCTGCTAGGAAAGATGGTTTGGGGTGAATAGGACAGGTCATCCTGATTGGGTGAAAATGTTTGGTGACTCTAACGGTCAAATTAAATTACGGGCCAAACAAAAAATACAAGGTTCTTTCTGCTACAGTTATACCAATGAGCCAGTGATATAGACACTTGAAATATACATGATATTTTAAATATTCAGTCCCAAGATCAACACACTTGAGTGAAGAGAAGATAGAAGAAAAACAAAAATTCAGAAGAGAGAAATAACACAAAGTAACAGAGAAATGAAAAGATTGAAGTACAGAAAGTTATAATGAGAGAGAGAGAGAGAGAGAGCAATGAAGATTTCAGTCTTCTTTTTTTTTCTTCAGAGCTGTCCAATAAGACTTATATGACAATATCAGAATTTAAGATAGAAGAAAAATAAAAGTTATAATGAGAGGGAGAGGGAGAGAGAGAGAGAGAGCAATGAAGATTTCAGTCTTCTTTTTTTTTCTTCAGAGCTGTCCAATAAGACTTATATGACAATATCAGAACTTCACATTGGTCTGTTTTAAGACCAGGTTGTGTGACTGATACATAAATAAAGTCATTTAGTATTTTATCTATACAAGGCACATTCAATAAATAAAGTGAATTTTGCCGAATGAGTTGGCAACAAGAATCATTGTTTACAGTTTTCAAGGAAATCAAAAGTCCTTTCATGTCTGAGAAGACAGTCTGCATGACCTTCTTTATTAACCACTTCACCCAGACCTTTTTTTTTACAGGTGAATCAGAGTGTTTCCACTGCCTTTTTGATTCAGGCTCATTGTAGCAAACCCATGTTTTGTAAACTTTTTTGAATTAAACATGATTGTCCGTTCTCTGGATGGAGACACAGACTACTCCGACCTTGTAGCAGGTGTACTGCAAGGAGCCACATTAGACCCATACCTCTTTATCATCTATCTAGATTACAAGCTTAGAACATCTATTGATAAAATCAAAGAAAACTGTTTCAAGCTAACAAAGGAAAGAAGCAGAAGGTACTCTGCAAAAACTATTACCGACACCGACTATGCCAATGACTGTGCTTCTGGCAAATGCACCCACCCAAGCTGAAACCCTGCTACATAGTCTGGAATGAGCTGCTGAAGGCATTGGCCTTCATGTCAATGCACACAAGACGGAATATATGTGCTTTAATCAAACAGGTGACATCTCCACACTAAATGGTAGCTTTCTGAAACTAGTTGACAAGTTCACCTACCTAGGAAGCAGTATCTTATCAACTGAGATAGACATCAACATGTGACTGGCAAAGGTATGGACAGCTATCGATAGGCTGACAGTCATATGGAAGTCAGACCTGACCAATAAAATTAAACGCAGTTTCTTCCAAGCAGTGGTTGTGTTGATATTGCTATATGGATGCACTACATGGACGCTAACTAAACGTATGGAGAAAAAGCTTGATGACAAGAATGCTGTTAGCAATATTGAATGAGTCCTGAAGGCAGTACCTTACAAAGCAGCAGGTGTATGGCCACCAACCATCCATCATGAAGACTATCAAAATTAGATGAACCAGACATGCGGGACACTGTTGAAGAAGTAGAGATGAGCTCATAAGGGATGTATTCCTGTGGACCACTTCACATGGACAAGCAAAGGCAGGATGACCAGCTCGAACGTACATACGGCAGCTCTGTGCCGAGGATGTAGCCCTGAAGACCTGCCGGAAGCAATGGATGATAGGGGGGGTGGCGAGAGAGCTTCAGGGATATCCACACTGATGGTGTGACATGATGATCCCTAAAAAATTCTTTCGTAAATTTCTCATGATCTGCACTTCTCAGCCACCAAAATTTTGATAACAGACTTCTGTTCAAATCTCAAGTACACTATTTGATTCGCTGCCATTTTGAATAGCCTCAGAATAAATATTTTTTGCCAGATTAAAATAATTTTTGCTCAAAACTAATTTCAAACAATGCAGAGTTTACATCTACGGAAGAAAATTCAGTGAAAAAGAATTATTTTGCTTTATTTGAAAATTTCCCTTTATTCATTGAATGATCCTTGTATATATAATTGGTCCTTCCTCAGACAAAAAATTTCCTTTTATTCATTGAATGATCCTTGTATATATAAGTGGTCCTTCCTTGGACAGATAATTTCCCTTTCTTTATTGAATGATCCTTGTATATATAATTGGTTCCTCCTCAGACAGAATATTTCCCTTTATTCATTGAATGATCCTTGTATATATAATTGGTCCCTCCTCAGACAAAAAATTTCCCTTTCTTTATTGAATGATCCTTGTATATATAATTGGTCGCTCCTCAGACAGAAAATTTCTCTTTATTCATTGAATGATCCTTGTATATATAATTGGTCCTTCCTCAGACGGAAAATTTCCCTTTCTTTATTGAATGATCCTTGTATATATAATTGGTCCCTCCTCAGACAGAAAATTTCCCTATATTCATTGAATGATCCTTGTATATATAATTGGTCCCTTCTCAGACAAAAAATTTCCCTTTCTTTATTGAATGATCCTTGTATATATAATTGGTCCTTCCTCAGACAAAAAAATTTCCCTTTCTTTATTGAATGACCCTTGTATATATAATTGGTCCCTCCTCAGACAAAAAATTTCCCTTTCTTTATTGAATGATCCTTGTATATATAATTTGTCCCTCCTCAGACAAAAAATTTCCCTTTATTCATTGAATGATCCTTGTATATATAATTGGTCCCTCCTCACAAAAAATTTCCCTTTCTTTATTGAATGATCCTTGTATATATAATTGGTCCTTCCGCAGACAAAAAATTTCCCTTTATTCATTGAATGATTCTTGTATATACAATTGGTCCCTCCTCAGACAAAAAAATTTCCCTTTATTCATTGAATGATCTTTGTATATATAATTGGTCCCTCCTCAGACAGAAAATTTCCTTTTATTCATTGAATGATCCTTGTATATATAATTGGTCCCTCCTCAGACAGAAAATTTCTCTTTATTCATTGAATGATCCTTGTATATATAATTGGTCCTTCCTCAGACAGAAAATTTCCCTTTCTTTATTGAATGATCCTTGTATATATAATTGGTCCCTCCTCAGACAGAAAATTTCCCTATATTCATTGAATGATCCTTGTATATATAATTGGTCCCTCCTCAGACAAAAAATTTCCCTTTCTTTATTGAATGATCCTTGTATATATAATTGGCCCCTCCTCAGGAAAAAAATTTCCCTTTATTCATTGAATGATACTTGTATATATAATTGGTCCCTCCTTAGACAAAAAATTTCCCTTTATTCATTGAATGATCCTTGTATATATAATTGGTCCCTCCTCAGACAAAAAATTTCCCTTTATTCATTGAATGATTCTTGTATATATAATTGGTCCTTCCTCAGACAAAAAATTTCCCTTTATTCATTGAATGATCCTTGTATATATAATTGGTCCCTCCTCAGACAGAAAATTTCCCTTTCTTTATTGAATGATCCTTGTATATATAATTGATCCCTCCTCAGACAAAAAATTCCTTTTTCTTTATTGAAAGATCCTTGTATATATAATTGGTCCCTTCTCAGACAAAAAATTTCCCCTTATTTATTGAATGATCCTTGAAAATATAATTGGTCCTTCCTCGGACAAAAAATTTCCCTTTATTCATTGAATGATCCTTGTATATATAATTGGTCCCTCCTCAGACAAAAAAATTTCCCTTTATTCATTGAATGATCCTTGTATATATAATTGGTCCTTCCTCGGACAGATAATTTCCCTTTCTTTATTGAATGATCCTTGTATATAAAATTGGTCCTTCCTCAGACAGAAAATTTCCCTTTCTTTATTGAATGATCCTCATAAGTCGATATTTTGAGCATATCACATGGTTTAATGGTTTGGTTTCTTTATTTTTAATGGCATGTCAACTTTCTTAGGTTATTTAATGTCAAAACCATCCTTGTAAAATAATAATCGTGGTACTATTTAAGCTATAACTGAACGTAGAGGCGATAAAGGAGTCAATATTTTTCCCAAGGGTATTAGTCCAAATGTGAATGCAATAGGATGACTGGAGTTTGAAATTGCTTGCTATGCCTTTATAGTCTAGATGGTTGTTAGTGAATTCAGTTCAGACAAGGTGCTCCATAATTTAGAACTTGTGCCACAACTAAGCCATGCTTAGTAAAAAACAATAAGTAGATATCTTTTTAGTTTAAGCTTTGATGTTTTTCTACCATAATCTTATTTTCTTCCTGTTTCTCTGAAGTTCATTGTTAATGACATAAATAAAAATAACCCTACCTCAATTTTCTAACTTCCATCACGATGATATTAATATTCATTCCCACCTTGTCAAAGTCGGGAGTCCGCATGGTATGGTGGCTGATGTGCTCTACTGCAATACTGTAGTAACTGAGTTCAAATGCCACTTTGCTCAAGCCATGAATTAAATATTACCACAATTGTTCTGCTACAAGGATATTGATGTGGTTGATATGTCATTAAACAAAGAAACCAACCAACCACCTTGTCAAAAATAGACAATAACTTAATAATACTAATACCAATAACTAAATAATAGTAATACTAAAGTTAATAGCTAAATAATACTAATGTTGCGGGGCCTATAAGTATGTCGACCCCGCAAATGAATTTATGTGAATGAGAACAGCCAAAGCAATATGAAGGAACAAAGGTGAGATAATGATAATTACAAATGACAATTTATTTCGTCGTATTTACAAGCGTGAATGTAAATGTCCGTGGCGGTTGTATGTGTTCGCAGTTGGGCGTTCGACGAGGGTCGCTGGCGTAGGTCGAGTCGTTGAGTACAGCTAGATGTTGGATGCTGGTAAGTTGAGGTCGGTCGAGTCGTTGAGTTCAGCTAGATGGTCGGTGCTGGTCGTTGGGTACAGCTTGGTAGATCGATATCCCTGGTTGTGACGGTATGTTGTGGTTAACCGGGGGTGTGTCGATTGGGTTCCTGGCTCGTACAGCGGGTCGTACGTGAGCCGGTGTTGCAGTGGTAGAACAGTCCGTAACAGCGAGTCGTTACGTGGACTGCGTGGTACCTTGCAAGAGCGTCGAGTTCGGTAGATCGACATCCTCGGTTATGACGATATGTTGGATTAACCGGGGGTGTGTCGGCCTGGTTTCTGGCTCGTACAGCGGGTTGTACGTGAGCCGGTTGTTGCAGTGGTAGAACAGTCCGTAACAGCGAGTCGTTACGTGGACTGCGTGGTACCTTGCAAGAGCGTCGTGTTCGGTAGATCGACATCCTCGGTTATGACGATATGTATGATTAACCGGGGGTGTGTCGGCTTGGTTTCTGGCTCGTACAGCGGGTCGTACGTGAGCCAGTTGTTGCAAAGGGCTTGCTGATATTTCGAAGGTGCTGTGACACACAGCTCCAGCCGCGTGGATATAAAATTCTTTGATAAAAAATGAGTGTAGCCGTAAAGTATTTTCCTAACCTGCTATAGGCTGGCGACGACTATTAGTTCAAGTCTTATCAGGTAATTTTTGGCCGAAGTGTTTTGTGAATGTTATTAATTTTAATTCTCCCTTTTCTTTTAGCTATAACTAGATGTCAAGGTCGTTAGCAAGAAAAAAGGGCTTAGTCAGTTCCGGTCGTACTCGGATATAATCGTCCTAACTCGGGCGTGTAATTTGATATGTTTTAGGTTTATCGGCAGGTCGCGGCAAGGGTTTGTCGGCCGGTCGCGGCACTAATACGAATAACTGATACTGATATTAAAGTGAATAACTAAATAATACTAATAATAATTCCAAAAACTAAATAAAATTAATAACTAAATACTACGACTACTAATAATAACTAAATAATATCAATACTGATAACTAAATAATACTAATACTACTAATAACTAAATAATACTAATACTAATAACTAAATAATACTAATAATAATAACTGAATAATATCAATATTAATACTAATAACTAAATAATACTAATACTAAAACTACTAACTAAATACTACTACTAAGTAAATAATATTAATACTAATAACTAAATAATAATACTACTACTAATAACTAAATAATTATAATACTAATAATAACTAAATAATATTAATATTAATTACTAAATAATAATACTAATAATAATAACTAAATCGTAATCATACTACTAACTAAATAATACAAATACTAAAATAAATAACTAAATAATACTGATAGTTTTTGAATGAAAAATCAACACTTATGAAATGTGATGTTTAGAAAGGTTGTGTTGAATGGGGAACGAAGTGGATGTTTCATTGTTTCCCTTGCGGTGTTCAGATTGGTTTATCGGAAGGGGTCAGAAAATAAAATGTCTTCTACACAGGCTGAATGTTGTATTGTTGTTGTTACTAATCTAGGCTCATTGGGTTTAAAGAACTTGAAACCGGCTGTAATCAAAATATGCTATGACATGATCACTAACACATGCTTCAGAGAAATAAAACAATACAACTCTACCATTGTATTAAACAACAGAGAATCAAAGACGTGCTTTAGTTTTTAGGCAACAGATGATTCTTTTCTTCACATGAAATGGAATCAAATCCTGGACAAGGTTATTTGCATTTACCTTTGAGCTAATGCCCTTGGGAAAGGCATGAATCTGTAATATAATTCGAGATTTTGGGTGATTGTTTTAGTTGTAAGTTGTTTCCTAGCTAGATTTAGAGGTCAACCAGAAGACAGTTGGAAAAGGAGGGACATATATAAGATTTGGCTTGGTTTAGTTTGTTTTTATGGCATATTAACCATTGTAGGTTATTAAATGCTAAATCCCTTTTTATGTATGTAAACAGTTCTATTTTAAATAATTCAATTAAGCATAAGTACACTGTTTAGTTCTGTCTAACTCATAGATAGGGCCCTATCAGGTGCTACCACTCCAGGCCAGAGTGAACCTGGGAGTGATCGTGATAAAGGGGTACTCCACATTCCCCAAAGTTCCAGTATTACTGGAGCCTCACCATCAGACTGTTTAGTGTCATATGCAGGAGACTTGTTGGGGGGATCTTACCCCTCTGCAGAGAAGAAGTCAGTGCATTCTACACCCCCAACTGACTTGGCAAACATATATAAGAAAAAGATTTGAGTCACTAAGAAAGAGAGAGAGGCATGATGACAAGGGAGAAATGAATAGGAAAGTGAATGGTGGTTTCCCAAAATCCAAATCATGATAGCAGCAGACACCCAAGTTAAAAATAAAAATGTATCTGGAGCCATCAGCTGATGGGCTGGCAAAGCCATTAAAGGGGATGCTGGATAGAAAACAGAAAAAGAAAGTTAGTTTGCATTGAACTGCAGAGATGTCAAGTTGGGCTGAAAATTAAGGCATGCATTTTGGATGAGCTCTGTAAAGGGATCCTACACCTGCTGCAAAATATGAAGATATGATTCAGAGCTGTCACATTTGAGAACTACAACAGAAAAAGAGAAAAATGATATCAAGGTGTTCGTCTGCCTCTCTCACCCTGTGACAGTTTATTTCTCTCTATCTAAAGCAGTTGACTCAATTCATACTCTGTTTCTCTTTTGTCAATGACTTCAAATGAGGAGTAGTAGCAAATAAAGTTTTGTATTAGTGAACTAACAGATGGTGTTTTGTGTGTTCGTCACTTTTCCTCACATCAAGATTACAATGGGGGTCCAAATGAAACTTAAGGGGTAGTGCTACACTCATAGATACTTTTGAACTATGGTGGTACAAACATCTATTATAAATCCAACTTTTCTCCATCTAACTATGGGTAAGTAGTAGGGCAGACTGGGTTCTTTAGTCTTGGTAAAGTAATCAGTCTAGAAGAAGGAAAACCCTGAATTCAAACCAGCTTTACTCCACTTAAAAATAGACTTTGCATCACATTCCACTTGTTGTGGAGGGACTGGGGAAATAAATACTATATTTTTGTATCTCTTTTGCAGATACATATTTACCTGATTATCATGAAATCAAATCTAAATGCGATAAAAATAGTTTGGTGACCATATCTAATTCCGGGCACAAATCTTGATCTTATTTATTTAACTTTTCACTTGTCTAGCAAAAATATGTGTTGAATTCTTTTCTGTCTAATCTACCCACTTGACCCATGAGACTCTGAGACACATTTTCTAATACAAAACTGTTATCCTCTCCTCCCCACCCAACACAAAGTGTTTGAAATAAAAAAAAGATTTTCACCTGAAAGTCTGTCTGAGTCAATGAGGCTCCTGCTTCCACCAGCAGATAACAGATTGTCCGACATTGGTAGCAGGCAGCTTTGTGTAATGCAGTTTGACCTCTGAAAGAAAAAATCAAGAATAAGAAATATGTTGTTAGCTTATTTGGTCAAAAAATACAATTTTTACACACTTGCCCACTAAACATTAAAATTCATGTAACATTTAGATTCAAGGCAGAGCTAGTTTGACATAAAATTTCAAGTGTCATAGAAGCTTCACAGAAGGGAAAAGATGAAGATGAGTCAAAAGTTTTGCAATATTTGGTACATGCTAGTTCACATACCTCAGCAGCAATATCTCATCTACTGAAAGCAATGTCAATGTAAGAACAGGGAAGATGTAGAGTGTTATTGATTGGTTGTCGATCTCACCGAAATCTGATCTCTCTGATAAAATAAAACAGGATTTCTTCCAAGCTGTGTTTGTGTTGGTACTACTGTAGTGATGCACTAACTGAACTTGAACAAAATACATGTAGAAAAAAAAGTAGATGGGAACTACTTAAGAATGCTACAGGCCATTTTGAACAAATCCTAGAAGCAGCACCTCACGAAAAAGCAACTGTATAGCCACTTGCCTCCCATAAAAAAAAATAAGTCAAACAAATAAAGGGTACTGCTGGAGAAGTAAGGATAAAAGCATAAATGGCATTCTTCTATGGACTACAACACATGGACATACTAGTGTTGGCTGGCCAACAAAGACTTACATCAACTCTGTGTAAACACTGGATGCAGTCTAGAGGACCTGCTTGGAGCAATGGCTGATAAAGGATGGATGGTGAGAATCAAGGGTTATTTTTTTAATAATGTCATTTTGTCTTCAATGTAGCAAGTGAAACAATATAGTTATTCATAGATACATTCCATTTAGCTCTGATTTAGTTGAACTAGCTTTTCTTTTCATGAATTTGATAATGAATGCTGACTTAATGTAACACAACCCATTAATACATATAAGAAATTGATTTACTTACTTTTCATCATCTACTATATCTAGTATCACAGGTGGGGCTGAAAAAGAAATCACAGGATATTCATTTCTAACTGTAATTTAAAGTTTTAAGAAAATCAAAAGATTTTATTAATAATAAAAAAGAAAACAAAATATGACAAATTTTATAAATTTCGATGAGTAAAAATTAAGTTTGTTGATTTTTTTTTTACCCAACCTCATATCTTAAAAATAATTCTTTTTTTACCCAACCTCATATCTTAAAAATTATTTTTTTATCCAACCTCATATCTTAAAAATGATTCTTTTTTTACCCAACCTCATATCTTAAAAATGATTTTTTTTATCCAACCTCATATCTTAAAAATGATTTTGTTTTTATCCAATCTCATATCTTAAAAATGATTTTTTTTACCCAACCTCATATCTTAAAAATGATTTTTTTACCCAACCTCATATCTTAAAAATGATTTTTTTTTTATCCAACCTCATATCTTAAAAATGATTTTTTTTCACCCAACCTCATATCTTAAAAATGATTTTTTTTATCCAACCTCATATCTTAAAAATGATTTTTTTCACCCAACCTCATATCTTAAAAAATGTATTCTTGAAAGCTATCAGCAAAACTAAGTATCTTTTTTTTTGTTTTAAGAAAAAGAAAAAAAATGATTATAAGAAAATAAAAGGAAATTAGTTAAATAAATCTACAAATTGAACTGCAGATGTTCATCAGATAAGCCTTTTTTTAAAACAAATATCCTATTGAAGTTTATGACTTAACTGAAGTGCCAGGAAATTAGAGACAGTCGGCCAGTAGATAGTTTCACTCTTGTCCATATGTAGAAATGGACTCAGTGTAGCTGTAGCAGCTGTGAAATGCTGACAGGATATAAACACTGACTGTAGAATGATTGTTGTGGCCAAGAAGATAGAGTAGTCCATCTTCATGATATTATTTTTTTTTATTCATTGACTCCATTTAAAATAATTGACTTTGCTGACAGGATATAAACACTGACTGTAGAATGATTGTTGTGGCCAAGAAGATAGAGTAGTCCATCTTCATGATATAATTTTTTCTTTTATTCATAGACTCCATTTAAAATAATTGACTTTGCTGACAGGATATAAACACTGACTGTAGAATGATTGTTGTGGCCAAGAAGATAGAGTAGTCCATCTTCATGATATTATTTTTTTTTATTCATAGACTCCATTTAAAATAATTGACTTTGCTGACAGGATATAAACACTGACTGTAGAATGATTGTTGTGGCCAAGAAGATAGAGTAGTCCATCTTCATGATATTATTTTTTTTTATTCATAGACTCCATTTAAAATAATCACTTACAATCCAATTTTTGTAAATGGTTAGCTCATCTTGCTCTATGTGCGTGTGAGTATATATATATATATATATAACTGGGTCACTGGCTAGTGGGTAGAGTGTTAGTGAATAACGTGAGAGACTGGGGTTCAATCCAAGGTTGAGTCTACCAAAGACTTAAATGATACTTGATGCCGTCTTGCTTAGCACTCAGCATTATAAGGTACAGATCAAGGGTAAAGTGGAGAAATCCAGAGAAAGGAGTTGTGCCCTTCCCTACACCTCAGTGTAGTAGCTATTGAAAAGGGAGCCTTCATGTCACTCTTGACTACAGTTGCCAACTTTACTTTTTATATATATTTATATAAGTTGGCAGATTGTCTTTGAGGCCCACCCGAAGGCTCCCTTTTCAATAGTTATTACACTGAGTCGTAGGGTAAGGTGCTACTCCTTTCCCTGGATTGCTCCACTTACCCTTGATCCATATATCATAATATTGAGGGTTAAGCAATGAGGCATCAACTATGATTTTTTGAATTTTTGGCATTATTCAACCTGGAATTGAATCAAAATCTCCTGGCCCATTGGCAACACTGGTTTCTTGGTTTCTTTGTTTAATGGAATATCAACCTTTGTAGGTTATTTCATGCCAAAGCCATTCTTCAAGAAGAACAGTTGTGGTGCTATCTAACCCATAGCTGGGAGGATAAGGGGGTTCATACCTTTCCCAAGGGTATTTGTCCAAAAGTGAATGTAATAGCGCGACTGGAGTTCAAACTCGCTTACTATGATCCCGCAGTCAATTGCTTTAACCATTGCACCACGAGGACACCCCCCTTGGCGAACACTATTTTAATCTCTATACACCTACGTTAACATTGAATCATATGAATCTTAACAAAATATATTCTAATTAACTTTTATAGGCTCATTTTCTGATTTAACATGATATCTTCAAAACTAAAAAAAACTTTAAAATTATTGTAAACTTTATTGATATCACCCGGGGCAGAAATTGTGGGACAAGCATGCTTAAAGCATGTTCATCATAGATTTATTCTAATTTAATTGCTGAAAGTTCTGGCTTTCTAATTATACCTTAAAGAAACTATATTAGATTATTTAAATTAATGGTATATTATTTCCAAACTAAGCAAAGGAAAATATTTTGGAATATCCCAATACCGAGGAAAAAATTATGACCAAAAAATTACAATTAATATTTAATTGGCAGGCAAAGAGTTCACTTATTTAAAGCAATAGTATAATTCTCTATTCATCTTGATTGCTATATTCATGTTTCAACAGTTGTAGTTTCCTGCCTTCTTCAGGTGCCTTTTGTTGTACTAGGTGACCTTCCAGAAACTTGACCCTTTATTTGAATCATGGCGTTCTTGTTCTGCTATCCATACCTTGTGGGTATTGCACATCAGCAACTTTTGCCTTTTTCCCTGTTACTGAAACTGAACTCACAACCTCTAAGCCTGTTAAAATAACCCTTAACCATTTACTTGAATCATGGTGTTTTCGTTCTGCCATCAGCTACTTTTGTCTTTTTCACAGCAACTGAAACTGGAACCAGGGATTGAACTCACAACGCCTAGGTGGTAGTCTGTTGATGTTTGACTTGAATTTTTAACAGACTCAACCATTTGTCCAGGTTGACAATTCAAACTGGAATTTGGGAACTTATAAAACTAATGTCTTAATTTTCTGCAGGATATATTTTCAGATCTTCATTGACAGTTCTATTTCTGGGATAACCTGTTCTTTCCTTCTTAATTATTGGTCCCCAGACTAAATTGATTTATATCCTGGGCCAACTCCAGAGGTCATTATGGCCTTGCATATCTGCTGATTCCTTTAGTTTCCTTATTTTCAAATGTTATTCTCTATCTATTATTCTAACTTCATTTCACAAGGGCTGATGACTTTCCAAGGTCACTGAGTATGACAAAAGGCACCCGAAGAAAGTCAGAGACGACAGTCTCTGAGACATGAGTATTGTTACCAACATGTAGAGAATAATAACAATCCCTCATCTCAGAAATTTTGACAGATAAAGCAATATTCTTTAATTAAAGTTGTTCCAACTTTCCCAAATAGCAATTAATAGATCTTTGGTGGATGAAGCCTTCCTAAAGATGATTCTTTTTGTAAAAATTTCCACCATAAATTTTCAATTGGATTTAGATCAGAACTGTTCACAGGCCATGATGCCTTTCCTGAAGAAAAGCTGTTACCCCTTTGCCTCCGTAACCAGATTCATTATCGTTTTGAAAAATGACTTCGTTATTACCAAACCAATTTTCTACAGAGAGAATGAGAAAATTATCCAGGATTTCAATGTACACGTGTATTGACTGTTGAAGTAATTCTTGCCATCTCCCTGTGTCCTTTAAATGACATGTAACCTTATATCATAAATGACTTGGTAAATTTACAAGTTTTCTTTGGGCAATCATCTTTATATGTTTGATTTGAATGGTACCAGAAGCAATTCCAACATCCTAGCTTTTGTAAATGCAGATTCTTAATTCATCACTGAGTATCACTTTCATCCAATTGTCCACATACAATGATTGTTTCTCTTCAGTTCGTTTTAACCTAATTTTCTTCAGTTTGGGTATTAGCAATGGTTTTCATTCGGCTTTTCTCAATGTAAACCCCATTTCATTCAGTCAATTTTTAACAGTTCTATCACCAACATTGACTCCTGTTTCAACACATTTGTTTTCCCTTTGTTTTGTTGAACATTTTCTATTTTTCCAGTCATATTGCTTTAAGTTTTCTATCCTGATGCTTTAATGTCTTCTGTAGTCTACTGCTTTTAACCACACTATTTCTTTCATACTTGGACCAAATTTTAAACACTGGGAACAACCAATGTCTTTTGCTATACTCCTTGGATTGCTTTCTTGAATGAATTTGACAATCTTTTTCGTTGTTTTGCTTAAGAGTTCTTTTGCTGGAGCCATGTTTCCTTTCAGTTAGATGTACCCAATTGCTTTTTGACGTTTGCAAGAACTGTCTTTTAACTGCAGACCAATTTGCATATTGAGGCTCCAACTGGTATTTGGTTGAGGAATGCAAAGTACATGATTGTTCCCTAATTTTTCCTCAACATTAAGTTATTCCATTTCCATAACATTTTCCTTTGCTTGTGTTTTTGGTTTGGTTGGGTTTTATGGCATATCAACCATTGTAGGTTATTCAAGGCCAAATCCTCTTGATACATATATATTAAATATATATGATTTGGTTTGGTTGGGTTTTATAGCATATCAACCATTTTAAGTTATTTAATACCAAATCCTCTTTATACATATATATTACATATATATGATTTGGTTTGGTTGGGTTTTATGGCATATCAACCACTGTAGCTTATTTAATACCAAATCCTCTTTATACATAAATATTAGACATGATTTGGTTGGGTTTTATGGCATATCAACTATTATAGGTTATTTAATACCAAATCTTCCTTATATATTAGATATATGATTTGTAAACACATTTTATAGATAAAATTTTTAAAGGAGCCTGAACTCATTTTTTTCCACAATTAAATGGTTTCACTTCAAACAAGTCAATTTAACACAAGTCATTTGTTGGCACATAGTTTAAATTTCAAACAATTCTTATTTGACCCATAGATAGGACCCTTTCAGGTGCTATCACTCTGGGCTAGCCTTGCTGAAGCCTCACCATCCGATTATTTAGCGTCATATCCAGGACACTTGTTGGGGGAGGCTTAACCCATTGCAGAGATGCAGTCAGTGAATTTTACAACCTCAGCTCCATAGTTTAGGAAAAAATGTTCTATCAATTTAAATAATTTAATCTAGTTTGTTTAAGAATAGTTCATAAAGCTAGAATGTTTAATTACTGAAGAAAATGTGTTTTGCATCTAACCTTTTATTAGTTTATTTACTGCTAATTTAAGGGAACATTTTTTGAGTGTACTGATTCCATAACTTTTGCAGGAGTTAGTATATTGGCTTATAAGATATTGATATTGCAATTAAGTATTAAGTGTTCACCAGTTTAAAATGATTATAAACTCCCTTAGTTGAAATCATATAATTGCTTGCAAATTATCAGTATTAGATAGAAAAAAAACATGAAACCATATACACATATTGTTATATAATTGCGGAGGGATTTTTTTTATATTATCATTTTTTGTTTTTGTATATCTTACTTTTCGGTTTAGTTAGGATGAGAACCTTTCGGCTCAGTGCATGGGTTAGTTAGGTGCAAACATTAACGCAGATGGTTGCGCGCACGGGGAGGATGTGTCATTCGCAGATGTCACAATAAGGGCCTCAGATAGGAAATGAGACTGGGGGAGGTGAATAACGTCATGCCCGGAAGTGTGGGCTGAGGATTTTGAAATTTGGAAAAAGTCAGTTAGTTGAGTTCCTGCCTCTGAACGAGAGAGTTGAGATTCAGAGCTGGGCGAGGCCAGACGAATTTGTGCACTACGGGCGCTGTGCGTTGGTTGGGTTGAGAGCTGACGATGTAAAAGCAGTCAGCATAGAAAGATTGTGTCTCTCTCTCTCATGTCGAAAAACCTTTAACTCAAAGGTAATAAAAAGTTTCGTACCTGAACTAAGAAGTCGTAAAGTGATTCATGTGTATTTTGGATTCCCTATGTCTATTTCACACATCCGTATATTATGGGAATGTTACAATATGCAAATTATAGATACCAAATAAGAATACTTGGAATCATATAACTGTACAAAATATTAGTATTCTGTAAGAATACTTGAAACCATTGAATCAAGTACAAATTATTAGAATTTGGAATACTTGAAACCATGTTAGTGTACAAATAATTATTATTTGGTAGGAATACTTGATACCATATAATTGCTTGCAGATTTTTGATATTAGATAAGAATACTCGAAACCACATAACAGTACAGATTATTAGCAATAAAAATACTTGTAACCAACTACTAAATCATTAGTATTACTAATTACTGAACAATAATTCCATAAAGTTAATAGTGAAAAGAATAGAAAAAATATTTTATTTAATAACTTGTTTTTTTTGCTATTAGGTATATAGATTTTGGGGTAACAGAATTATGTGCTATTTGGTATATAGATTTTGGGGTAACAGAATTATGTGCTATATGGTATATAGATTTTGGGGTAACAGAATTATATACTATTTGGTATATAGATTTTGGGGTAACATAATTATATACTATTTGGTATATAGATTTTGGGGTAACATAATTATATACTATTTGGTATATAGATTTTGGGGTAACAGAATTATGTGCTATTCGGTATATAGATTTTGGGGTAACAGAATTATGTGCTATTCGGTATATAGATTTCGGGGTAACAGAATTATGTGCTATTTGGTATATAGATTTTGGGGTAACAGAATCATGTGCTATTTGGTATATAGATTTTGGGGTAACAGAATTATATACTATTTGGTATATAGATTTTGGGGTAACATAATTATATACTATTTGGTATATAGATTTTGGGGTAACAGAATTATGTGCTATTCGGTATATAGATTTTGGGGTAACAGAATTATATACTATTTGGTATATAGATTTTGGGGTAACAGAATTATGTGCTATTCGGTATATAGATTTTGGGGTAACAGAATTATGTGCTATTCAGTATATAGATTTTGGGGTAACAGAATTATGTGCTATTTGGTATATAGATTTTGGGGTAACAGAATCATGTGCTATTTGGTATATAGATTTTGGGGTAACAGAATTATATACTATTTGGTATATAGATTTTGGGGTAATAGAATTATGTGCTATTTACCATTTTCTATGAGGTACTTTACAATTTCTTTATGTCCAATAATGGCAGCATGGTGAAGTGCAGTCATTCCATGCTCATCCTGAGTTAAAAAGTTGGCATTATTTTGATGCAGGTCATGCAACTGGAAAAGAAGGAAAAAGAATAAAAATCAAGATCAAATATTCAAGAAAGAATCCTAAATAAAAATAGGAGAAAAAATAGAGGAAGAGACAAGATATAAATAATATTCTCAACTGTTTTCATTATCTTTATATATATATATATAATTGCTATTCAAAAATTAATTGTTTGTCACCTCTAATGAGAAAAAATTGTATGTGTACAATGTTTTTCAAGTTAGAGGTTGGTTGTTTTGGTTTTATGGTACATCAACCTTTCTAGTTAGAAGTGACAAACAATCAATTGTTATACAACAATTACATATGTGTATATATATATATATTTATCCCGATACATAAATTTCAGGGAAAAACTAGAAATAAATCTGACAGTATAAAAATATGCAGAAGATGAAAAACCATCTTCTGTAGACTTTGTGTTTCTTTCATCTCTGTATATTTTATACACACACACACACACACACACACACACACACACATATATATATATATATATATGCACACATAGGTACATACATCTGTTTGATACACAAGTGATGTAATGATGCTGGGATTCTAAGGAGTTTGGAGTCTTTCAACATCCTATTCCCTCCATCAGGTGACCCAATCAGTGCTGATCAGACCCCAATTCTTTCTTCGGCAGCTGATATTTGCCATGTTAGCCTGGTGTTATGCATTTGTTACACTTTATGACCACTTAGTTGTTTGAGGATTTTATGTTTCAATTATGACAACACTGACCAATGGCATATAAATTTTGTTAAATTACTTTCTATTAAAGAATACTTTTTTGGATTTGATTTTTAGCATTTTTTAAAACTGGAAAAACCTATGTATATATATATATATAGGCATACAAGAAGCAATGGGTGAATTGTTGTCTAAATAACGCAAAAATCAAAATAACACTGACATACCATTTTATCAGACATATTTGCCAAAATTCTATGAAAATATTTTGAAATACTATTGATTGAATTCATTCCAAGGAATTGCCATTGGCTTTAACCATAGCTTCCAGATGACTCCCGAATCTCCTGCAAGTGTTTCTGGTGGTATAATATTTGTTACTGCCTCCCACCAGACAGGACTTGACACAAGGTCAAAAGCCCGAAGGCCAATTAAAGTGGGGATAAAGGAGAGGGGAAGGTCGGGAACGTGCCGAGACTCGAACCCTGCTAGTCATTGACCCACTAAGTGCAATGTGGGTCCAATGAGTAAACCAGTATCACGGACCTAAATCTAGATCCGGGCACGTATGCCAGAATACAGCTTGAACTAGACTGTGAGGTCTAGTGCTATACAAGGCGTGCATCGAGGACAAAAAAGCAGCTCGCCCACCCGAGGGTGGCCCAATCGAAGTTGGGGCCTTCCGGCCTCGAATCTGCCATTGGTTTCGATACCCCATCCGACATGAATGCCAGATGGCCCAACCAAAAGGCCAGGGAAGTGTTTCTGGTGGTATCTTTGTTTGAATTGGTAAATACTATTGTTATCCTTGCCTTCATCTTTGGAATTGCAAGGAATTTTGTTAGTCTCTCGCTCAACTGAGTTCATCCCATAATAATCAAGGGAATTGCAATTGGGGGAGTTAGGCAGTAGATGTCAGAGGTGATGTGGTCACAGAAATTTTCTGACGACCAAGGTTGGATTCTTCTATTTGTGTGGCATGTCACAGAGTTCTGTAGCCAGATATAGGGTCTTCTAGTAGCCACCCTCTTGATCGAGGACTGCACAACCTTCTCCAAGCACTTGATATAGGTTTCTGCATTGAGTATGAAGCTACGCAGGAAGATAAATAGAAGAAAACTGTCTCAATCCTTAGTGACTGTCCTAAATATCATGATGTGGACTGGGTCTTTGGTTTTCATCAATATAAATATGAATTTGTCAACAGATTGATGACCTAACACACTGAAATCTTTGTATGGGAGATTCTAGCATCAATGCCGAGCAGTACAGCATACTGATACCAAATTTCTGAAGGAATGAATTGTGACATGGTGCTGCTGTCCTAACAGACAGTGCTCAACTGACTTTTGTTTGCTGCACAGTAAACAAAACCTGGAAGAAATAAAGTGCATGCATGAAAAAAAGGATTTAAAATGGCAACAATTTACCCATTGCTCCTTGAATATTGATATACAGAGATTATTTCATTGATTATTTTAAATTGGCAACAACTATATTTCAAAAGATGGTTATTATTAAAAATAAAGAATTTAGAGTCGCTTATATTAAGTTTACAGGGATATTTCATTTATTTATTACAGCTTACTGCTTTGTTGATATTAAATGGGGTGTACAGAATACATCTTTTGGTTTGTTTCAAGAGCATAGATATTCTCAAAAACCCCTAAAAATAAATATTCATTCAAAATTTCTGATATATACCCCCCCCCCCAAATTCTGAATAAATAAGATTAAGAGAAGCAATATTAAATTAAAAATTGAAAACAAAAATAATGGTTTTCATGCCTTTTTTTCATAACAGTTGACTTGAGATTATATAGATTCTCTTTTAGCAAAACACTTGACCTGAAGAGAGAGGGTCTTAATGCATATAGGGTGGAATGGAGCCTTTTGCCTTTCATAATGATTACAGAGAGTATATATTTTATCCAACCTCTACACCACAGGCAAGATGTGACATAAAGTCAATTTTTAAACGTGATACACCAAGTTTGAATTTAGAGTTTTACTTCTCCTAGACCAGTTACCATACCAAGGCAAAAGAACTCAGTCTGTCCTACTATTTACTCATTGCTGAGGGGAGAACATATAGATTCATGCCTTGCCAAAGGCATTAGCATGAAGTGAAATGCTAACAGCCTTGGATTTAGATTCATATCAATGATACCATTTTCTATACCCGATTACCAAGAGAGTGGGTTACTTTGAGCATGAGATGAACGCTCTTTTACAATGGATAGTAAGATGTAAAGGGTCAAGAGACAGACTCCACCAAAAAAACAGTTCCGATCTCTATCTCTTTAATGCAGTTTAAAATTTTTTTCAGGCATGAACCTAATAATTCCTGAATTTTTGGTTTGAATCAGGCCAAAAATACCTGGACAGTAGACAAACTGATTAAAAAATAAAAAGTGCAATTACCTTTTGTAAATCTCCTCGTTTAGATGCATCAATGACCACTGCAAAAAACAAAAAACAAAAAAACCCAAGGTAAATGCATTGTTGCAGTAAAAAGATAATACTTTATTCAGTATTTACTCTTAAAGAAAAAACCCTTTTTCTTTTCTTTTTTTAGATTATTATTCATTTTTTTCAAAGGTTTAAACTCAAGAAATGATATGTCTTACATGTGAAACTATGGAATAAATATACGAAACAGCGTATTTTATTACTGTAGGCATTTCCTTTCTTAGTTTGACTTAGAACTCTTCAAAACATCCTCATATTAGAAATGTTCTCTTGTGGATCCTCAAGAAGACTGCTGTTGTAACCTAACAAAAGCTTACTGAATGAGAAATAACCAAAATAGAGGTTGGAAATAAAATGGAAATCTTTATACCATTAACAAAATACAATACTTGCCAGTGGTGACTATTTGGTATATTTTCAACCCTTCACAATCGTGTCCAACTTATTTATGAGGAATACCGATTAATGGTCATAGGTAGGTTATATAACAATTCATATTTACCAACCCGTCCGCTCAGGCAGGATATGAGACAAGGTCAATTTTTAAGCGAAGTTTAACAGGTTTGAATTCAGAGTTTACCTTCTCCTAGACTAGTTGCCTCACCAAGGCTGAAGAACCTAGTCTGCCCTTCTATTTACCCATAGCTGGAGGGAGAATAATTGGATTTATACCTTTCCCAAGGGTGTTAGTGCTATGTGAAATGCAATCAGTCCAGGATTTGAACTCGTGTCGCTGTGTCCATTTCCTACGACGATAACCATTACACCACGGTGACCTCCAACTTAGGTTATATAACAATTGCTGACATGAAAAGCTGGCAAAGAGGTTGTTACATGACCCCAGTGACAAAAGAAAAAACATGTCATTAAAATTTGGTTCCCAGATTTATTGATGTGTTGATAATTCTGGCTGTCCATCTCCATGATTTTCCAAACCATCTTTTACGGAGAGAAGAAAAGTTGGTTCATTACTAAGGAAAATACCTAAGCCCTTAAAAAGGGGTTATAAAATATCAAACTCAAAATCAACCATCTGCACTACAGCACACCAGGAATATAACTCTCAAACTTTCTCTTTATTTGTTTCAATCAAAAATAACCTTTAACCCCCATCAGATGCTTTTGCACTTCTGCTTGTAAAAATGTGATAAAAGAAACAGGAATAATTCTTTTTATTCATTTATTTTTTTATTGTTCTCAGTTACTTTTGACCTTAGGTCATCATGCGAAAAAAAGTTTTTTTTTTTTTTTACTAAGTTTTTAAAATATTTAAAAGAAGCAACAAAATGTGAACATATGATATAGCATATCCATTCATGGAATTTGTTGTTTTGTTATTTAATGGTATATCAACCTTCTTGGGTTATTTAATGCCAAATTCACCCCCTTTTTTAGAAGGACAGTAGTGGTACTATTTAATCCATAGATGGGAGGATAAGGGGGTTAATTCTTTTTCAAGGGTATTTGTCTGAAAGTGAATGTAATAGCGTGACTGGAGTTTGAACTCACTCACTATGATGTTGCAGTCCAACATAAGAGGGATAAGGGGGTTTATGCCTTTCCTAAGGGTATTCGTCTTAAAGTGAATGTAAGAGCATGACTGAACTTGTTTACTATGATTCCACAGTCCAGCACTTTAACCATTACAACATGGGGACCCCCCCCCAATTCATAGAATAAAAATTATTTTTGATCTCATATATATCTTATATATACATATTTCTTATATAATATATATCTTATGATATTATTATCATTCCCCAAAGCCCAAGCATTACTGGAACCTCACCATCAGATTGTTTAGTGTCATATGCAGAACACTTGTTGAGTGGGGGAGTCTTACCCCACTGCAGTGAAGCAGTCGTTATATTCCCCAGTCTGAGCTGACTGGGCAATTCTCCATGAGTTTCCAAACTTTCAGAGAGAGAGAGAGAGAGAGAGAGAAGGAAATTCTTTTCCTTTTCTAAGGAAAATAATGAAGAACCTTAAAAGGCACTTTTCAAACATTTAATTTAGCAGCACACCAGATATATAACACTAAAAAAACTCAAAACATAAAGTTTCCCACCTCCTTTTTCAATCAAAAATAACCTTTAACCCCAATTCTCGATCAAATCTCATCACTGCTCAAGGATTGATGGTGGAGGGGTGATGCTATTATCTAATACAATTTTTTTTGTTACTTTTATGAAATGAATCTCTGTGCAGGATGTCAGGACCTTCTGACACACTGATGCCAAAGGAGGAATTTTATTTCCAAAAATGGAGTCTAAGATCTACTGTTCTCACTCTAAAAGCTAACAGCAAGGACAATACATATGAAGCAAGTCACTTTTTTTACACTATAAGCTCACATTTGAAGTACGATATTCTATGACTACGACTAAACTCTTTTTTTTTTTTTTCTATTAATTCATACTCTTTCTTTTTTTTTTTTTCAAATAACACCTTCTTTCTTACAACACTCAATATTTTCATTCTCTATTAGTTTTTTGTTTTTCTTTATATAATTATTTTTTTCTTTTTTAATTTCTTCTGTCAATTCACACACTTTCTTTTTCATTCTTTTTTTTTCTATCAATTCATACTCTTTCTTTTTTTTTCAAATAACACTTTCTTTATTTCTTACATCATTCAGTCTTTTCATTCTCTATTGATTTTTTTCTTTTCCTTCATATAATCATCTTTTTTTCTTTAACCTTCTTACTTTCTTTTCTCAATTTATATTCATTTTGTCTTTCTTTTTATTAGATTCTGTTTTTCTTCCTCTATTGATTCTTTCTTATGTTTGTACTGTCATATTATTTCTTTTAGCAATACATTAGCGATTGTTTGTCAGCAAAGTAACCTACACGTGATTACCATAACTCTCACAGTTTTGCTTAATTCTCATTTTCAATTAGATGCGTGTTTGGACAAGAAAACCTCTGAGTAAAGTAAACTTCTCCAAGAGAATTACTCAGAACTATAATAATCATTCTACATCCAAACATTTTCTCTTGTACACACCCATCAGTAAAGAATGTCATATTAAATATTTCGGACATAGAAAATAAATCAGTGATTGTAGTAGAGGGCGACCCGAAGGTTCCCTTTTCAATAGCTACTACACCAAGGTGAAGAGGAGGGAGCTACTACTTTCTCTTGATTGCTCCACTTACCCTTGATCCATAGCTTATAATGTTGTATTAAGCAATGAGGTATCAGGTACCATTTTTGAGTCTTTGGTATGAATCAACCTGGGATTGAACTCCAGCCTCCTGGACCATTATTGAACACTCTAACCATTATACCAATGACAGTCAAATGAATATCTAAAAATCATTTAAGTTAAAAATGCTTTTCACTCATAGATATGAAATAAGTAAGGGGTCAGGTAGGCATTAAAAAAGGAGCAAAGTTACCTCTGAAGTGTGTCAGGATTGCCATGACACTTCAATGCCAAAGAAGGGATTTTCCCTCCAAAAGGGGGAGTGATAAGACCTCTCATTCTATTTACCTCAACCGAGTGGTAGATTTACATCATCTTTTCATTACATTTCACATATGTAGTTCGTAATGCTAACATTACCACAAAACTCACCCTGGTACTTTTTGGCAAGAAACCCTTAAGTAAAACAAAACAACATTTCAAAGAATATTACATAACTTGTTTATACATGTGATTTTGGTAGTCACATTTTTATTCATGTATTGAATAAACATTTTTACACTATCATAAACAAGTGAATATCTGTTAGTAGGATTGTTACATCTTTAACAAAGGCAATGGACGTTAACAGGCCTAATGAATCACAGCATCTGTTATCTTCCGACATAACAGATAAGTATCAAAAACCGATTCAAATTGACATTAAATACGGAGTTAAAAAGAAGAAAAGATATCTCTGTGGTGTGTTAGGATCTCCTAGATACACATAGGAGGAATTTTCCTTCCAAAAGTTGGAGTCACAAGAACTCTCATTCTATCTACCTCACTCTGATGACTGACCCATAAAACTCTCTATACCTCATTTTATTTCCATTCACACATAGAGTTCTTAAATCTACCTCAACTACAAATCCCAGCCTGGTACTTTTGGTCAAAGAAACCCATTAGTAAAACAAACATTTCAAAGGATTCTATTTTTCCACATACACTTGTTGAATGATAAATAAAAGACTTACTTTGAATATTACATTGAACTGTAATGCTTGCTTCACAAAAAAATATTCTATCAAACATTTTCTATTCCACACAGACTTGTTGAATGATAAAATAAGAGACTTACTTTGATCTAAATAACTAAGGCAATGTGGTGTGATGGCAGAGGCTTGAACTGCGTCCCCAGAGGATTCAGGCAAATTACTAAAAAGAAAAAGAAAAAACATTTTAGTACAAGAACTCCATTTAATTGCAACTGAAATAATATATATATATATATATATATATATATATATATATATATATATAATATCACATTTTGGAGTTGCATTTAGTATAAGCATTATTATAATAATAAATAGGATTGGTGACTCAAGTTCAAATCTTGGAGGAGGCTGTTTGCATTTCACTTTGTTCTCATGCCCATCTGTTCTCCCACCAAATATAGGTAAAAAGTAAGGCAGACTTGGTTTGGCAACCAGTCAAGAAGAAGGAAAACCCAGAATTCAAACCAGCTGAACTCCACTTAAAAACTGATTTTGTGTCATATATTGTTTGTGTCATATATTGTCTGATATAAATAAATACACATATCCTAAATTTAGGGATCAAATTCTTATCCTTTGAGTATCAACAGAAAAATTGAATTAGAGTTCAAAGCTTTACCGTAGCAGGTCAAAGAACTTGTTCAACTGAACTCCGCGTTGAATCAGCAAGGTCATAGAATTCATTCTTGGTCAAACTAAACCTCACCTCTGAGTAGAGGCCACCCTGTGGGAGGAATTTAGAATATGCTGACTGTATCTTCTGCAGAGGAGATAACGGCGTTTAAAAAAATGACTATTATTAAACAGAAATAATTACTTGAAACCATATAATCATTAATATTAGATAAGAATATGTGAAACCATAAAACTGTGTGCAAATTATTCGTATTTGATAGGAATACTTGATATCAAAATTGTGCAAAAAAAAACACAGAAAAAAAATGTAAATATAAATGTACAATGAACACAATTCCCTAACCTCTAGGTATAACATAACCTTAGATGAGTCAACATGCCATTGAAATTGAAAAAAAACAATAAAGAAATTGATATAGTCAAATATTAATAAAATGTTGTCACACACATTTTGGGAAACTCTGATCTAATTTCAGTTTCACATAGCAGAAACTGTTTTTCTAAGTTTTAATTATACAACTCAATGTTCTTTGTTACCTAAGAGATCAGTGAGATCGATTTTTGACATGTGGTGCAGCATTCAGATTAAGTCTTGAGCCATTAAACTAGTGGAACAATACAAGAGTCAACCAGTCTGATGGACAGCTGTTAAACTTAGGGTCAATTAAAGACTACAGTTCTTATTGGATGGTTTCAGTTAGTTGACCAAGATGTAGAGTTTAAATACGTTAATCAGTTAGTAAGAAACTCTCAACATGAGGGACTGAATGCTCCATTGTGTTCTCACTGATCCCCCAGTTTAGGCTGAGTGAGTACTGATTAAAAGTCACCAATAAATAAAAGTAAAAAGTGTTAGATGAAGTCATGTTGTCATTCCTCATCAATGAATAAAAACAAAGATGCAACATAAAAGAGATATCAGAGTAATCAAAGCAACAAGACAACTGAGAAGAAAGATGTGTTAAAGTGAATACTAAACAGAAGTGAAATGAAATGAGACCTGATCAATTGTAGAGTAAGATGCATATATAGAGAGTGGAGAATAGGGCCTATAACAACATTATTATATCGTATTATATGTGGAGAGTAGAGAGTAAGGCCTATAATCATATCGTATTATATGTGGAGAGTAAGGCCTATAACAACATAATCATATTGTATTATATGTGGAAAGTAGAGAGTAAGGCCTATAACCACATAATCATATCGTATTATATGTGGAAAGTAGAGAGTAAGGCCTATAATCATATCGTATTATATGTGGAGAGTGGTTTGGTTTAGTTTGGTTTGGTTTTATGGCATATCAACCTTTGTAGGTTATTTAACGCCAAATCCATTTTTATGTAAATAATCAGTTCTATTTAAAACAATTCAGTTTAGCATGAGTACACAGTTTAATTGTCAAAAACATTCCTATTTCAAACTATTCAGTTATATATAACAATTCATTTTTGTGTAAGTACAGATTCAGTGTCAAAAATAGTTCAATTTAAAACAATTCAGTTTAGCAAAAGCACACAGTTTAAATGTAAGTACAGTTTAATTGTAAAAAAACATTTTTATTTCGAGCTATTCAGTTTAGTCAAGCAATTCTACTTCAGGTAATTCAGTTTTGTAAAAGTACAGATTTTGTTTACACACAGTTAAATGTCAGAACAGTTCTACGTTAAACAATTTAGTTTAGTGTAAATATAGTTTCAATGTCAAAAAACAGTTGCAGTTATAGGTAACAATTCAGTTAAGTGTAAATTCAGTTTTAATGTAAAAAAAAACAGTTCTTTTTCAAACAATTCAATTAAGCACAAGCATGCAGTTCAAATGTAAGTACAGTTTAATTGCCAAAAACATTTCTATTTTAAGCTATTCAGTTCACTCAAACAATTCAGTTTAGCATAAGTATGCCGTTAGTTCTATTTAACCCATAGATAGGGCCCTATCAGGTGCTACCACTTTGGGCCAGAGTGGACCTGGGAGCAATGGCAATGAAGGGGTACTCCACATTCCCCAAAGCTCCAGCACTGCTGGAACCTCAACATCAGATTGTTTAGTGTTATATCCAGGACACTCATTGGCGGGGGGCAGTCTTACCCCTTAGCAGAGGTGCAGTCAATATTCTACAGCCCCAGCCGACTGGGCAATACACAGAGTTAAATGTCAAACAGTATTTTTCAGATAATTCAGTTCAGCATAAGTACACAGTTTAGACGTCAAAAACAGTTCTATTCTGAGCAATTCAGTTTAGCACAAGTAAGCAGTTCCAATGTCAAAATAGTTCTATTTTAAATAATTCAGTTTAGCATAATTACGCAGTTTAAATGCAAAAAACAGTATAGTGAAAGAAGCACAATTTAGTTCTATTTAACCCATAGATAGGGCCCTATCAGGTGCTACCACTTCGGGCCAGAGTGGACCTGGGAGCAATGGCAATGAAGGGGTACTCCACATTCCCCAAAGCTCCAGCATTGCTGGAACCTCACCATCAGATTGCTTAGTGTCATATCCAGGACACTCGTTTGGGGGTTCTTACCCCTCTGCAGAGAAGCAGTCGGTGTATTCTACAGCCCCAGCTGACTGGGCAATGTGGAGAGTAAGGCCTACAACAACATAATACTAATGTATTATGTGGAGAGTAGAGAGTAAGGCATTTAATCATATAATCATATCATATTATATATGGAGAGTGGTTGGTTGGTTGTTTGGGTTAAATGGCATATCAACCTTTATAGGTTATTTAACGCCAAATCCATTTTTATGAAAATAGTTCGATTTCAAACAATTCAGTTTAGCATAAATATGCAGTTTAAAGGTAAGTACAGTTTAATTGTGAAAAATATTTCTATTTCAAGCTATTCAGTTTACTCAAGCAGTTCTAAGTCAGCCAATTCAGTTTAGCATAAGTACAGATTTTCTTTACGCACAGTTAAATGTCGAAACAGTTCTATATTAAACAATTCAGTTTAGTGTAAGTACGGTTTCAATGTCAAGAAACAGTTCCATTTCAAATAATTCAGTTTAGCATAAGCACACAGTTTAAATTTAAGTACACAGTTTATTTTTTAATCAAACAGTTTTAATTCAGATAATTTAGTTTAATATAAGTACAGGTTTTGTTTACACACAGTTAAATGTTAAAACAGTTCTATATTAAACAAATCAGTTTAGTGTAAGTACATTTTAAAAATCAAAAATAGTTCCAATTCAAACAATTCAGTTTAGCATAAGTACACAGTTTAGATGTAAGTATGGTTTAATTGTCAAAAACATTTCTATTTCAAGCTATTCAGTTTAGTCAAACAGTTCTAATTCAAACAATTCAGTTTAGTATAAATATGCAGTTTGTTCTATTTAACCCAAAGATATGGCCCTGTCAGGTGCTACCATTCCAGGCCAGAGTGAACCTGGGAGCAATGGTAATGAAGAGGTGCTCCACATTCCCCAAAGGTCCAGCATTACTGGAACCTCACCATCAGATTGTTTAGTGTCATATCAGAACACTCGTTGGCGGGGGCCAGTCTTAACCCTCTGCAGAGGTGCAGTCAGTGTATTCTACAGCCCTAACTGACTGGGCAATACACAGAGTTAATGTCAAAACAGTTTTATTTCATATAATTCAGTTTAGCATAAGTACACAGTTTAGAAGTCAAAACAGTTCTATTTCAAGCAATTCAGTTTAACATAAGTATGCAGTTTAAATGTCAAAACAGTTCTATTTTAAAAAAGTAAACTCAAACCACGGTTTAGTTCTAATTAATCCATAGATAGGACCCAGATCAGGTGCTACCACTCTGGGCCAGAGTGGACCAGGGAGCAATAGTAATGAAGGGGTACTCTGCATTCCCCAAAGCTCCAGCATTACTGGAACCTCCCCATCAGATTGTTTAGTGTCATATCCAAGACACTTGTTGGGGGGGGGGTCTTACTCCTCTGCAGAGAAGTAGTCGGTATATTCTACAGCCCCAGCCGACTGGGTGCCACATCAAATGACAACCCTCTGAAATTAGTAGGTCCGTTCACCTTGGTAGCAATATCTCACCTACAGGAAGTAATGTCAAAATACACATTGGAAAGGCTCTGATTGGTATCAATCATTTGGAAATTTGATCTATCTGATAACATAAAACAGAAAATCTTCAAAGTTGTTTTTGTGTCTATACTACTATACAGTTGCACCACTTAAACTCTAACAAAACATTTGGATAAAAAGCTACATGGAAACTACACAAGGATGCTACATTATGGAAGCAGCACCCCACAAAACAGCAGCAATATAGCCACTTATTTCTCATTTCACAAACCATCCAAATATGATGGCTAGGCATTGTTGAAGAAGTACAGACAAATTCATAAGCTACATTCTCCTATCAACAGACTGGTGTTGGCAGACCAGCAAAAAACTTAAATTCATCAGCTCTTGTGCAGACACTGGATGCCATCTGGTGGAATTGCTAAGTGTTATGTTGCATAGGGATGGATAGCAAGAGAGTGAGTTAAGGATATCCGTTCTATCGATATAAGTTGATGATGATGATTTTGGTTTGGTTTCTTTGTTTAATGGTATATCAACCTTTGCAGGTTATTTAACGCCAAAGTCATTCTCCTAGAAGAACAGTAGTGGTACTATTTAACCCATAGCTGGGAGGATAAGGGGGTTCATACCTTTCCCAAGGGTATTTGCCCAAAAGTGAACGTAATAGTGTGACTGGAGTACGAACTTGCTTACTACGATTCCGCAGTCCATCACTTTAACCATTACACCATGAGGACACCCCCCGATGATGATTTTAAACTCACCCAGTGAGTATAATTATAAGAATTTTAAAATACTGTTTTTATTTCTGTAGGAAGTAATATTCGGTAAGATAATGAACGCCAACAAAACAAATGACGGTAAAAAAAGGATAAGAAAGAATAAAAAGTCAACAATGAAACTTAATTTGTTTTAGTGATTATAATGTTCATAATGTACAAATCTTTTAAAGTCTATTTTTAAAAAAGTCTTTAAAATGATATAAAAAGCCGGATTCAATTAATGGAATTTTGGGACAAAATTCTAAACCTTAATCATTTCTATTTTCTGCTGCAGCTCAGATTAAGTTGCGATTAAGTTTTAAACAAATGTTTACCATTCAATATTTTCAATTCAATTTATGTATTTATTTGTTTGTTTTGCGATAACAAAGGAAAAAATTAAAAATAGAGGAAAAAAAGAAATAATAAAAAAGAAAAAAAGGGAGAAAAAAGAGGAAAAATAAAACAAAATAAAAAGTGAAGAAAAAAAAAAGAAAAAAGAAAAACTGAAATAAAGAAGAAAGGAAAAAGAAAAACAGAGAAAGAAGAATTAAAAACTGAAGAAAAAATGAAGAAATAAAGGGAAAAAAAGGAAAAAATAAATAAAAATGAAGAAATAAGAAAGGAAAAAAATAAGAATAAATAATAAAGAAAGAAAAAGGAAAATGAAGAAGAAAGAAAGAAAGAAAGAAAAAATAAAGAAAAATGAAAAAGAGAAAAAATGAAGGAGAAAAAAAGGAAAAAAGAGAAAAAAGAAATAATGAAGAAAGGAAAAAGACAAAAGAAAAAAAAAAGAAAAAATAAGAAGAATGGGGAAAAAACATTGAAATCCTCATAGAGCAGTAAAATATATTTTCAATTAACAATGTATTCCCCCCGCCAATTGGCAGGATATGACACAAGGACAATTTTTAAAAGGAGTACAGTTAGTTTGGAATAAATCCTTTTTAATTGGTTTGTATATAGAGTTTTTCCTTCTCCTAGCCTTGTTGCTATACCAAGGTTAAAGAGCCCAAACTGCCCTACTATTTACCTATCCATGGAGGGAGAATAGTTGGAGTAATACCTTTCCCAAGGGCATTAGTTTTCCTTTTCCTAGCTTTGTTGCTATACCAAGGTTAAAGACACCAGTCTGCCCTACTATTTACCAATAAATGAAGGCAGAATAGTTAGATTTATACCTTTTCCAAGAGAATCAGAGTGATTTGAACACTGGCTGCAGTGTTCATTTTCTATTTTGATAACCTTCATGCTTTAAGATACACTTATCAAAGTACAAGAGCTTCATCTGCCCTACTATTTATGAGAAGAGCTCGATTCATACCTTTCTAAAATACATGAGTGTGAAGTAAAAAACAAACAGCCTCATCTAGGATTTGAAGTTGGATCACCAAGTCCATTTCATAACACATAAACATCAACCATTCCCTGATCCAAGTAGATTTTGTCATATATTTGAAATCAAATTTTGTCACTAATAGCCTTCCATAGATTTTGTGTTAGCATGCACAGCTTCTAAACTTTTTATAAAAGCAATGGCCGTTGTATGTTAAATTTTGGTATATTTTGACAGATGAACAAAATGTGAGACAAGGTAAATCTTTTAGTGGAGTACTGCTGATTTAAAACCACAGTTTCCCTTCTAGATTGATTGTCTAACCAAGGCTAAAGAACCTAGTCTGCCCTACTATATACCCATAAGTGGGGGAAGAAGAGGTGGATTTATGCCATTTCTAAGGGCATTAGCACAAAGTGAAACCCAAATAACCTCATCCAGCATTTGCATGCAAATGGATCAAGAAGTCAACAGCTGGACAAAGTTGTTGAAATTTGTAGCCAAACTTTTACTTACCTATTATTTTTTTTCTTTTTCAATCTATCTTTTTATTCTTTTTATTTAGATTATCTTCTTTTTTTTGAAAATCATCTTATAAGCTATTATAAAAAGGGAAATTTTAGAATTCAGCATTTTTATAATTTATTTATATTTTTAAAACAATTGTTTCTAAATGTTTTAGAGCCAAAGGTATTCACAACTTGCTTATAAAATCCATAGTACTCTTATGTAGTATCTCATTGCTTCTAAACTATGCCCAGAACAAGAAAAGTTTGGGAACTAATGTTTTAGAAAATCATTTCTATCATTAAGTAGTGATATCAAGTACTTTGGTTTCAGATATTATCCACTCATATCTGGAATAAAATTCTTAATCCTTCTTTATAAAGCCTCTTTAAACTGAGAAATAGTCCTTGATCTTAGATTAACCAAAGAAAACCTTATCTTGAAGCACTAAAAAAATGGTCAGTCAGTTTAAGTGAGTGTGCTGTAAGGAGGAATCAACCTCTATAGAAATTTGGCAGTGTGCCTCAATCTCGATAATGGTTATTGATCTTGCTTTTGAACAAAACTATTGCAAGTAATTTTAATTCCTCTTAGGTGCCTTATTCTTGTGGCTTTTTAGAAGACAAATTCAGAATCAGAATAGGACTTTTTGGTAATGATTGCTTGGACGACATCTGTTTTGGCAGAAGCCCACTGGTGACAGACGTTGTTTGGAAAAAATATTTGAAAAAGATTTAGAGTGACTATATATATATTAATGTATATGTAATATAGTTTGCAATAGTTATAAATAATGAGCACTCAGTACTGGTGATATAGCATATAAATTTAAGTAAGGATGATTACACAGGCAAGAAACTCAATCACCTACAGCGACTGACTCAGCGTCTACATTATCCAAACTATATATGTATATATATATACATACATGGAAAGTCGACAATGTAATTTAGTGATAGACAATTTGTCAATAGGAAAAAAATCTTTGAAAGGAATTTTTAGAATGACTATATGTATGTTTTTATTAGGGATATAGAAAATATTTTATTTTTTACATATTATTAGTCTGAAGCTTATTTCATGTATATAATAAAGACTATGACTCAACTATATTAGTTATATATATATATATATAGATTTATAGATAGATATACACATGCATAAAAAGTTTACAATGTAATTTGGTAACATATTTTATCAATAGGAAAAGAATTTTCGAGACATTTTTAGAATGACTATATATATATATATATATATATATAGAACAATTTGATGGAAACTCAAACTCGATTAAGTCATCATAATAAATCTATTTCGGTGGAGAATATTATTATACTCTCCATCTTGTCAGATGACTATTTACATGCTTCTCTCTTGTCGCAGAGTAGCAAATGTGGAGTTACAGTTTGTATTCAGAAGATAAAATAAAGGAATTAAAAATCAAAAATAAAAAAGTAAAATAAAATAAAAATTAATAAATAAATAAAAAATTTTAAAAGTAAAAATAAAAATAAAATAAGGTGGAAATCAAATTTTTTTATTTGTTTTTTTATTTTACTTTTATTTACTGAAATAAATTTATTATGATGACTTAACCAAGTTTGAGTCTCCATCAAATTGTACTATATACGCTCTGAATGGGAACGAACAATAGCCATACATTGAGCACTCTCATAGATTTATATGATTTTCCTCATATATTCTATGTAAAGAATAATCCACACCTACTGTCCCTGGACACTGACTTGATATTTAAAAAAAATATATGTATATATATATATATATATATATATATATATAAATACATACCAACTCCTCCACATAGGCAAGATATGACACAAAGGGAATTTTTAAGCAGAGTTTTTTCCTGGACTGGTTTCCTAAGGCTAAAGAGCCAGTCAGTCCTACTATTTACCAATAGCTAGAGGGAGGATAATTGGATTAATACTTTTCTTAAGGGTATGCAGAATGCAAAAGAACCTCACCCAGAATTTGAACTAGCGTTCAAAATATTTTTTAAATCCTTAATCAAAATGTATATATATGTTTTTATAAGAGATAAAAAATAATTTTATTGTTTAAAAATTATCATTCCAAAGTTTATTATATACAAGGTGCAGACTTTTTCATATGGGCAATTTTATTGATAGTACACACATGAAACTCTAGTCCCCTTCGAAGTAATCTCCTCCAGCTGCAATGCACTTGTTGTACCATTCCAACAACTTCGGGAAGGCCCCATGGAAGTCCTTTTGTGTGAGCATGTCAATGACCTTCATCACTGCCTCTTTCATCTCCTCAATTGTCTCATAACGACAGCCTCTGAGCTTAGGGAATAACCAAAAGTCACAGGAAGCAAGGTCTGGACTATAGGGAGGCTGAGGAACTGTCTTGATGCCCATCTTGGTCAAATAGTCTGTGACAAGGATGGAGTTGTGGACTAGTGCATTGTCCTGCTGGAAAGGCCACTGACCCAATTTGAAGAGTGCTGGCCTCTTCCCTAGGAATCTCTTCCTGAACTCCCTTAAAACCTCAATATTGTAACCCTAAACTTTGGCCAATCAACTCTGGTGTATTGACTTCCTTACTCCTCCTACACCTCTTATCATCCCTCACAGACTCCTTCTCTTCCTTGAATCTCTTATGCCAATCAAAAACTGATGCTCGATTCATGCAAGATGATCGAAAAGCAGTCTGAAGCATTCCATACGTTATTGTGGCATTTTTTCCAAGTTTAAAACATAATTTTATTGCATATCATTCTTCTAAAGTGTCGTCATGTCCAGATTGCATTTTTGAAATTCACCAGCTGTGACAATCAGGCTTTAGTAGTGTGTATTCCAATTGCTGCTGTAGCTGTTCATTTGGACTTGAAATCATAAAAATTGGTCAGTCGTCTCATAAGATCTATAGGAATAACATACTGAATTTTTAAGAGTCTATATCAATTTTAAATGCCCATACGAAAAAAGTCTGGAAGTGTATCGTATGCACCTCGTGTGTGTGTGTGTATATATAGGTTTGGATTGAGTAGACATAAAACTCTTTATCTGATGATCACATAGGCAAGAAACTGACAGCTATCAAACATTACTGATTGTCTCTGCACTATCTAAACTTAGATCTACATAACAACATTAATAATATATACAAACTAACAAGTATGTAAGTTGGCTGACTGTCATCAAGGGTGACCCAAAGGCTCTCTTTTCAATAGCTACTATACTGAGATGTCGGTGAGGGTGTTAATTCTTTTCCTTGATTCTTTCAGTTACCCTTGCCCAGTCAGCTGGGTCTGTAGAATACACCGACTGTACCTCTGCAGAGGAGTAAAACCCCTCCCAACAAGTGTCTTGGATATGACACTAAACAATCTGATGGTGAGGTTCCAGCAGTGCTGGAGCTTTGAGGAATGCAGAGGACCCCTTCATTGCCATTGCTCCCAGGTCCACTCTGGCTCAGAATGGTAACACCTGATAGGGCCCTATCTATGGGTTCAATAGAACTAAACTGCATACTTATGCTAAATTGAACTGTTTGATTAAACTGAATAACTTGAAAAATAAATGTTTTTGACAATTAAACTGCATACTTACTGTTTGAAATGGAAATGTTTTTGATATTGAAACTGTACTTATGCTAAACTGAATTGTTTGATATAGAACTGTTTTGACATTCAACTGAGTGTAAACAAAATCTATACTTATACTAAACTGAACGGTCTGAATTAAAACTGTTTGAATAAACTGAATAGCTTGAAATAGAAATGTTTTTAATACTTAAACTGTGTACATACATTTAAACTCCATACTTATGCTAAACTGAATTGTTTCAAATGGAACTGTTATTGACATTGAAACTGTACTTACACTGAACTGAATTGTTTGATATAGAACTGTTTAAACATTTAACAGTGTGTAAATAAAATCTGTACTTATACTAAACTGAATTGGCTGAATTAGAACTGTTTGAAAAAACTGAATAGCTTGAAATAGAAATGTTTTTGACAATTAAACTGTTTACTCATGTCAAACTGAATAGTTTAAAATAGAATTGATTATTTGTATAAAAATGGATTTGGTTTGAAATAACCTACAAAGGTTGATATGCCATAAAACCCAATCAATCAACCATTTACCCTTGATCTGTACCTTATAATACTAGAAAGCATAAAGTACCATTTTTTTGAGTGTTTGGTATTGTACGATAGCCAGATATGGCTATGTGTGAAACGTACATCGAATGTCCATAAAGATAGAACATAGGAATCTCGAAACACGAAAAACACTTACAACTTCTTTGTTCAGGTACAAAACTTTTTATTACCTTTGAATTTAAAGGTTCTTCAACATAATGAGAGAGAGGCACAATCTTTCTATCCTGGCTTTTTCATCTCCGCCCCCTATCTCGTGCGACACCAGCCCAAGGTTTCTGCGAGCAAGTGAAAGCCAACCGTCTTCCCCCGAGACAGGTCTCATCTCAACTCTACTCACTGACTTTTTCAAAATCACCCCAAATCCTCCGCATGCTTCTGGTGCGTGACGTCACCCACACTCTGTAACCCCCGTTTCCCATCTGGGCTATTGTGACATCTCTGAGTGACATGTTTGCTCTGCGCGCATGCGTGAACACCTGTGTTAATGTTGCACCGAAGTAACCCATGCACCGAGCCAAAAGGTTCTCAGCCTAACTAAACCCAAAAGCATGAAACGAAATCCCTCAGCCATTATATTACAGTATGACTCGACCTGGGATTGAACTCTGGTTTCCTAGATCAGTGGTGAACACTCTAATATATTATAAATTATTTGATTTGGTTTATTTGTATGATCGCAGATGAACCCCTTATAGGTTATTTAATGCTGAAATTTGATACAAATAATCTTCACACAATCTAATATGAATAATTCATACACAATTACATGGAATTAAGTAACAATTTGACTATAATAATAATAATAGTAATAATAATTGTCGACTTTGCTATCCCAGCGAACCACAGAATAAATCTGAAGGAAAGTGAAAAGAAGGATAAGTACCTCAACCTTGTTAGAGAGTTGAAAAAGCTGTGGACCATGAAAGTAACGATTGTGCCAATTGTGATTGGTGCGTTAGGCATAATAACTAAAGGACTATTAAAAGGCCTGGCGAACTTGGAAGTTGGTTGACAGGTAGAGACTATCCAAACGACAGCATCGCTAAGAACGGTCAGAATCCTGAGACGAGTCCTGGAGACTTGAGGAGACTTGCTGTCACTCAAACTCCAGTGAAAAACCATCAGCTAACACTGATGTGAAAAACTCTAAAGGAGTTAGACAGTAATAATAACAACTAATCTTGGCCAGAAGACCAGACTTGTGATGATTAACATAAAAAAAGGAGAACCTGCTGGATAGTGGACTTTGCTGTCCCGGCTGACTACAGGGTGAAAATGAAAAGAAAGACAAGTACTGAGACCTTGCTGGAGAACGAAAAAAAGCTATGAAACATGAAAATGATGGTGATACCAACTGGTACACTCCAATTGATCCCCAAAGGCTTGATGAGGGGGGGTTGGACTGGAAGAGTTGGAAATAGAAGGACAAGTAAAGACCATCCAAACTACAGTATTATTGAAATCAATCAAAATACTGGGAAGAGGACATTTGCTGTTACTCAGACTTCAGTGAAAGACCATCAGCTAATGAGAAAAAGTTCTATGGTTTCAAGTATTCCTATCAAATACAAATGATTTTCAAACGGATCTATTTGACCCATAGATGAGACCCTAACAGGTTGGTTGGTTGAGTCTTATTGCATGTCAACCCTATGTAGGTTATTTAACGCCAAATCCATTTTTATGCAAATAGTCAGCTCTACTTCAAACAATACAGTTTAGCATGAGTACACAGTTTAATCGTCAAAACAGTTTTAATTCAGCTAATTCAATTTAGTATAAGAACAGATTTTGTTTACACACAGTTAAATGTCAAAATGGTTCTACATTAATCAATTCAGTTTAGTGTTAGTACAGTTTAATTGTCAAAAACATTTCTATTTCAAGCAATTCAGTTTATTCAAACAGTTCTAATTCAAACAATTCAGTTTAGCATAAGTATGCAGTTTAGTTCTATTTAACCCATAGATAGGGCCCTATCAGGTGCTACCACTCTAGGCCAGAGTGGACCTGGAAGCAATGGTAATGAAGGGGTAATCCACATTCCCCAAAGCTTCAGCATCACTGGAACCTCACCATCAGATTGTTTAGTGTCATATCCAGAACACTTGTTGGGGGGGGGGGTCTTACCCCTCTGCAGAGAAGTGGTTGGTGTTTTCTACAGCCCCAGCTGATTGGGCAAAGACCCTAACAGAGGTTAAAGTGATTCATACTAAAGGTTTTAGTTTGGTTTGGTTTGGTTTCTTTGTTTAATGGCATATTAACCTTTGTAGGTTATTTAATGTCCAAGCCATTCTCCTAGAAGAACAGTAGTGGTACTATTTAACCCATAGCTGGGAGGATAAGGGGGTTCATACCTTTCCCAAGGGTATTTGCCCGAAAGTGAACGTCATAGCGCGACTGGAGTATGAACTCGATTACTACGATTCCGCAGTCCATCGCTTTAACCATTACACCACGAGGACACCTCTAAAGGTTTTGGGTATCAACTATAAAAAAACAGATCTGGAGCTGAACACCCTAAGGCATTCAGTAATATTTTTTTGTTCATGCATAAACCACTGGCTTGTATAAACAAATGCAAGTAGATGACTTTTTCCAAACATGACTGCTATCATTTTATTTGTTTCTAGGTCTATTTTCTGCATCCATCATTGTTTCTTGATCCGCAGATTTAGTTATCTTTAATATTTTTTGTACGCTTTTCTTTGATTAATCTTGTTTGACAGCGAACATCCTTACTCATCAGGATTTTTTGAAAGGAACCAATATCTGTAATGAGAGTGACAACCCTGACTACATTACTTTAACATTCTCGTTTCATCTAACATCAATAATATGGTTTGGTTATTTGTTGTTGCGTTTATTAAAAGTGCTAGCCTACTTCTCATAAAAGAAAATTGCTAAAGAATGGAAAGAGAAATTATTGGTGTACTTTGCTTCTGATCTAAATGTTCATTGGTAGCATTTTTATGTGAACTAAACCTTTCTTAATACAGAAAATCTGACTTGAAGTGATTTTTTTCTTTTATTAGATCAAATTTAAAATAATGCTTGGATACTGCCATATAAAAACAATCTTAAACAAAAGGTATAGTGGAATAGTTTTGATAATGATATATATAGATTTATACAAGACTATGATTCTCTTTCTCTCCCTCTAAATACCTGGCTGATTGCCCAGTGGGTAGAGTGTTCGCCGATGATCCGGCAGACCTGGGTTCAATCCCAAGTCGAGTCATACCAAAGACTTTAAAAATGGTACTTGGTATCTCCTTGCTTAACACTCAGCAATATAAGGTATGTATCAAGGGTAAAGTGGAGCAATCCAGGGTAAAGGAGTAGCGCCCTCCCCTACACCTCGGTGTAGTAGCTATTGAAAAGGGAGTCTTCGGGTCACCCTCGACTACGGTCGCCAACTTTACTTATATATATATATATATATATATATATATATATATTTGTATTGTTGTTTGTAAAACTTCATAAAACCAAAGGTCACAGACAAACTACCATGGCATTAAATATATAAATCTAATATATATCTATTATTATCATATATTTATATATATAAAAGGTAAAGTTGGTGACCTTAGTCGAGGGTGACCTGAAAGGTCCCTTTTCAATAGCTACCACACTGAGGTATATGAGAGGGCGCTACTCCATTCCCTGTATTGCTCCACTTTACCATTGATCTTTACCTTATAATGCTGAGTGTTAAGCAAGGCATCATCAAGTACCATTTTTTGAGTCTTTGGTATGACTCAACCTGGGATTGAACCTTGATTTTCCAGACACTCTACTCATTTGGCTAATGGCCCAGTGATATATATATATATATATATACACAATAAATAAGGGGAATTTTTTGAAAAAAGCCAAGTACCATTTTTTATTAATGTAAACTCTACCTTGTTTGGAAGTGGTTTAAAACAAAAATTATTGAAATTTTGCAAAAATATTCATTTTGAGGCTATTTAAAATGGTAGTAATTCAGATGGTTCCAGGCTTGAACAGAAGTCTGTCATCAAATTTCTAGTGGTTAAGAACTGAAAACTAGGAGAAATTTACAGAAGAATGTGTCATGTGGATGGAGAAAAAATCTTTATAGATGGGTTAAATTGTCTAAAGAAAGCCAAAATAGTATTCAAGATGAAGACAAGCCTGACAGGCCCACCAAAAATGGTAGATTCAGTTAATGTGTTCATTCTAGTTGATAAAAAAGTTACAACAGAGGATATTTTAAAACAATTGGGAATTTCTGTGGTTACAACACACAAAATTAGGTATAGTGACGTTGCTTTTTCTAAGGTCAGTTGTTGTTGGATTTCAACAGGACATTGCAAAGTATCATACAAGCAAGAATAAAAGAAACCATAAGTCAGTTTGGTTGGGAACAGCAGCCACATCCTCCTTACAGTTCAGATCTAGCCTCCTCTGATTTCTACTTGTTTTGCCCCTCAAAGAATTTCTGCATGGCACAAAGTTTTCAAGAGATGAGCACTACAAGCTAAAAACTCAGTCCAAATTATTTTTTTTATGCTAAAGGAATACTAAAGATTGTTTTTGATGGGGAAAAATGTGTTTTAAATAATGGAGATCATATGAAAAAAATTAAGCAACATTTTTTACAGGGTGAAATGTAAATTGTTATATTGCAAAATCTACCTTTTCTGATGTAAAAGTCTTAAAAAAAGACAAGAAAAATAAAAACAAAAGACTTTTGACACACTGTAATTTCTTGAAGAATTTGCCTTTTCAGCAAATTTAAGAAAGAAAACTCTGATTTCAAATTGTTGATGCCTCGCAGCCATAACCATTCAGGAAGAAGACATCAGGAGTTATCATTTAGAAGACAAAGCTGAACCCAGAGTCCCTAAGGCAGTTCAATATCTTCTTCAATCTCATTTTGGCAACACTGCTCCAAAGCTGTATTGACCTTTGCCCTTTCCTTGGAGAACATGAAAAGGAGAGTCATGTTGCATTGGTAATTGCTTGTCTGCCAGATAACCTTGCACATCTAGGAGAGAACACTTCAGTATCATTTCAGATTTATATTGAAGCAAGAATATCCATATGCAGATTCATGATCTCTAGAGAGCCACCAATGCTGTAATCGCAATTTTTAATTTGACTAAAAACCCAATACTTTAGTGTCCAAAAAGAGAGTTCCAATGCTTTATCTTTAAACAATTTTGTTCTCACATAGCATCGTCCAATCAGTGTGACAAACTTGCAGAAAAAAAAAGATCATTTATTTTTTAATAACCATCAAATAAAAAAGGTTGGCTGATTGGTGTTTTATGGCATATCAACTCTTGTGAGTTATCTAATACCAAACCCTATATATATATATATATATATATACATATATATGAATGATTTGTAAGCAAATTGATTGGTGGTAACTTAATTTTTAATCAAGTTGTTAGAGCTCATTTGTTTGCACAAAGCTAAATGGTTTCAAATATTGTTATCCAATGCTAGAAATAAAAGTAATTAAAGTCATACCAAAGACTTAAAAAATGGTACTTGATACGTATCAAGGGTAAAGTGGAGCAATCCAGGGAAAGGAGTAGTGCCCACCCTAAACCTCGGTGTAGTAGCTATTGAAAAGGGAGCCTTCGGGTTACCCTCGACTAAGGTCACCAACTTTACTTAATGGTTTCCAACTTTACTTTAATGGTTTCCTATCATATTTTGTTATTCCTAATATTTTGGGTGAATGATCACTTGTTAATATTTCTTTTCTGTTCTGCTCATGAACATGTGAACAATTGCATTTTATAGCCAATAATGGCCTTTTGAAATTTTTCTTCTTTAATCTACACATATGTATATGTTGTATCCTGTCCTTTACTATTCTATGTTGTACAGGCCTCACTTTATGCTCATCTCATTATTCAAATATGAGTTTTGTTCCGTGATTGGTCAGCTCATATCTCTCCACTTCCCTTCTTTTTCTTTTTTTCTCTTCTCCTGTCATTTTGTCTCGTCTTGGTCGATCTGATGTTTCCTTTGCATTGTCATCCTTGATCTTTTTCATTGATAAGGAATAACAATGTGACCACCATTTCATGTATTAGTCCAAAATTTACCAAATAGCTGAACTGGAGTTTGGAACCCATTCACTAAAATGCTGTCATCCAGCACATTAGGCACTACACTTTGGACAATGACATTTCTCTATGCCATAGGGACTCCCCTGTTTATGATGATGTATTCTTTATTCTTGATTTGGTTTCTTTGTTTAATGGCATATCAACCTTTGTGGGTGTAGCGAGAGAAGAAACTTACCTCCTGGATCAAAGCAAGTAAGACTATGCCTTGCTTGTCAAGCAGTAGAAAATATGTTTACTTCTGGAAGCAGAAGTTATAGTAGGCCAATCCCATTTCTTGCGAGAAGAAATCCACCTCGCATGTAAATTTCTATATGCTGGAACTTGCATAAAAGAGCATGCCAGCAGCAGGAGTGGGTTGTTGTTGTTCTTCGCGGACTACTTTTTTGACTGACAGAATTGACAAGAGGTATACTGAGGCTACCCAATTGTCTGAGGACTGGGCTACTGCTCTTGTTTTGGACTGGTTCTACAACAAACTCCAAAGGAGTTAACTCTACATTAGTTTATTGTTTATATAAACATACAAGAGTAGGGAAAACAAATCATGGAATCCATTTCCTTCCGTTGTACAATTGCTTAGTCCTGACTGCCTAGTGATTGACTTTGATCCGACAACCAATAACTACAGTAGGAGATTTAATACTAAAGCCTTCCTTCTAGAAGAACAATAACAGTATTATTTAGCCTGTGGCTAGGAGGACAAAGGGATTCATAACTTTCCCAAGCGTATTTGTCCGAAAGTGAATGTAATAGCATGACTGGAGTTTGAACTCGCTTACTACGATTCTGCAGTCCAGCGCTTTAGCAATTACACCACAAGAACACCCCGCATTTTATTCTTGTTTCTGAAGCAACAATCTGAGTGAGTTGTGATTAAAGGTAGTAGAAATAAGATGAAGATATTATGAGTGAAAATTATTATTAATAAGGGAATAAGAGGAATAAGATAAGGCGAAAAAGAGGAAAAAGGAATAAGAAAAAGGTTAAAAATTAAAAAAAGATTGAGATAAAAAAAGGAAAGAAGAAAAAATGAATGAGTCTTGAATGTGTGAAGGAAGGAGAAAGAAAGATGATAAAAGGAATAGAAGTAATGAGATCAAAATATGGGAAAGAAGAAGGACTGCAATTAGAGGAGAATGAAAAAGGAATGCAAAAAGAAAAAAAAAAAGGAGAGGGAAAGTGATTAAAAAAAGAAAAAGAAAAGGAAAGGGATTAGAAGAAGAAAAGGAAAGTGATTAGAAGAAGAAAAAGAAAAGGAAAGGGATTAGAAGAAGAAAAAGAAAAGGAAAGGGATTAGAAGAAGAAAAAGAAAAGGAAAGGGATTAGAAGAAGCAAAAGAAAAGGAAAGGGATTAGAAGAAGAAAAAGAAAAAGAAAGGGATTAGAAGAAGAAAAAGAAAAGGGATTAAAAGAAGAAAAAGAAAAGGAAAGTGATTAGAAGAAAAAAAAGAAAAGGAAAGTGATTAGAAGAAGAAAAAGAAAAGGAAAGGGATTAGAAGAAGAAAAAGAAAAGGAAAGGGATTAGAAAAAGAAAAGGGATTAGAAGAAGAAAAAAGAAAAGGAAAGGGATTAGAAAAAGAAAAGGAAAGGGATTAGAAGAAGAAAAAAGAAAAGGAAAGGGATTAGAAGAAGAAAAAGAAAAAAGAAAAGGACAGGGGTTAGAAGAAGAAGAAGAAAAGGAAAGGGATTAGAAGAAGAAAAAGAAAAGGAAACTGATTAGAAGAAGAAAAAGAAAAGGAAAGGGATTGGAAGAAGAAAAAGAAAAAAGAAAAGGACAGGGATTAAAAGAAGAAAAAGAAAAGGAAAGTGATTAGAAGAAGAAAAAGAAAAGGAAAGGGATGAGGAGAAGAAAAAGAAAAGGAAGTGGATGAGAAGAAGAAAAAGAAAGTGATTAGAAGACGAAAAAGAAAAGGGATTAGAAGAAGAACAAAGAAAAGTAAAGGAATTAGAAGAAGAAAAAGAAAAGGGATTAGAAGAAGAAAAAGAAAAGGGATTAAAAGAAGAAAAAGAAAAGGAAAGGGATGAGAAGAAGAAGAGAAAGAAAAGGGATTAGAAGAAGAAAAAGGAAAAGGATTAGAAGAAGAAAAAGAAAAGGGATTAGAAGAAGAAAAAGAAAAGGAAAGTGATTAGAAGAAGAAAAAAAAAGGAAAGGGATGAGGAGAAGAAAAAGAAAAGGAAAGGGATTAGAAGAAGAAAAAGAAAAGGAAAGGGACGAGGAGAAGAAAAAGAAAAGGAAAGGGATTAGAAAAAGAAAAAGAAAGGAAAGGGATTAGAAGAAGAAAAAGAAAGGAAAGGGATTAGAAGAAGAAAAAGAAAGGGATTAGAAGAAGAAAAGGAAAGTGATTAGAAGAAGAAAAAGAAAATTGATTAGAAGAAGAAAAAGAAAAGGAAAGTGATTAGAAGAAGAAAAAGAAAAGGAAAGGGATTAGAAGAAGAAAATGATTAGAACATTGACGGACAGATAAAAAACTAAGAAATAATAAGCTGTAGATGAGATTAAAAATTGCATCCCTGTTTGCCTTTGGGAAACCTGGTTAAATATATTTGCTACTCTATCAATATTTATAAAGAAAGAGTAATTGGTTTGAAGAATCTTAAATCAAACTTTTAACCTCATTCCTTATTCAATTCCACATTCTCTGTCGGCAATGTATATTAGTTTTCTTTTTTACAATAGACACATTAACAGCATCTTTTATCGATTTAATTTGTATTTTAAACATTGTCAACCATTATTATAAATAATTCTGCCTCATGCTTTTTATCAAGTTTTTCTTTTTTATTGAAACTTGGATCATCACAACTATAACAGAAAAAAATGTTGGATAGTGTTTTATGGTATATCAACCCTTATGAGTTACTTAAAGTCAGATCCTATATATATATATATATATATATATATATATATACACAAACACACATCATCATCATGTCATGCTGCTAGCACAGATTTCCCTGACTCCCTCTTATCATTCGTCCTTATCATCAATCACTTCCAGCAGGTGTTCTGGACTACATCCTAGGTCTGAACAGAGCTGTTGTAGGTAACTTTATTTTTAAATGAGTTCTAAGAGCTTATTTGTTCGCACACAGTTAAGTGGTTTCAAGTATTTCCATCTAACACTAATAATTCTTTTTAATGTTAGTCATTTCTTTGTACTCACTCAAACGATTTCAAGTATTCCCATGTAATATAAATAATTTGCACACAGCTGTATGGTTTTAAATAACTAATAATAATCCTTAGTAAATGATTAAACAGTTCTATTTGACTTTAACTGGTACAATTACTCCAGGTCAGAATAGACCTAAGAGTGATGGCAATAAAGGGGTACTCCAAATTCCCCAAAGTTTCACGACTGGAGCCTCACCATCAGATGCAGTTTAGTGTCATAACTAGGACATAGAAAGAAATAGTGTTGATTAGAAATAATAATATATTTTTTTCTTTCTCTGCAACATTTAGGGTTAAGTGAAGTGAAGAAAAGAAAGCCGAGCTAAAAAACAAAATGACGACCAGTCAGAAAATAACATTTATTGTCAGGACTGTTTTGGTGTTTTTTCATTTAGCTTGTTCAAGAAAAGTGGACATTTTTTTCTAATCAACTATCATTATTATTCAGTGTGACTTTGTTTTCAGCCTGAAACAAATTAATCAAGAAAGACGACAACTGATATTATTTTAAATACTTGGAGGCAAGTGACTTATGACAAAAATCCAAAAGTCCATTAATCTGTCTCATAGAAAATGGCAACCAGAAATTAGGTCAAAAGAAAGAAATGAGATCAGAAGAAGAAAGAATAGGAATGAGATCAGAAGATGGGAAGAAAATAATAAAGAAAGATCTGATGTAAAAAAAGAAGAAAAGGAATATGAGCAAAAGGCATGAGATCAGAAGGTAAAGAATGAATGAAAAAAAAAAAAAAGAGAAAATGAGATCAGAAAGGAAAGAATGAATGAAAAAAAAAAAGGAAAATAAGATCAGAAAGGCAGGAATGAAAGGAAAAAACTGAAAAAGATCAGAAGGGAAAGAATGAATGAAAAAAATAGAATGAGATCAGAAGAAAAAGAAAGAAATAAAAGAGAATGAGATCAGACGGGAAAGAATGAAAGAAAAAAAAAAAGAGAATGAGATCAGAAGGTAAAAAATGAAAGAAAAAAGAGAATAAAATCAAAAGTGAAGAAGGAAAGAAAAAAAGGATGAGATCAAAAAGGGAATGAATGAAAGAAATAAAAAAGGAAATGAAATCAGAAGTGAAAGAATGAAAGAAAAAAAAAGAATGAGATCATAATGGAAAGAATGAATAAAAAAAGAAAATAAGATCAGAAGGTAAGAAATGAAAGAAATAAAAAGAATGAAATGAGAAGGGAAAAAATAAAAGAAAAAAAGAGAAAATGAGGTCAGAAGGAAATGAATGAAAGAAAAAAGAGAATGAGATTAGAAGGGAAAGAATTAAACAAAAAAAAGAATGAAATGAGAAGGGAAAGAATAAATGAAAAAAAAGAGAATGAGATCAGAAGTGAAGGAATGAGAGAAAAAAAAGAATGAGATTAGAAGGGAAGGAATGAAAGAAAAAATAAAAAGAGATTGAAAAAGTTGAACTGGAAGTAATCGAAAAGGGTGAGATCTAATTGAAAGAAAAAGGGAATGAGTTGAAGAATCAAAAAAAGAAGTAAAGGAATAAGATAAAAATATGTGAAGGAAGTAGTAAATCCATGAGAACAGAAAAAGGTTAGGAATGAAAAAAAATAAGGAATGAGATTAGAAAAAAGTAAGGAATAAAAAAAAAAAAAAAAAATAAAGAATGAGATCAGAATATCAGAAAGAAAAAGGAATAAGATCAGAAGAAAAAAAAAAGAAAAGATTAACTGTAACAGGAATGAGATCTCATGGGAAAAAAGAAGAAAAGGAACATGAGCAGAAAAAGTGAAGGAATTGGTAAAAAGGAAGAAGAAAATGAATGAGATAAAATTATCAAAAGGAAGAAGAAAAAAGAACAAGATTAAAATATGGGAAAGTCAAAAGAGATTAGAAGGAAGAAAAAAAGGAATGACATTAAAATATGGGAAAGAAAAAAAAGGATGAAATCAGAAGGAAGAAAAAAAGGAATGACATTAAAATATGGGAAAGAAAAAAAAGGATGAAATCAGAAGGAAGAAAAAAAGGAATGACATTAAAATATGGGAAAGAAAAAAAGGATGAAATCAGGAGGAAGAAAAAAGGAATGACATTAAAATATGGGAAAGAAAAAAAGGATGAAATCAGAAGGAAGAAAAAAAGGAATGACATTAAAATATGGGAAAGAAAAAAAGGATGAAATCAGAAGGAAGAAAAAAAGGAATGACATTAAAATATGGGAAAGAAAAAAAAGGATGAAATCAGAAGGAAGAAGAAAGGGATTGACATCAAAATATCTGAGTATGACAAACATTTCTCTGTTCCTGGCGATGGATGCAAATCTTGGCAAAGTTGTATGGAAGACCAGCAATTTTTCATGAAGCAATTTCTCCTGTCTCTATGGCACTGACACTATCTCAGGGAAGGGCAAGAGTTGACACAACATGACATCAATGTTGTCACAAGAGTTGCAAGAATACAGTTCAAGACAACATCAAACTGTCTTAGGAAATCCTGTTGAGTATTCAAAATTATCCTTCCCTTAGACTGGTTGCCAACTAATCAAGGTGAGAAAGCCTAGTATATTCTACTTGTGTGAAGGCAGTCTCCATTTAAAACTAAATTATTTTCATTAATTCTCAAATTCAAAATAAATTTCTTCACTTGAAAACCTTTATTTTCTTAGAAATTCAAGAAAATCTTCCTTTTTAAAAAATTAATTCTTCAAATAGATATTTGAGTTTAATATTCATGATGAACTGGAAAACATATGAACCCACTGGGTTTTCAATATGATAGCAGTCCATGATTATATTGATGCTTCTCTTTTGAAAGGAGTCAAGGAACCTAATCAGCATTTCATAGCTAACTGTGGTCTATGATTATATCGATGCTTCTATTTAGGAAGGAGTAAATGAACCTAATCAGCATTTCATAGCTAACCGTGGTCCATGATTACATCGATGCTTCTATTTAGGAAGGAGTAAATGAACCTAATCAGCATTTCATAGTTAACTGAATTCCGTGATTATATTGATGCTTCTATTTAGGAAGGAGTGAAGCAACCTAATTAGCATTTCATAGTTAACTGTGGTCCATGATTATATTGATGCTTCAGTTTAGAAAGGAGGGAAGAAATCTAACATCCTAGTTATTTCTATTATTTTGAGAATTTGGATGCTTAGAAAATGACATTTAGCATAAATACAGACCCCACAAAAGTATCATTCAGTTGCAAATTGAACTGGAATTTTTTTTATTCTTTAAGTCAAGCCACTTTAAGCATATTGTTCAAATAAAAATCTTGCTATGATCTGCTGTTTTTGTTGGGTTAGACAAATAAATTTAAACATAATGAAAATGTTAATAATAATATACAGGTTAATAACTTTGGTCGAGGGGGTGTCCTTGTGGTGTAATGGTTAAAGTGATGGACTGCAGAATCGTAGTAAGCGAGTTCGTACTCCAGTTGCACTATTACATTCACTTTCGAGCAAATACCCTTGGGAAAGGTATGAACCCCCTTATCCTCCCAGCTATGGGTTAAATAGTACTACTACTGTTCTAGGAGAATGGCTCTGGCATTAAATAACCTACAAAGGTTGATATACCATTAAAAAACAAAGAAACCAAACCAAACTTTGGTCAATGTAACATCACATGAGTGTCTTGCTGGCACTTGCTCCCTAACAGAACTTAAAAGCTGTTGACAAACATGCATTAATAGTTCGCTTCTCATGTTTATAGGAGATGTTTTAATTTGTTCAGGCATGCCTTTTTAGTGGGTTTCCAACCATCATTTCATTGGGAGCAGAAAACTCTTTCCCTCTTCTAAATTTTGGTTGAAGACTCTTAAAAGGGGCTTTTAAAGTAAAAGCAAGTAAAGTTGGTGACCATAGTCGAGGGTGACTAGAAGGCTCCCTTTTCAATAGCTACTACACCAAGGTGTAGGGGTGGGTGCTACTCCTTTTCCTGGATTGCTCTCATTTACCCTTGATCCCTACCTTATAATGCTGAGTGTTAAGCAAAGAGGCATCAAGTGCCCATGGTGTAATGGTTGTCGTCGTAGGAAATGGACATGGCGACATGAGTTCAAATCCCAGATGAGGCTGATTGCATTTCACATAGCACTAAGACCCTTGGGAAAGGTATGAATCCAATTATTCTCCCTCCAGCTATGGGTAAATAGTAGGACAGACTAGGTTCTTCAGCCTTGGTGAGGCAACTAGTCTAGAAGGAAAAACTCTGAACTCAAACCTGTTAAACTTCGCTTAAAAACTGACTTTGTGTCATATCCTGCCCGAGCGGAGGGGTTGGTAAATAGGATCAAGTACTATGTTTTGAGTTTTTGGTATGACTCGTCCAGGGATTGAATCCAGGTCTACTGGGCCATTGGCGAACCCTCTAACCATCATACCAATGTCAGGTTAATGAAAGGGGCTTTTAAAAGCCTCAAAATATATCTGAAAGCTTCAAAAACCCCAAACTAAATATATCTGGCTTTAGGGTCAAATTTCATTAGCAGATTCTGTATTCAATGATACATTACACTGTTGTGTGTAAGCAGAGATAATCATGAAAATAGACAATATCTGTTGTTGATGACTTCTTTGGCCAATGGGATCCAAGCACTGCAACATTGATAGAAGAAGTGTGTGACCACAAGTGGCACTATGCTGAAAAAAAAAAAACCTCATTTGGTCACATTCTGTGAGAGTAACTTGGTTAGCCTATGAACTTTTCAGCTGACCCTTGTACATCTCTCTTGAGTAGACGAAACAACTTATTTTGATAATCACCCACTCATGAATAATAATAGATACGAATCGAGAGATTTACATATGAATTGAGTGACAAACAAAGTTGTTCAAAAGTTCTAAGCCTCACCAGGAAAGAAGAGTCATAGCCGATTATTTTTCTTGTGGCAACAAACTACCAATTCTCATAAAACTAGAAAAACTAATTCGGATTTCGGTTAGAATTTCTTTGCAGGTGAGGCCCATATAAAGGTGAGAAGTGTGCCACAAAGCTATAATCTGATTGAGGTTTAGAACCTTTTGAATGAGCCTCTTAGATAAATAGGTAAATATGAAGAAAGAGAAAGATACAATGGTCGTTCAAAAAGTTCTAAGCCCCACCAAGTAAGAAGAGCCTTAGCTAAAGATTTTTGTTGTGGCAACATACTACCAATTCTTCTAAAAGTAGAAAAGCTAATACAGATTTCTGTCAAAAATTCTGTGTAGGCGAGGCATATACAAAGATGTGAGGTGTGTTATAAATCTAAAATTTGGTTTGGTTTTATGGTATATCAACTATTGTAGATTATTTAATGCCAAATCCAGTTTATACATATATCATCATCATGTCGTTGCCGCTAGCACGGATATCCCTGACCCTCTCTCGCCATTTTTCCCTATCGTTCATCACCTCAAGCAGGTCTTCAGGGCTACATCCTGTATCCTCACATAGCTGCTGTATGTATGTTCTAGCTAGTCGTCCTGCTTTTGCTCAGCCATATGTGGGGGTTCATAGGAATACATCACTTATGAGCTCGTCTCTGCTTCTCCAGCAGTGTCCTGTGTGTTTGGTTCATCTAACTTGGATAGTTTTCATGATGGGAGGCAGGTGGCCGTATAGTTGGTGCTTTGTGGGGTGTTGCCGCCAGGACTTATTCAATATTGCTCTCAACATTCTTGTTTAATTGCCCTCTAGCTTCTTCTCCAGCCGTTTTGTTAGCGTCCAAGTGGTGCATCCATTCAGCAGTATACATATATATTAGATATTTAAGATTTGTAAACCTAAGTCAACAAAGTTAAATGGTTGCAAGTATTGCTATGTATCAATAACAATTCAGCATCACTCATTTGTCTATTCACAGTTAAATGATCAAACAGTTCTATTTCCAACAACTAAATTTAGTATAAGTCATTTTTTGTACTCAGTTTAAATGTCAAACAGTTCTATTTGAACCATAGATAGATGCAGTTATTGTTTACTACTACCTCAGCTGAGTGGGTATCTAAAATCTGGGTGAGTCTTAGAATTTTTTAACAAATAAGAATCGAGTGAATTAGTGTTACTTACTTTGGAGACTTTGGCGGAGAGACAGGTACGTTAAGTGAAACTTGTGATGTTGATTTGTTATCGTTGTGTAAAATCTTTTTTACATTCTCTATCACAGTATGGTTCCCATGAGTCTGTCTGTCTGGGTGGCTTTCAGCTGCACCCTCAGAGTCTTTGGGCAGTGGCATAAAGTTATGGTCCAGGATGTAGAGATCTTCAGACGATATATCAGTTATGTAATGCAAATGTTCCTGAGCTTTGTCGATTCGGAAGAAACGCTCGGCTGTCGTTGCTGGAAAGAGAAAAAAGAACAATTGGATAAAATTATGAAGTAAGAAAAAAAGAAAAGGAAGGATATTAGAAAAAGAAGAAAAATAATGAAGAAAAGGTAAAAAAAGAGGAAAATAATAAAATTCAAAGAAGTAATTATATCTCCAAAGGAAAATCATAAAGTGGAAAAAAGAAATGAGGCCAAAAGAAGGAAAAAGAAATGAGATTTTAAAAAAAGGGGCCAAGACCAAAAGAGGGTAAAAAAAAAGAAGAAAATGAAGTTTGAACAAAATAAAGAAGGAAAAAGAAAGAAAGAAAATGACCAAAAGGTAGAAGTAGTTGACTAAAATAAAGAAACAAAATGAAGTTTAACTAAAAAAAGAAAAATGATGACATTTGAACAAAAGAAAGAAAGAAATTGAATAAAAAAACCCAGAAAAATTAAGGTTGACCAAAAGGAAAAAAAAAGAAAAACAAAAGAAAAAAAGAAAATAAACAAAAGAAACATGGAAAATGAAGTTTAAAAAAAAAGCAAAATGAACAAAAGTTAAAGGAAAATGAAGTTTGATAAAAAGAAAGAAAAAAAATGAAATTTATCCCCCATAAAGAATAAAAATGAACAAAGAGATGAAGGGAAATGAACTTTGACTGGAAAAAAAGAAAGAAGGAAAATGAAAAAAGAAAGGAGGAAAATGAAGTCTGAACAAAAGAAAGGAGGAAAATGAAGTTTGAATAAAAGAAAGGAGGAAAATGAAGTTTGAACAAAAGAAAGAAAAAAAATTGAGATTAAAAAAATAAATAAAGAAAAAAATGAAGAAAAGAAAGAAGAAAAATGGAGTTTGAAAAAATAAAGGAAAATGAATAAAGGAAAAAAGGAATGAAGTTTGAACAAAAGAAAGGAGAAAAAAAAGACAAATAATTTATGAAAAAATTAAGAAGGAAAATGAACATGAGAATAAATAAAATGAATTTTGACTAAAGAAAGAAGAAAAATTACCAAGAAAAGAAGGAAAATGAAATTTGACCAACAAAAAAAAAAAAAAGAAGAAAAGAAAAATGAGGTGTGAACAAAAGAAAGGAAAAGGAACAAAAAAAAAAAAGAAGGAAAATGACGTTTGACAAAAAAAAAAAAGAAAAATGAACAAAAGAAAGAAAGAAAATTAAATTTGACCAAAAGAAAAAAGGAAAATAAGCAAAAAGATAAGAAAAAGCTTCAAAACAATGATATTTTAAAAAATAGAAGTAGAAATGTTAGGAATGAAAAAAATAAGGAATGAGATTAGAAAAAAGGTAAGGAATAAAAAATAAAATATAAAAATAAAGAATGAGATCAGAATATTAGAAAGTAAAAGGAATAAGATGAAAAAAAAAAAAAAATTAAATGTAACAGGAATGAGATTTCATGAGAAAAAAGAAGAAAAGGAATATGAGCAGAAAAAGTGAAGGAATTGGTAAGAAAAATAATAAAACCTTTTGAGAAATGACCAAAAGAATTCTAAGATTTTGATTATAAGTAAATCAATGATATTTGACAAGTCATTTAATAAAAATGAACTCATCTCTTTAAATTGCATTCAAGTTTATCCGAGATAATTCATGAGATCACGTCAAAACGAGATAGGTTGATGGAAGAGAGTTAAATGCTATTAATGTTTCTCTAAAATTAATCTATTTTTGTGAGAGGATTAGAATCTTAATTGAAAGAAAATCAGAGATACATTTAAAATCTTTGTAATTGTTTAATTTCCCGAGGCTGATTAACTTTTTAAAAGTTTAGCAAATATTTAAGACAAAACTTTTGAAAGGAAAGAACAATTTTGTTGGTTTTTTTTTTAATATTCAAAGCCGAATGAAGATGGTCAGCCTGTAAGTAACTAAGTTTAAACTCCAGTCATGCTATTATGTTCCCTTTTAGACTAATTCCCCTTGGGAGAGTTGTGACCCCCCCCTTACCCCCCACCTATGAGTTAAATAGTATCTTGCTGGGGCTGTAGAATACACAGACTGCATCCCTGTAGAAGAGTAAGACTCCACCCTACTCCAACGAGTGTCCTGGATATGACACTAAACAATCTGATGGTAAGGTTCAAGTAATGCTGCAGCTTTGGGGGATGCGGAGTACCCCTTCATTGCCATCACTCTCAGGTCCACTCTGGCCCTGAGTGGTAGCACCTGATAGGGTCCTATCTATAGGTCAAATAGAGCTAAACTGTGTACTTATGCTAAACTGAATTGTTTGAAATAAAATTGTTTTTGACATTTAAATTGTGTACTGATGCTAAACAAAATTGTTTTTGACATTTAAATTGTGTACTGATGCTAAACTGAATTGTTTGAAATAGAACTGTTTATATGTATAAAAATGGATTTTATATTAATAACCTACAATGGTTGATATGCCATAAAACCCAACCAAACCAAATCCTATATATTTAATATATATGTATAAAGAGAATTTGGCATTAAATAACCTACAATGGTTGATATGACATAAAAAATAAATAAAATCATTGCTGTTCTTCTACAAGGATTACAACTATTACACAATGGCCACCAATTCACTATATACATATATATATACATATATTTAATTAATCTATGAGTACAGCAAAATTTATATGATACCATAAGTAGAGACACAATTGGTGATTATAGTAGGGGAACTAAATAAAACTATAAAACAACGAAGGGCCCTTTTCGTCCGGTACTTTTCAAGTTAAGGACACTGGAAAATTTAAATAAAAACGGGGTATATACCTATAATATATAAATAGAATGGCCAGATAGAGGGGGGAAAAAAATTTAAGTACCCCTGTATCCAGGAGTTCCCCAGATATATTAAGCATGTGACTGTTTAACTGCCTGCACAGAGAGGGGCGATTTATAGAGATATAAATTGCCTCTAGAAATTTGAGATGACATTTATTTCTTGCCCTGTGCAGGATAGAAAAACAATCATCTTCATAAGGAGTTCTGCTGTTATTTATAGTGTGCAGATGCTCACCAATTGCCGAATCCATTGCTTGGGAATATATATATATATATATATATATATAATGTATAGTTAGGTGTTTGTGATGTAATGGTTACTGTTATAGAAAAGGGACACACCAACCAGAGTTCAAATCCTGGAAGAAACTATTTGTATATCATCATCAAATTTTGCTGCTAGCATGGATTTTCCTCTCTCTCTCTCCTTATCCATCCCTATCATCTATCCCTCTTGGCAGGTCTTCCAAAGTACATCCTGTGTCTGTGCAGAGCCATTGCAGTTAAGTTCTTGCTAATTGGCCAACATTAGCACGACCATATAAAGAGGTCCATTGGAGAATGTCACTTACAAGTTTGTCCCTACTTCTCCAGCAATGTCCTGTATATCTTGTTCATCTGACTTGGATAGTTTTAGAAATGGGTCTTAAGTGACTGTACAGCTGTTGTTTCGTGGGAGATTGCCTCTAGGATTTGTTCAATACAGCATGTAGTATTCTAACTTTTTCTCTATGTATTTTGTCAGCATCCATGTGGTGCATCTATACAGTAGTATTCACATAGCACTAATACTTTTGGGAAATGTATAAATCCAATTATTATCCCTCCAGCTATGGGTAAAATGGTAGGGTTTACTAGACTCTTCAACTTTGGCATGGCAACCAGTCTAGGAGAAGGAAAACTCTGAATTCACACCTCTGCTTAAAATTGACTAAGTGTCACATTCTCCTTGTGTGGAGGTATATATAATAAAATTAATTTAAATCGCAAGTCGGAAATCTTCTACTAAAGTTTCACCTAATCGGATGATCCGATAAGGTGAAACTTTAGTAGAAGATTTCCAACTCGCGATTTAAGTTAATTTTATAATTGGCTCCACTCGTGTTGAGCACTCTTGTAATTGTAGCATTGCAGGATTCGCGGAAGGTTTGAGTTTTCTTTTGACCAACTGACTGTGTATCCCTTGATTTTTTCTTTTTTCCCCGGGCGGTGATTTGAGATACTTTTATCTCTTGTTCCTGGCAGGTTTTTTTTTTTTTTCTGGTACCGTGAATGCTGGTAGATATTAGATTAGTGAATATATATATATATATAGTAAAAGAATATACAGAGTCTTGATGAAGTAGCTTTAGCCCTTTACCTATATTGTACATAGGTGTCAAATGTTTCCTACAACCAGGTATACAGGCTGAAAACATTCTGTATCTTTTGAATGCCACAACATTATAAACATGATTGTTTAAATTAAGAATAATAAAATGCTAGTTCCAGTAAAAACAGACACAATACATCTTTCTGCAACTGGTGTTTTGGTTATTGTTAACTTACAGTTCCTATAGACAAAATATTACATACGTCATACAAACTAGAGATTTTGGTTCGATTTATTTGTTAGTTCCAGAGATTAGCATGACTCAGTTTTTCTATTCCTTTCCCTCCACCCTTGTGCCAAAGATCAATATCTGAATGAATGTATAATATTACTTTGTACTGAAAGTGTGGAAGTTCAAGGAAGAAGAAGTAAACACAAACATAGATATAATACATAGCAAATAGAAATAACGTTTAGAAATGTAAATTTTTTCTGCTTGTGACAGTATAAGCTCTTCTGTCCCTGGGTGCCCTATTTGAGAACATACGTATATATAGGCATATGGGTGTGTATGAGCATAGGAAGCATATATATATATATATATATATGTGTGTGTGTGTGTGTATAATTTAGTAAGTTGGCCATCTGTAGTTGAGCGCTAATTCAAAGGCTCCCTCTTTAATAGCTACTACACTGAGGTGTAGAGGAAGGTGTTAATACTTCCCTTGGATGACTTCACTTTCCCTTGATCCATACCTTAGTGTTAAGCAAGGGGGCATCAAGTACCATTTTTTGAGTCTTTGGCATGACTCAACCAGGGATTATACTCTGGTCTCCCGGACCACGGGCAAATACTCTAACCATTATGCCAATGGGTCAGCCCAATATAAATGTTTAGTTGTATCAAACGGATAGCTAAAGAAGTTAGAGAGCTTGGTAGATCTTGATGATAAAATAGAAAGAGAGGGTAAGTTTTGATTAGCCTAGTCGGTAGAGTGTTCTCCAATGGCCCGGTTTGGTTTGGTTTCTTTGTTTAATGGCATATAAACTCTTTTTAGGTTATTCAATGCCAAAGCCATTCTCCTAGAAGAACAGCAGTGGTACTATTTAACCCATAGCTGGGAGGATAAGGGGGTTCATACCTTTCCCAAGGGTATTTGCCTGAAAGTGATCGTAATAGCATGACTGGAGTACGAACTCGCGTACTACGATCCCGCAGACCAACACTTTAACTATTACACCACGAGGACACCCGCTCCAATGGCCCGGGAGACCTGGGTTCAATCCTAGGTCGCGTCATACCAAAGACTTTAAAAACGGTACCTGATACCTCCTTGCTTAACATTCAGCAATATAAAGTATGTATCAATGGTAAAGTAGAGCAATCCAGGGAAACAAGTAGCACCCTCCCCTACACCTTAGTTAGGGAGCCTTCTGGTTGCTCTCGACTATGGTCACCAACTTTACTTGTATAAACTCAAGTCTCATTATTTAATGCCAAAGCCATTCTCCTAGAAGAACAGTGGTGGTACTATTTAACTCATAGCTTGGAGGATAAGGGGGTTAATACCTTTCCCTAGAGTATTTGCCCGAAAGTGAACATAATAGCGTGATTGGAGTACGAACTCGCTTACTACAATTCTGCAGTCCAACGCTTTAACCATTACACCGTGAGGACCCCCCTCCCCTGCTGACTATTAGAGCAAATTAAATAAAAATTTGATTGTCTGATGTCCATGCAGTGATAGTGAGGAATCAGTGCTCAAGACCAGGGAGCAAAGTGATACACACCTTGCATCAAGTTTGGTTTGATTTCTTTGTTTAATGATATATCAACTTCTGTGGGTGATTTCATGCCAAAGCCATCCTTGTAGAAGAACTGTAGTGGCACAATTTAACTCATAGCTGGCAGCCCAGTAAGCTGAGGCAGTAGAATATGATAACAGCATCTCTACAGAGAGGTAATGTTGGTTGGTTGGGTTGGGTTTCATGGCACATCAACTATTGCAGGTTATTTAATGCCAAATCCATTTTTATGTAAATAATCTGTTCTATTTAAAACAATTCAGTTTAGCATAAGTACACAGTTTAATTGTCAAAAACATTTCCATTTCAAACTATTCAAGCAGTTATATGTAACAATTCAGTTAAGTGTAAATACAGTTTTAATGTCAAAAACAGTTCCATTTCAAATAATTCAGTTAAGCATAAGCACGCAGTTGAAATGTAAGTACAGTTTAATTATCAAAAACATTTCTATTTCAAGCTATTCAGTTTACTCAAAGAATTCATTTTAGCATAAGTATGCTGTTAGTTCTATTTAACCCATAGATAGGGCCCTATCAGGTGCTACCACTCCGGGCCAGAGTGGACCTGGGAGCGATGGCAATGAAGGGGTACTCCATATTCCCCAAAGCTCCAGCACTGCTGGAACCTCACCATCAGATTGTTTAGTGTCATATCCAGGACACTCGTTAGGGGCGAGTCTTACCCCTCTGCAGAGAAGCAGTTGGTGTATTCTACAGCCCCAGCCGACTGGGCAATACAGAGAGGTAAGACCACTCTTCTCAAACAATTCTCCTGTATATGACGCTAAATCATCTGATGGTGAGGTTTAAGTCCTGGAGTACCTCTTCATTAGCATTACTTCCAGGTCCAGTCTGACCTGGAGTGGTAGTACATGTTAAGGTCTCATCTGTGAGTCAAATATAACTGTTCAATTATTTACAAAACTTGAAACATTTTGTTGAACAAAATTAAGCATGTTAAATAGCAATACTTGAAACTATTTAACTATGTGCAAACAAATGAGCCCTGGTTAATTTAAAAATTATCTACAAACTATTTGTTTACAAAATAAATATATATATATATATATATATATATACGTAAAGAAAAATTATATATACATAAAGAAAAATTAATAACAAGGTAATCCAAGTAGAAGGAGAGATTTATTGAGAAGCAAAGTTGACACGATAGCGTTTTGGTTCTAATGAACCATCATCAGGACTATGAGGGATGATATTAGTGATGTTAAATCAATGCTGGATTTGTAAAAAGTGCAAAATATAAAAACCTAGGGAAAATTTGTATAACAAGAAGAAGTTGGCTGTTTATGAAAACTTGGCCGTTTGATTAATGAATCAGTGTTTGTTGTTTTAAATTATGTCATTTGATTTATTAGAAATATTGTGTTGAATTTATGTTCCGTTTGTTTATCGAGAAAGATTTCAAATCATTTCTTGTTTTTGATGAAGTTCTAATCCTATAAGTCGGGTTTTTTCAAATGTATGTGTCTCGGAAAATTTTAAATCATGAATAGAAGTTTCAAGGTATAAACATATATAATCTGGGAAAATATGTTGGGATGGACGAAGAATGCTGGGCATACTGATAAGTATAATTTTTTCTTGTATATCCATATTTACCAACCCCTCCATTCACACAGGATATGACACAAGGTCAATTTTTGAGTGGAGTTTAACAGGTTTGAATTCAGAGTTTTCCTTCTTCTAGACTAGTTGCCTCACCAAGACTGAAGAATACAGTCTGCCTTACTATTTACCCATTGCTGGAGGGAGAATAATTGGATTCATACCTTTCCCAAGGGTATTAGTGCTATGTGAAATGCAATCATTCTCTTCCAGGATTTGAACTCGTGTCGCTGTGTCCATTTCCTACGATGATAACTATTACACCCCTTGTATATAGTTGGTTAGAAAAGTCCTCCTGTTTTTGAAGGAATGGGCAGGGATATGTATAAACAGTACTTAGCATTAAACAAACTATGAAGGTTGATATGCCGTTAAACACAACCAACCAACCATGATAATCCTATTTACCAACCCCTCCGCTTGGGCAGGATATGACACAAGGTCAATTTTTAAGCGGAGTTTAACAGGTTTGAATTCAGAGTTTTCCTTCTCCTAGACTAGTTGCCTCACCAAGACTGAAGAACCTAGTCTGTCCTACTATTTACCCATAGTTGGAGGGAGAATAATTGGATTCATACCTTTCTCAAGGGTATTAGTGCTATGTAAAATGCAATCAGCCTCGTCCAGGTTTGAACTCGTGTCACCGTGTCCATTTCCTACGACAATAACCATGGCACCACGGGCACCTCCAAAATGAACGAAGAATGCTGGGCATACTGGTAAGTATAATTTTTTCTTGCATATCCATATTTACCAACCCCTCCATGATAATATAGTTTCCCAGGTCCACTTTAACCCAGAGTGGTGATACCTGTTTGGGGTCCTATCTCTGGGTTAGATGTAACTGTTAATCATTTACTATGCTGAAACTCTTTAACTGTGTGCAAACAAATATCTGATATTAAATTGAATGATTAGTGTTACATAGCAATGCTTCAAATGATTCAACTGCATGTCAACTATGGGATACACATTTTTTCTAGTCTTAAAATAAGCAATAAAAACATACTTAAGAACATTCTAGAAATTTAGGATCAAAATCGTATTAGCATTTAAATTACATTTTTATATTTTTCAACCAATCAGCCAAAAACATGGAATAGAACATTCTAGAAAATTAGGATCGGAAGTGAACTAACAGAAAATATTTAGGCTCAAAAATAAAATAGTAAAATACAAATCTGATTGGTCAATAAATGTCTACGCGCCGAAATTTTAGGACGATTCTTTGATCCACCTGCAGGATATAAATAACACAGAGTTAGGGAGCCATTTATACAGACTAACACACAGACTTACACGAAGGAAGACAACACAACAAGCCACTAAGCCAGTAAAGCAGTAGCCGATACTATGTCCGGCAAATTCCTTTCCTTCCTCAACTAAAGTTCATGACCTCTCTTCAGATGGCCGAGAATCACATTCAAAAGAAAAACCCGACAAACTTTCTTTCATCAACGCGACAGGCTGTCGCCACAATCATAAAACCCGCTATGAACTTAATGTAAGTAAGAACGACTTATTTACAGACTCCGTTAACATGAACATACACACATCTTTAAACAAATTTATTTTCTTCTTGTCAAACTTTATTTTCCAAAAGGCCATTTACACATCATGTATTTTGTTTGTTTTCATATTCTGTTATATGCATATTAAATTGTTTGTTGTTTAATGTTCATTGTGTTCTATTCCATTTCTTTCACGCGATTGCAAAGTTTTGTGTTGTATTTGTGGTGGGAATAATTAAGAGAGCAATACCCGTAAAGTACGAACGCACATCTACTGAAATAACCAAAATAACATACAACCCCCACACAACTAATAAACTCTGGCTCATCTAAAAATGTTACCTATTCACTAACAGATCATATATATAATATACATGTACAGACAGGATCTGCGATTAAATAAGCTACAAGGATTGATATGCCATCAAACCAAACCAAACCATATATCTTCCAAAGGTATTCATCTGAAAGTGAATGTAACAGTGCAATTGGAGTCTGAACTCAACGTCAAATACATTAGCCCTTAAAGCACAGGGATTCCTTACTCCCATCAAGATAATCCCAAAGAGAAAATAGATAAATTATATATGTATTCTGGAATTTGTTTCTTTGCGGAGCTGACCGGTGGCTTGTACAAATTTGACCAAATTCTGTGACCGATAGATCTTTTCGGATCAACAAATACATGGGGTAGAGACACTAATGGCCACATGTTGTTCATTGATATTGCCATTTGTTTTTTTTTATCTGCATATATATGTACATTGTCATTATTATGAGATCGATGGTCCGAATATTCTAAGTAATAATGATTATCAAGCTTCATTTAAAAAATTTAGACAGAGTAGTATTTCTAACCAGACCATTGGCATAATGGTTAGAGTGTTCGCCAATGGTCGGGGAGATCTGGGTTCAATCCCAGGCTGAATCATACCAAAGACTCAAAAAATGGTACTTGATGCCGCCTTGCTTAACACTCAGCATTATAAGGTAAAGGATCAAGGGTAAAGTGGAGCAATCCAGGGAAAGGAGTAGTGCCCTCCCCTACACCTCGGTGTAGTAGCTATTGAAAAGGGAACCTTCGAGTCACCCTCGACTGGAAAATGTCATCTGTATTATTGCATTTTTTTTAGTCATAGTGACATCGGAAATAAAAGAAAAGTAAATATAGATTAGATCAAATAAGGACTCACAAATTAATACTACTAAAGATACAAGTATTGTAGACATTCCATTAAACGTCAAGCTCTTAAAATATTTTCATAGAATCTGTCCTTTTCACAAAACTCTATGTAAAAGTTGATCTGTTTTTCCAAGAATAGTTCAAAATTGGATATAAAGATGATAAATGTTTTCTCAGGAGTAGAAATATTTTTTCAAGACTAAAAGATCAGTATCCAAATGAATAATATTAATCTGTACTTAAACTGTGTGAAACTGCAAAGAAGAAGAAGAAAACACAAACACAGTTGTAATATAAGGCACATATAAACAAAATATTAAGTAGTCAATGATGCGTGTTTATATTTACAAAAGAAACCTTGTAACTTGAGTGAAATATATGGAGGAGGAAAAAATAATATTTATTATAATAATGGGGACAAACTCATATTTTTTCACTAGGATAGACTTTTATGAATGTTGTGATAATTTTGATTCAGTCTTCAATTTCAAATTCTTAAAAATAGGATTCATATAAATTGACTGCTTAGAGCAATGTGGACTAATTATATTCAACAAGTTTTTTTTTTCTTTTTAGTGATGTTATAATAATTGGAATTCAGTCACGAAAATTCAACTCTTAAAAGTATTATTCAAATCACTCATGGCATCTTGCATAGCATAATGGTTTGTAAACTAGGATAAGATATCACTGTTAATGAGTTTCATTCTCACTGGGTGTCCCATACTTCTGGCTTTGTTCTAAAATTAGGAAATTACAACAGTCAAATCTTTTCATTTAATCCATAAAGTATGAGTAAAAAAAACCTCTATATTTCAATAATCTGAATTTTGCATATACGTTAAAATTACATGTAAGTAATGTTATCAAAGATTATAACAATGTCTACTAATATTATTGTTGTGGTCTTCAGATAAGAGCAGTGGAAGGACAATTCAAACAACGGGTGATAGGTAATCGTTATTGTATTAACAGAAAAAGGAAGTCATACAAAGGAAGTACTAGCCGTGCTCGGTTTGCAGTCCGTCTGTCAAATGTCTTGAAAGGAACGAGAAGTTGTCTCCCCCAAGCGAGCTAAGCTTGAAGGATATGTTTAGGTTTGATGAGTCCATCTTTGGGGTATGGTAGGATATGTCCCCATAACAATTATTCATCATATTCTTAGTCTAGATCTTATAGAAAATGATGTACTGAAAAGTCAGTATTCAGTGGTTTGTTTGATCATAATTTCAATCTTAAGTTTTTAATTCTTAAAAGTATTTTATATATATATATATTAGTCAATTTTTTAAATATTTTATACATATATATATTAGTCAACCATGTGTGAGACCTGTAATTTTCTTCCCTTCAAGAAAATTGCATTAATCTGATAGTAATGCAGTAACCAAGAAAGTGGGGGATGCTTATTTGTTTTAGCCTTTATCCAGTTCTGTAGGTTGCTGAGGAAAGATCTGTGTAAAATCAGCCTCCAATTGTTTGCTGTCATGAGATCTCATATGACTAACAAGTCTGGCTTTAGACAAACAAAACCCAATTACAGATGTCACAAATATGTTATGGTTGAAAAATGTCCAGAACAAAAGTTAAATCCTGTTTCTGAAGTGATATACACACATCTTTTCTTTTTTTTTTGATTAGCCATGGTGACTTTGGATATAAGTAAAAAATATATATGGATTAAATAAACAAAAGGCTCACAAATTAATGCTCTTCAAATGCAAAGAAAACAATTTTGCTCTTACATAAATCTATACTCAAATAATTTTTATGTGCATTTTGATAACTTCAATAATGATTTTATAGAATTTTGTATGTATTAAAATGACTTAATATGATTTTGGAGAGATAATTATGATTTTATATGTATTATAATGATTTTCTTATGCATCTTAAATATATTAATAATGATTTTCATATGCTTTAAATGATTTTTTACATGTATTCAAATTCTTTTAATAATTTATTTTAACAATTTTAATTTTTGCATATATTTACTGTAAGCTGCAAAATTGTCAGATTGTAGTTTAGTTTAATTTTTGGAGTAGGGGTGTGTGCATATCTTCATAAATATCATATTTGCTATATTTAATAATTTCTGTCACAGATTTTTAACTCTTGAAAGTATTATATATAAATATTTATAAATAAGTATTATATATAAATATTTATAAATAAAGAGTACTTAATGGTGACAGAGAATATATAGAACTACACTTGAATAGTATTGACAGAATTAATGAGCCAACTTGGCTGAGACTGTAGAATACACGGAGTGCATCTCTGCACAAGGGTAAGACACCCACCAATAAGTATTCTGGATATGATATTAAACCATCATGTGGTGAGGCTGCAGCCTTGGAGATTTAGGGAATGTGGAGTACTCCTCCGCTACCATTTCTTCCAGGTCCACTCTGTATAAAGAGGATTTGGTATTAAATGACCTACAATGGTTGATATGCCATAAAATCAAACCAAACCAAATCATATATATTTAATATATATCTATAAAGAGAATTTGGCATTAAGTAACCTACAATGGTTGATATGCCATAAAACCCAACCAAACCAAATCCTATATATTTAATATATATGTATAAAGAGAATTTGGCATTAAGTAACCTACAATGGTTGATATGCCATAAAACCCAACCAAACCAAATCATATATATCTATATATATAAAGAGGATCTGGCATTAAATAACCTACAATAGTTGATATGCCATAAAACCCAACCAAATCAAATCATATATATTTAATATGTTTAAAGAGGATTTGGCATTAAATAACCCACAATGGTTGATATGTCATAAAACCCAACCTAACCAAATCATATATATTTAATATATATGAATAAAGAGGATTTGACATTAAATAACCCACAATGGGTAATATGCCATAAAACTCAAACTAGGCAAATCATATATATTTAATATACATGTATAAAAAGGATTAGGCATTAAATAACCCACAATGGTTGATATACCATAAAATCCAACCAAACCAACCGAATAGCTTCTTTCCTAGGTGAAATGTCAATCAAACTCCACTGTGGGTGTTTTTCAACAGCATATGGCCATGAACACTTCAAGTTCAAAGTCCTTAGATGCCTGGACAATTCCTAATCCATTGGTACATTTGTATCTCTGTTTTCACTTAAACAACACTATCTTTTATTTATTTATTTATATCCCACTGCCATATCATCATAACCCTTTACTGAATAGTTGCCATTTTAGCCTTGATTAGGGAGAATCTTAGTAAAAAAAATGTCAAAGAAAAAGAAAGATTTTTGTTTGTGTAATAGTGTTAAAATACCTAATATTAGAGAATGAAAAAGCTTTTTATATAAATTGGAACTTAATAATTATGCAAGTTTACACTCAGCCTGATCATTCTAAAATCTTAAGGGAGAGAACTATCAAATACTAATTCTTCACTTACTTTAAGTTTGTAATTGAAAATAAATTCTAGAACAATTATTTTTGTCATTTTCTGCTTTTCTCTTTGGTTGATTCAGGTTGGTGAGTTGCCTTTGTTACAAGGGCGTATGTTATGAATGAAAAACATTTATATAAACAGCGATTCTGCAACATACTGAAAAAAAATGTCCTTAGACTTTTGTCATTTTACCCAAAAGAATTTATTTGTTCTTCGAGTAATGGAGACGTCCATATTGACCTTAGCGGAAGTAACAAGAAAACAGAATTTTCTATCAAATTTGGAAATTTTTTGATTTGTTGTGAAAAGTAATAATCATTCTGTTATGTTTTTATACCACATTTTCTCCAAAGTTTACATGTGTTTGTGTATGTATATATAAACACATATAGTATCACCCAGAAATAAGCTGTGTTGTATTTACCCAACCTCCCCACGATGAGCAGGATGTGACACTAAGTCAAATTTCAAGTAGAGTAAACTTGGTCTGAATTCTGTGTTTTCCTTCTCCTATACTGGTTTCCTAATTATATAAATTCCCTCTCATTCTGATCATTATAAATTCTTAAATGAGATAACAATCAAATACTGATTTTCTCTTACTTAAAGTTTGCAATTAAAAATGAATTCTGTAACCAGAATATGACTGGACATTAAACTTAATGGATGCCTTTAACAGCTTTTAAGTGAGTGCATAAAAATTATATTTCTGGATACACAGAAAAGTAGATATTAAGACCTAAGTTTTTTTCATTCTTTGTCCTAATGAATTAATAATATTGTATAATCTTTTTATAAAAGTAGCAAAACTACTTATTAACTTAAATGGTGCTGTGAATTTCACATGAAACTTAATAATCATGGTTAACTAGTCATATAATATATATATATATTTCACTTAAAGGAAGAAGAATATTTTTTCCTACTTAAGACACTAGTGATTTCACTTACATGCAAACAAAGCCATCTTCAGGGATATTCATACATATATTCGTATGTATTTATCCAACTCATCCCCCACTAGAAGGATGTGATACATGGACAATTTTTAAGCTGAGTAAACTTGGTTTGAATTCAGAGTTTTCCTTCTCCTAGGATGGTTGCCTAACAATAAAAGGCAACACTAGTTCTGAAAGAAGACAACTATTAAATACTAATTCTTTGATCATTTGAAGTTTGCAATTAAATATAACTTCCATAACAAAGATTTGTATTTACCAGCCCCTCCGCACAAGCAAGATGTGACACAGTGTTAATTTCTAAGTGGAGTTTAACAGGTTTGGATTCAGAGTTTTCCTTCTTCTTGATTGGTTACCATACTACGGTTAAGGTGATCAGTTTGCCCTTCTGTTCATCCATAGCTCAGGGGAGAAGAATTGGAATCATCTCTTTCCCAAGGGTATTAGCACTATGTGAAATGCAAACAGCCTCATCCAGGGTTTGAACTTGGCTCACTCTATCCATTTCCGATGATGATAACCCTTACAACATGAGCACCTATCTTTTATAGATATATTTACACAGCCCCTTAGAATAGTTGGATTCATGCCTTTCCCTAGGGTATTAGCACTATGTGAAATGCAAACAGCCTCATCCAGGGTTTGAACTTGGCTCACTCTATCCATTTCCGATGATGATAACCCTTACAACATGAGCACCTATCTTTTATAGATATATTTACACAGCCCCTTAGAATAGTTAGATTCATGCCTTTCCCTAGGGTATTAGCACTATGTGAAATGCCAACTGCCTTGTCTAGGATTTGAACTCGGTTTGTTGTATCCATTTCTTCCAATGATAACCATTGCACCTTGGCTGCCTCCATAACAACAACAACAACAACAACAACAAGAATATGACAACACATTAATGGATGCACAGAAAAATAAATATTGAGTTGTTCTATGAAAACAGGGTTGGCTTCATTAATCTCAGATTATATTTTATTATAGAAAATGATATGTAGAAAAGACAGACTGGAAAGTCAATATTCAGTTGTTCTATGAAAACATAGTTTGTTTAATTATAATCTTAGCTTATATTAAAGAAAATGATTTGCTAGAGAAATGAACCGAAGGAACTTGTTATGAAAAGGCATTGTAAATATAGCAAAACCACGAATCCAAATACATGAGCAAAATGAATTTTACGAGGAACTGAATAATCTGGATCAACTAGTAATATATAATTTCACATAAAGGAAGAAAAACTTCTCTAGGGATTTCAGTTTCATGTTAAAGCAATCTTTACACACACACACACACATATATATATATATATATATATATATATATATATAAATATATATATATTTCTAAATGTGTGTATATATTTACACGCTCCCTCCAATATGGACAGGATGTGACACAAGGTCAATTTCTCAGTGGAGTAAAGCTGATTTGATTTAGCATTTTCTTTCTTCTAGACTGGTTGCCCTGGAACAGAACATCTTTTGTCTAAAGATATTATGAATCAAAGTCTTTCAAGATCGTTCAATTTGTCAAATCTAATGAGTAGTATTCAGAGAGTATCAGGTGAGTTTGTCTTCTGATGTGAATATATTTACCTCCTCCTCTGCACGAGCAGGATGCCACACAAGGTCAAGACCACCAATGTGTATATATTTACCTCTTTGTCTGTAAGAGCAGGATGTGACACAAGGTCAAGACCGCCAATGTGTATATATTTACCTCTTCATCCGTAAGAGCAGGATGCCACACAAGGTCAAGATTGCCGATGTGTATACATTTACCTCCTCCTCTGTATGAGCAGGATGCGACTCAAGGTCAAGTCCTCCTATGCGTATAGTTGGTTAGAGTTGTTGGTTACTATTAAGAACTCAACAAAATCATCTGGAATTGCCAAATTGTGCCTCATATTACCAAAGTATTGCACTGATGAATGTAATCTAATTTGGGAACTTTTGTTTTACGAGTTTTCGAATGGCAGTAAATAAAAACATTGGTTGCATGAAAGATGAAGGCACTATTGATCACAGTACAATAACCAGATGGTTCAAGAAATTTTGCTTGGGTTGCAAGAACCTCAATAATCAACCAAGGTCAGGTAGGTCTAAAACTGTGGATTCTGAAGCAGTACCTCAAGCCATAAAGGGAAACTCAGAGAGAATCAGGTGAGATTGGCATCTCACAGTCGAGCAGAATTAGTCATTTCTATGAGTTTAGCAAAAGCATCAAGAATTACCAAATTATGCCTTACATTAATAAAATATTGCAAAACTTTTGATTCACTCAAATAAATAAAAGAACCTTTTATTTGGGTGAAATCATAATCAAGAATTCAAAATTGTTTTGATGGATTTTACCTAATGTCAGTTTTGCAGAATTTTTTTAAAGTGATTTATATCTATAACTGGGAAGAGTTTATTTTTCTGTCCCCTATAAACAGTAACTAAATCATTTGATGTAGAGCTACTGAATCTATGTCAATAATTAGGAAAAGTGTGCTTGTCTGTCCTCTATAGATAGCAACTAAATTGTTTTATGTTGAGCTACCAAATCTATATCAATAATTAAGAAAAGTGTGTTTGTCTGTCCTCTATAGGTAGCAACTAAATGGTTTGATGTAGAGCTACCAAATCTATATCAATAATCAAGAAAAGTGTGTTTGTCTGTCCTCTATAGGTAGCAAATAATGGTTTGATGTAGAGCTACCAAATCTATATCAATAATCAAGAAAAGTGTGCTTGTCTGTCCTCTATAGGTAGCAAATAATGGTTTGATGTAGAGCTACCAAATCTATATCAATAATCAAGAAAAGTGTGTTTGTCTGTCCTCTATAGGTAGCAAATAATGGTTTGATGTAGAGCTACCAAATCTATATCAATAATCAAGAAAAGTGTGTTTGTCTGTCCTCTATAGGTAGCAACTAAATGGTTTGATGTAGAGCTACCAAATCTATATCAATAATCAAGAAAAGTGTGCTTGTCTGTCCTCTATAGGTAGCAACTAAATGGTTTGATGTAGAGCTACCAAATCTATATCAATAATCAAGAAAAGTGTGTTTGTCTGTCCTCTATAGGTAGCAAATAATGGTTTGATGTAGAGCTACCAAATCTATATCAATAATCAAGAAAAGTGTGTTTGTCTGTCCTCTATAGGTAGCAACTAAATGGTTTGATGTAGAGCTACCAAATCTATATCAATAATCAAGAAAAGTGTGTTTGTCTGTCCTCTATAGGTAGCAAATAATGGTTTGATGTAGAGCTACCAAATCTATATCAATAATCAAGAAAAGTGTGTTTGTCTGTCCTCTATAGGTAGCAACTAAATGGTTTGATGTAGAGCTACCAAATCTATATCAATAATCAAGAAAAGTGTGTTTGTCTGTCCTCTATAGGTAGCAAATAATGGTTTGATGTAGAGCTACCAAATCTATATCAATAATCAAGAAAAGTGTGTTTGTCTGTCCTCTATAGGTAGCAACTAAATGGTTTGATGTAGAGCTACCAAATCTATATCAATAATCAAGAAAAGTGTGTTTGTCTGTCCTCTATAGGTAGCAACTAAATGGTTTGATGTAGAGCTACCAAATCTATATCAATAATTAAGAAAAGTGTGTTTGTCTGTCCTCTATAGGTAGCAACTAAATGGTTTGATGTAGAGCTACCAAATCTATATCAATAATCAAGAAAAGTGTGTTTGTCTGTCCTCTATAGGTAGCAAATAATGGTTTGATGTAGAGCTACCAAATCTATATCAATAATCAAGAAAAGTGTGCTTGTCTGTCCTCTATAGGTAGCAAATAATGGTTTGATGTAGAGCTACCAAATCTATATCAATAATCAAGAAAAGTGTGTTTGTCTGTCCTCTATAGGTAGCAAATAATGGTTTGATGTAGAGCTACCAAATCTATATCAATAATCAAGAAAAGTGTGTTTGTCTGTCCTCTATAGGTAGCAACTAAATGGTTTGATGTAGAGCTACCAAATCTATATCAATAATCAAGAAAAGTGTGCTTGTCTGTCCTCTATAGGTAGCAACTAAATGGTTTGATGTAGAGCTACCAAATCTATATCAATAATCAAGAAAAGTGTGTTTGTCTGTCCTCTATAGGTAGCAAATAATGGTTTGATGTAGAGCTACCAAATCTATATCAATAATCAAGAAAAGTGTGTTTGTCTGTCCTCTATAGGTAGCAACTAAATGGTTTGATGTAGAGCTACCAAATCTATATCAATAATCAAGAAAAGTGTGTTTGTCTGTCCTCTATAGGTAGCAAATAATGGTTTGATGTAGAGCTACCAAATCTATATCAATAATCAAGAAAAGTGTGTTTGTCTGTCCTCTATAGGTAGCAACTAAATGGTTTGATGTAGAGCTACCAAATCTATATCAATAATCAAGAAAAGTGTGTTTGTCTGTCCTCTATAGGTAGCAAATAATGGTTTGATGTAGAGCTACCAAATCTATATCAATAATCAAGAAAAGTGTGTTTGTCTGTCCTCTATAGGTAGCAACTAAATGGTTTGATGTAGAGCTACCAAATCTATATCAATAATCAAGAAAAGTGTGCTTGTCTGTCCTCTATAGGTAACAACTAAATGGTTTGATGTAGAGCTACCAAATCTATATCAATAATCAAGAAAAGTGTGTTTGTCTGTCCTCTATAGGTAGCAAATAATGGTTTGATGTAGAGCTACCAAATCTATATCAATAATCAAGAAAAGTGTGTTTGTCTGTCCTCTATAGGTAGCAACTAAATGGTTTGATGTAGAGCTACCAAATCTATATCAATAATCAAGAAAAGTGTGTTTGTCTGTCCTCTATAGGTAGCAAATAATGGTTTGATGTAGAGCTACCAAATCTATATCAATAATCAAGAAAAGTGTGTTTGTCTGTCCTCTATAGGTAGCAACTAAATGGTTTGATGTAGAGCTACCAAATCTATATCAATAATCAAGAAAAGTGTGCTTGTCTGTCCTCTATAGGTAACAACTAAATGGTTTGATGTAGAGCTACCAAATCTATATCAATAATCAAGAAAAGTGTGTTTGTCTGTCCTCTATAGGTAGCAAATAATGGTTTGATGTAGAGCTACCAAATCTATATCAATAATCAAGAAAAGTGTGTTTGTCTGTCCTCTATAGGTAGCAACTAAATGGTTTGATGTAGAGCTACCAAATCTATATCAATAATCAAGAAAAGTGTGTTTGTCTGTCCTCTATAGGTAGCAAATAATGGTTTGATGTAGAGCTACCAAATCTATATCAATAATCAAGAAAAGTGTGTTTGTCTATCCTCTATAGGTAGCAAATAATGGTTTGATGTAGAGCTACCAAATCTATATCAATAATCAAGAAAAGTGTGTTTGTCTGTCCTCTATAGGTAGCAACTAAATGGTTTGATGTAGAGCTACCAAATCTATATCAATAATCAAGAAAAGTGTGTTTGTCTGTCCTCTATAGGTAGCAACTAAATGGTTTGATGTAGAGCTACCAAATCTATATCAATAATCAAGAAAAGTGTGTTTGTCTGTCCTCTATAGGTAGCAAATAATGGTTTGATGTAGAGCTACCAAATCTATATCAATAATCAAGAAAAGTGTGCTTGTCTGTCCTCTATAGGTAACAACTAAATGGATTGATGTAGAGCTACCAAATCTATATCAATAATCAAGAAAAGTGTGTTTGTCTGTCCTCTATAGGTAGCAACTAAATGGTTTGATGTAGAGCTACCAAATCTATATCAATAATCAAGAAAAGTGTGTTTGTCTGTCCTCTATAGGTAGCAAATAATGGTTTGATGTAGAGCTACCAAATCTATATCAATAATCAAGAAAAGTGTGTTTGTCTGTCCTCTATAGGTAGCAACTAAATGGTTTAATGTAGAGCTACCAAATCTATATCAATAATCAAGAAAAGTGTGTTTGTCTGTCCTCTATAGGTAGCAAATAATGGTTTGATGTAGAGCTACCAAATCTATATCAATAATCAAGAAAAGTG